>JAUCMX010000014.1:20670885-20925885 GCA_033459395.1 Hemibagrus guttatus | reverse complement strand
TGCTTCTCCACGTCAAAACGTACCACCATCATAGTTATATTCGTCTAGCGTTCTGATAATGTCCGCTACCGTCACCTGGTTCCTCTTGAAATCAGTGATTCTCATAATATGTTTCACATCTGTGGCAAAAATGATGATTTCATAATTTGGAAAAACCTCATAATAGCTTATCTGTTGAAGAAAGAAAAAAAATGCAGTTTAAATGAAACAGCAGTCGAGGTCGAATAGTCGGGATTAAACATCACTAGGTTACAAGGCGCTTTGAAACATAAAATCACGATCACGGTGTGGAATGTTTGAATAATATGATGTAGATTTTACCGCTTGCAGACATTTCCTTACCATTTATTATCCAGTACGGTGCAAAAATATTGGGGCAACATTCAGGCTTTATTTACCCATTGATGTCTTTTCAGCATGTAGCAAAACTATTTTAAAATATTTTACCTTACGCAGAATTAACCACATCTACAATTCTACGTTTTATTCTAATATACCTTTGTTAAGAGTTTCTTAATGACATCCTTTGCTTGATTAAAATCCTTTTCGTCTATGCTGTCAGATGCATCCAGGGCAATGTAGATGTCAAGATTTCCTTTCTGATCCAAACGTATTCTCTTCCCAGTTTGATCTGAAATGATAAAAAATGAACTGATATTTATGACTCAGTGTAAAACCAAGTCATTTACAGTCACTCACTACAGTGGAACGTAAACTGTGGAGTCCTTGCCGACTCCAACTGTACCTGATTCCTCATGTATGGTTATAGTAGTCTTTAGAGAACTGCTAAAAGCCTCAGCTACTTCTTCAGGAGTGTCGTACGTGAAATCGGCTAAAATGAGAAAAGAGGTCTGCTTTCAAATACCACCAAGCTGACATCAGGCAAATAAAGACGATCGCAGTAGTAAAGCATTTCAATGCTGGAGAACTTTGGAGTGCACTCTGGTGTCTGTGGGACTATGAGGATGCTCACCATAGCACTCCGGTTCTTTCCCTGACCAATAGCCACCGTCCAGACACACACGCACTTTGGAACCTATTAGTTTTAGAGGCTTATCACAGGTGTAGGAAACTTTGTCATCAATGTCGAAAATGTGACCTTCTCTTCTGGTCCCAGGAGGAATGCCGGGGTCTGGGCAGTGATGATCTGTGGGTTTGGTGTATATTATTACAAGACCTGGCTGTAATTCTCATAATGGTTCAATCAGAACGGTATGAAAGGTAATTCATTCTTAAATTCGTTAATTTCCTGATGGTGTTGAAGCGTATTACTTACTGTTATGACTACAGATTGGTGTGCCACCACTCCACTTGCCGTTGGCCTGACACACACGGGTGGCAGATCCTCGAAATGTGAACTCTGAATGGCACGTATAGGTGGTGGTGTTATTCACATAGTAAAACTTGCTGAAAGGCCGCACAACTCCGTTCACCAGAACATTTGGATTAGGACATGTGACCACTGAAAGAGTCAAGGAGATAGTGAAATAATGCAGCTGTGTGCAAAGGGCAATTTGGTGAAGGTGGGCAGTTACAGAATAGTGCGTTACTTACGCTTGCACTCTGGAGGTCTTCGGGTGGGTTTGGGATCCCACTGGCCTCTATCACATGTACGCTTTCTTGTAGATGGATAAAAACCTTCTGAGCAGTGGTATCTCAGTACACTATTATGATTATATCCTTTGGAGAGAGTGTAAGTGCCTCCAGTGATATTCAGATTACTGTCAGAGCACTGAGACGGAGCACCTACACAGAAACAGACAACTGGGTTTAATACCTAAAAAGAAGATACTCGAAAAAAGAAAAAACGACAACAGTGCTTTGATCGGTTTTTTTCTCGATTTAAAAATGAAGGCTTCAAATGAGGCTTCATCTAACATAATATAAAAACAATGTTAAAAAGAAAGCAGGGCGCTACAGTACCTCTAGACCATTTGAAGTCTTTTTTTATTCTTTCTTAGACATTTAGACACGTCTAACGTTTCTTTCTTACGATAGAAATGAACGAACTCTCTTTCTGACCTCCGTTTACTCGTCGACTAGCTGATCAACAATTTTAAACTGCGGGAAACTTTGAGAAAAAAAAAAAAACCCCAGCTAGATTTGTGATTGTAATCGTAGATTAATTGTTAAAGATTACGTATACTGTAGATCATTTTTAATGCTTAGGCTCTTTCAGTGTAAATATTTTCATTCTAAGTACATTTTTGAATGCTGAACAATAACATTTCCCTGGAAGTTATTTCAGACTCAGTATGTAATATATAATAAATATAATATATTTGCCCTTATAGAAGCGAATAAGTGTAAAGCTAAACACGCAGATTGTAAAAAAAAATTCAATAGACTTACCGTTTAAAAAGGGGCAATGGCTTAAAATCACCAAAAAGAATGAACTCCAAAAAAGCACAGGCTGCATGTTGTCTATTCAGCCTTACTGGAAATGAAATGTAAAAATGAAGAACTAGCAGTTAAAGGCATACTTATGAAGGGGCGGTCTGAATGGGCCACTTGGAGGGCAGAACAGACATGGTCACTGTTTAACCTCAAGTCAAATAAAGAAGATCACTGACCAGCAATGTATAAAGTGATTATTGATTTTTTTTTTTTTGCCAAGTCATGGCAGGGAGCAAAATGAAACATGAAAATAAAGATGTCTGAATGAATCATTTTCACACCTGAGTAGTATAACTGAGGTGCAACGGAGCAAATAAAACTTCAATGCAAATACAAATCTTTCTCAAATTTTGTATTTAATGTAGGAATCACAAAAGGTACAAAGGTCGCATGCGTCCTCTGAACTCACACGGAGTTAAAAATAAGTTGAAAGATTTCATTTAACTTCAGGTAACATTAAGAATACAAGACAGGGCTGTACCAGACTTTCCCCTTTTTAAGAAGTCTTGAGCACTCGGAGTCTACGGATTATCACTGAACATCGTGGTGGAATATGCCTGAGAAACTTACTAGTATTTTGGTGTATTTACCTGAGCCTTACAGCCTTCATTTCCATATTGGATCATATTTCATCATTTCCATTAGATAACACAAAAAAGATGTCTCCTTTGCCTCCATGAAAATGCATGTCAAGGTAATTTCTAGTTTGCCAGCATTAACTATATTTAACTTTGTTAGTCTGTTTTCTTTGCTAACACGTGCAGGATGCATAAAATAAACTGGCTAGGCAGCAAATGCTAGTTAATATTAACGGTAACTGCTGCTTAGTTACAGGATATTTCACCTCAGACTAATTCTTTAGGAAATCACAGTGTGTCATTCATGAAATATGACCAGCTTGAATGATGTTCTCAACCAAAATGGCATAGTTTCTTTAAAATGAAAAGAAACTTTTAGACATGAAAACTACTTTTTCCATGAAAATCAGATTCATTTCATCAGATTCTGCCATTGATAAAGGTGTTGTGTATCCTGATGGTAGTAGGGATGAAGGATCTTCTGAAGCGTTCTTTCCTTCAGCACAGTAAATAGCAACAAGTTTGCTCAATTTTTTTTTTTTTTTGCTGGAAAGCTTCAATTTATAGCATGATTTCTCACTATGTTTTTCTGTCCTTGCTGAACACTGAACACAATTCATCGCCATTTATGTGACTGTATGGCATCTGAGTTGTTTTAGCTACTCTACATCCTGACACATGCAACTAAAGACAACATTTATGTTTCCAAACTGTATGCTTTTCTAGTATATTTCCTAGGTGTTTCATGATATACAGTATTACAGCACTTGGGTTCTTATCTGTGCATGTGTAAGTTTCTCCCTGTGTCCATGTGGGTTTCCTCCAGGTTCTCTGTTTTCCTTCACATCTCCCAAAAACCTATATGTAGATGGATTTCTAACGCTAAATTGCATTTAGGTGTGAATGAGTGTGCAAATACACATGTGCCTGATGTCCTGTAATGGAATCCATTACAGTATACAATATTCCAGTCTTGCATTTTCCTGTGATTAGCTCCAGATTCACCTGACCAGAATAAAGCAGTTAGTAAAGATGAATGAATGAATGAATGAAGAGGCTTTTATTGTCATTTTGACCATAAATTGCTGATGCAGTACACATTGAAATGAAACAACGTTTCTGGTGCCACAAAATGAAACCGAGCTACAGTACTGTGCAAAGGTTTTAGGCGAGTGTGAAAAAATGCTATAAAGTAAGAATGCTTTCAAAAATAGAAGTGTTAATAGTTTATTTTTATCAGTTAACAAAATGGAAAGTAAATGAACAGAAGAGAAATCCAAATCAAACCTTCATGTGCCCAGCCTTTGCCTGCAAAACATCGTTGTTCTGTTGCAGAATACATTTGGGGCCAGTCAGATGCCTACCTGATGGTAATCCCTGATGGACGCCTTCCAGAGGTAAGAGACCTCTGGGCAATGGTGGCTAAAGTGGTTAAGGCTCTGCTCAAGCTCCATGTATCATGGCTGACTCCAACCTCCAAAGTTGGGAAATACAAAGAAGGAATTTCATGGTGCTGTAATGTGTATGTGACAAATAAAGGCTATTCTATTCTATTCTACCTTGCTGATGCAGTATAACTACCTTGTGTCTTGTATGACCTGTGACATGAAACTGTCTTCCACAACCTCAACTTAGTAACAGAGTTTGGCTGATCCTCAGTCAAGCCTCTTTACACAGCTGTTTCTCTTTCAGTTAATGACTAGGTTTTAACCTACATATGAAAGTGATGATCATTAGCACCTGCTTGATATAATTAGTTTATCATACACCTGACTCTCATCCTACAACTTCCATGACTTTGTGCAAGTGTAAGTGATGCTGATGATGATAACTGATGCTGATGATAAGTGATAACTGATGCTGGTTTGAAGCCAAAGTGTAGTCACACCAAATGTTGACCTGATTTAGATTATTCTTCTGTTCGCTCACTTTGCATTTTGTCAATTGTAAAGAATAAGCAAGTAAAAATATATTACATTCTTACTTTACAACATTTCTTCACGCTTGCCTAAAACTTTTGCATGAACCAATGAATGAAGGAACAATTCACTTATCTGAATTTAGCAACATTGATTCTGTACATCCTGAGTCCTGCGTCAAGAAAGGCCGTTGCTGGTAGGAAAGGAATAATTTAGTTTACTAAAAGGCCTTTAGTAGTTAAAAAAAAAAATAGGAAGCGACCTTTCACCTTGTGCACGATTGGCCGAGTTAGATAGATGATAGCTAATAAATAAATACATGACAGCACCAGGTAGCAGTTCATATGAAATAAACATTGAATTATTATTTGGATTAAATTACTGTTTAAGGGTTAAATATAGAATTTAAAAAATGATGATCTACCATTTAATTATTTTCTGATTCCTCATTTTAACTAGATATGTTACTAAAGTGCATGGGTGTGGGTATTGTGAATTTCAGGAAGCTTTTGTTGAAACATGCTGACACAACACGCAAGCTAAGATACTTGCGAAAAATAAACACCGAAAAAAAGTCAGCACGCACGCACACACAAACACACAAACACACACACACATCCTATTTCCCATAAGCCACACCACACAATCCCGCGCCAATTGCTGATAAAGGGTTCTGGAAAGTTTGCTTTGCAGACTGATGTACAAAGTCCAGAAAACACAGAGGTTGACCGTAATTCCCACTATTACAAGAATACAACAACACAACAAAAGTCACTCAGAATGGAACTCACAAAGCTACAGGGTTCTTACCTAGTGGGGTCTTACCTATAGCAACTCTTGATGAGCAAGAACATAGAGCATACATAATCATAATTCATATCAAATCTTATTTATTCATTACTGAGAGAATTTAGGGAAAACGGAATTTTAAGAAGGAATTATTATTTAAGAAAGAAATCTTAGGCTTTTCATGAAAATTTGGAGCCACAAGAGCATTATTGAGGTCTTTACAATGTGGTGGTGTTGTCAGTAAATGAAAAGCTTGAACTGCATGCAAAGTAGAAAGATTTCAGATTGGGAAAGTCTGCAAATTCCAGTATATCCCAAGACAAGAAATCAACAGATTCTGAAATACTCAAATGTCAAAGTTGTTGACATCAAATTTTTCCCCCATTCTGATGCTTGATGTCTACATTAATCGAAGCTCTTGCCTCACGGCTCAGATCGGATAACTGCATGTTTTTCAGTTGATTGCATGGTTCATCACTCCATCTGTAAAACTATGTACTAAATAAGTATATATGTACTAAATTAAATATCATTTTCAGAGCTTTTTTACATTTAGCCGTCGACCTAAAGTCTAGCAGATGTCCCTGGGACCTGGACTAATATAAATGCCCCGTGGACTTTTGGGTTTTGAAGTGAGGAGCACTGAGAACAAGGAGGCCTGTCTCACATGCTAGAAGCTCACAAAGCAATTAAAAATTCCAACAGTCAATATTTTTTTTCTTAGAAAATTTGTTTTTGTTTTGTTTGAAAATTAAAAGACTTTGCTTCATATGCAATTGCCAGATTTGTGAGACATACTAAGAATGAGTAGATAATTGCTCAGGACTTGAGCAGAAAGTGCTTCTTACGTAGTCTCGTATTTTAATAACTTAAAATAAATTCTACAGTAAAATGAATTTTGATTGAGTTTTTTGTCTAGATATTGTTTCATATGCAATTTTCAGCTTTGTGAGACATTCTGAGAATGACAAAAGGGGACTTGACAGTGATCGTCTGAGACAATTTAACATAACAATCAGGAATAACATTGTGAGCAGTGCCAGGTGAAGTGAATAAGACTGATGATCTCATCATGGCACCTGTTAGTGGGTGGGATATATTAAGCAGCAAGTGAACATTTTGTCCTCAAAGTTGATGTGTTGGAAGCAGGAAAAATGGGCAAGCGTAAGGATTTGAGCGATTTTGACGAAATTGTGATTGCTAGACCACTGGATCAGAGCATCTCCAAAACTGCAGCTCTTGTGGCTTGTTCCCGGTCTGCAGTGGTCAGTATCTATCAAAAGTGGTCCTAGGAAGGAACAGTGGTGAACCGGAGACAGGGTCATGGGCGGTCAAGGCTCATTGAAGCATGTAGGGAGCGAAAGCTGGCCCGTGTGGTCCGATCCAACAGACAAGCTACTGTTGCTCAAATTGCTGAAGAAGTTAATGCTGGTTCTGATAGAAAGCTGTCAGAATGAACAGTACATGACGGGTCAGGGCTGTTTTGGCAGCAAATGGAAGACTTATTTTGAGAAAAAAAAAGGGGGGGGGGCTTATTTTGATGCTGTTACACTGTACACTGTTGTGATCAAGGCGCCATCTACAGGCACAGGATTTTTATTTTTTTACGACCACGATACTTATGGCGCGAAATTATAGCAATAGACTGAACGAATGAAAAGGCGTAAAAAAGAAACCTGAAAAGCGATTGGTTAAGCTGCACGTCAATCAACTTCAAACAAAACCCGCGCATTGAAACCGCGATAGATCTCACTACTACTACTACTACTACTACTACTACTACTACTACTACACTCTCCAGCATTCGTACGTGAGTATTATTAATATCATATATCTTAAACCTAGCCTGAGATAACAGTGTATATTATGTAGACTCTTTATAATAGCCTGGGTTGTCTTTACAGTATGTTGTGCACCAAATGAAATCGCTTATTCTCCTAACCTGAGATTATTATGCTTGTGCATAGTAGTAATAATAATAGGAGTTGAAATAAAAATATCCACGTAACGTTTTTATGCTTAATGAAATGCTGTGTGTGTTGCATATGCGTCCAAGAGTATCATAATAAACATTCACATTACAGGTTTCACTTTGCAGTGAAACTGATTTGGCGGCTAAATAGATATGTGTAGACTTACTATATATATATATATATATATATATATATATATATATATATATATATATATATAGTATGTTGTTTATATACAAAATTGAAATGAATCAGAAAGATGTACCAATGTACGTGATGCAAAAGGGGGACCAACACAATATTAGGAGGGGGTCATAATGTTATAGCTGATCGTGTGTAACTTATAACATTTGAAGAACAATTAGCAAGCAGCTTAACTCATCTAAGCATTAACATGTGAACTTCTAAACCATATAGATATAAATTAAGCTCATTTATTCATTTCTGTACTTTTTTGTAGTTCATTTGAATGTACTGTAAGGGGTATGAGCTGAAATAACCATGTTATCAGTATGTTTTTGGGGAGAAAGGGGAGGGAGCTTGGGATTGCATTTTATCTCAATTTCGATTTTTCTATGTCACTGTAATAGTAGGCATTGGTGGCTCAGTGGTAGGTTTCTCGCCTATCATGCGGAAGGCCCTGGTTCGATTCCCAGCCAATGCCCAAACCCCAGCCACTGGATGCAGTGCCAGTCCCAAGGAAAAATGGGAGGGTTGCGTCAGGAAGGGCAGCCGGCGTAAAACATTTGCCAAGTTGTTGTGCGGACCAGTTGGTCCGCTGTGGCGACTCCGAACAGGGAGCAACCGAAAGCAACTTCAGTGCACTGTAATATCCTGAAGTAATGTCTTCAGGATAGAGGAATGTGTTCTATCTGGTGACTTAGTAACTTAGAGCGAGAGAGAAAAAAGCCTGGTGAGGGAACAGTATGTAGCTGCTATAAATGATAACAGGAATCAACTACGTCCTGCTCCCAGTGTGACCACTTCTTCTTTCCGGACCTGCCTGATCCATCCAGATGCTCCATCCCTGGTTAGAGTCTTGTTGCTTGGTGGCGTTCACTGCTGCTGTTATAGACCGGCGTGGACAGCCTGTGACCCAGGGGACTGCTGTGGATAGACCCACTTGGAGACTATCACGCCGTCTTTGAACTGCCGTTGCATCGGTCAGCTTTCAGCAGGAAGGAATTAGTGCTGATTCTGCAATGAACTCAGTAACTACACTGACACACTAGTTCCTCAAGAGCTCTTGGTTGCTGTTGAAGAAAGGACATTATTAACATTTACATTATTTACTGTCCAGTGTCACTCAAATGAGGACGAGGTTCCCTTCTGAGCCTGGTTCCTCTTAAGGTTTCTTCCTCATATCATCTCAGGGAGTTTTTCCTCACCACCATCTCCTCAGGCTTCTCATTAGGGATAAATAAACTTTATCATTTTTTCCCCTGTGTTTCTATACTACTGTAAAGCTGCTGTGAGACAATGGCCAAAGTGCTATAAAAATAAATTTAATTGAATTTGAACTTGTTTTGCACACACTGAACACTGTGGAATATAACCGTAAATGGACAAAAAGTGTAAGAAATAAAAGACGTAAATGAAAAATAATCAACTTCAGTTTAGTTTCTAAGCCAGCACATGAACCGTCACGTTTTGCACCTTACTTACCCTATGGAAAATTTATATAAGCAATGAGTATTTAATAAAACCTCTAGGTCTGTCATTTTGAATTTATTATATAAATGATATTATTCTACTTATTATTGAAAGTTTCTTTTCTCCCATTGTCTTCAGGCAGAACTGGTGGATAAAAATGCTGTGTCCATCAGATAACAGGTGGGTCTTATGCATATATTCATAAAGTGGTGGGAAATAAGTTTTAGAATTTATGACTAAGTAAAATTAACTACCTTAATACCAAACTAAGTTGTTTTTTCTTCGACAGGGGCCTTGTGGCCATCATCTTTTTCATTCTGGGCATGGGAACGCTTCTTCCGTGGAATTTCTTTATTACTGCCTTCGATGTATGAAACTCAGAGGCTTTCTGCGATAATACATAATGCTTTTTTATGTCTGTTCGGCGGTATATTTTTAGCAGAAATCTATAGCACTCATTCTCTTTCTTTCACAGTATTTCAACGAACGGCTTAATACATCAACATCAGGCAATGCTTCGGAATCTGACCAGACCTCTCCCTATATGTTCGACAACATGTGTGTGCTGCTTTCCCAGCTGCCTTTGCTGTTGTTTACGTTCCTGAACTCATTTCTCTACCAGCAGTAAGGACGATATTCAGTGTTTATGTTCACTTTAAGGTTAAACAACGTCTGACTGCTTTGGATTGTGTGTGATGTGATGTCTCTGTTTTGCTTTGCAGTATTCCAGAAAGGATGAGGATAGCTGGCAGTATGGTTTTCATTTTACTGCTCTTCATCCTCACCGCCACTTTGGTAAAAGTCAAAATGGAGCAGGATCTTTTCTTTGACATCACAATGGCGACCATCTGGTTTATCAACAGTATGTGTTGCCAGATTATGGCGTAATGCAGATAAATAGACAATCAAGCATTGCATGGAAGTAGTCGGTGATGTGATCATTGTAAACTTCTCTGCTTATAGTGTTTGGGGCCGTGCTTCAGAGCAGTCTGTTTGGCCTGGTTGGAAAGTTTCCTCCAAAATACAGTTCGTGGTTTATGAGCGGTCAGGCCACGGCCGGTATCTTCTCCGCAGTCGCCATGTTGGTGTCAAAGATCTGTGGGTATCAGTAAGCACAACATGAATTTCCATTCCTTGTTAAAAAATTAGGGTTATTGTGGATTCTAAATGAAAGTTGTCTGTGTTTGCTTTGTATCTCTAGCTAAAACAGACAACGAGAGTGCAGCTTTGGGATACTTCATCACACCCTGCGCTGCCACACTCCTCACCCTGTGCTGCTACTCAGTGCTGCCTCACCTGGTACATGCTTTCATTATTGCTTTACAACTAGGTTGTTATAAGAAACTGGTTGTTATAATGGAGTGTTTTGAGAATAATCCGTGAGTCTATACGATATACTGTACACGATGTATATACCGATCAGCCTTAACATTAAAACCAGTGACAGGTGATGTGACTAACTATACAATGGTACATGCCAAGCAATGGGATATACACCGATCAGGCATAACATTGTGAGCAGTGCCAAGTGAAGTGAATAAGACTGAGTATCTCCTCATCATGGCACCTGTTAGTGGGTGGGATATATTGGGCAGCAAGTGAACATTTTGTCCTCAAAGTTAATGTGTTAGAAGCAGGAAAAATGGACAAGCGTAAGGATTTGTGCGAGTTTGACAAAGGGCCAAATTGTGATGGCTAGACCACTGGATCAGAGCATCTCCAAAACTGCAGCTCTTGTGGGGTGTTCCCGGTCTGCAGTGGTCACTATCTATCAAAAGTGGTCCAAGGAAGGAACAGTGGTGAACCAGGCGGCCAAGTCTCATTGATGCACATGGGGAGCGAAGGCTGGCCCGTGTGATCCGATCCAACAGACGAGCTACTGTTGCTCAAATTACTGAAGAAGTTAATGTTGGTTCTGATAGAAAGGTGTCAGAATACACAGTGCATGACGGGTCAGGGCTGTTTTGGCAGCAAAAGAGGGACTGACAATATTAGGCAGGTGGTCATAATGTTATGCCTGGTCGGGGGATTAGTTTAGACTAATGCCATGAGAATTCATGTTAAGATGTAGTCCTATTGTTTATCTTAATAAGTGCTATGCTTAACAGCACACACACCTTAGTCACATCCGTAATAGTCTGAGAATTTTATAACTATTACATTATACTAGACGCCGACAAACGATTCATTCGAACCCTATTGTGTTTTTTTTTTTTCTTTTCAGAAATTTGCAAGAATATATTTAGAAGCTGGAACTAGAAACGAAGAGAAAATACCAGATTTGGATCTAAATCTAAAGGGTCAGTATCAGACATTGGTGAACAGTACATCTGACTTGTGCACTTTTGAGTCTTCTCCCACATTCTAAATGTTTTTTTGTTTGTTGCTGTAGAGAATGTGACCTTGGTTAAAGTGAAGCCCACGGATTCAGACTACACTGGTAAAAGCATGTTTACTGACTCTAATGGTGAAGCGTTCAAGATTGGGGATGGAGTAGACAAGCAAGGTGAAAAGGCACCAGTACTGGCAGTGTTCAAAAAGGTTTTACATTTAAACAATTTTCTTTTAAAATAAATAAATATACAGTTTGCTTAACAGGCAAACAGTTACTACAGTGGCATACAGTCAACATCCCATCCCATCACCAAACTCCAGAGCCTGCTCATCACCCTTCCATGTCAAAACAGACACACCAAAGTTGACTTACTCACACGGAATGCATTAACCATGCAAATGATTAGTTTCAGTAGTAGAAATAGTTAATTACCGATCAGCTTTTAACTCTCAGGTAGATGTATGTATGTTTTATCTCCAAATCCCTGCCGTAAAGTTCGTTTCTGTGGCTAACATTTATTTGTAATATTCCATATGGTTGTATGTTTTTGGTTATTAATATTTTTTTCTTTTTCTTTTTAAAGATTTGGGTGATGGCCTTATGTGTGACGTGTGTTTTCGCAGTCACATTGTCTGTTTTTCCAGCAATCACTGTGTTGGTGAAGCCAAATGGTCTGTTTACAGGAACAATGGGTAGGCCACTATTACAACACACTCTTTTCCAAGCACTAATGAAAGAAAAAGGAGTAAAACATGAGTTCCGTTCATTCTTTTTATATCTCTCTTTCTCACACAGCTGATATTTTTACACCTCTCAGTTGTTTCTTGGTCTTCAGTTTGATGGACTGGGTAGGCCGAAGTGCCACCTACATTTCTCAGTGGGTAAGGCTTAAGCATATATGTTTTCTTTAAAAACAAAGGCCCTTTAAGGAACTACATACATTTAATATATATATATATATATATATCCTCCTGACTACCAGGAAAAAATAAATGTCTCAATACTTGTTTTTTAAACTTGAAGAGGAAATTCTCAAAACCCCACCCCTACATATTTGGTCTCATATGAAAGTGCTAAACGTCCTCTTTAGAGCACACAAGGAGTTGGCTTTTGTAACTCGCTCAAATTCTTACACTTGTCCATTTTTCCTGCGTCTAACACATCAACTTTGAGGACAAAATGTTCACTTGCTGCCTGATATATCCCACCCACTAACAGGTGCCATGATGAGGAGATCATCAGTGTTATTCACTTCACCTCTCACTGCTCATAATGTTATGCCTGATTGGTGTACACATTCAGTAGAACTGATGAAATATCACATCAGATGAAATATGAAAATATCACTGTGTTGGTGTAAGGGCAATAAAGCTGAATTGAATTAACCTTTGATTTGAATTAGTCTTAAGAATAGTAGTGCTGCTGTTATTCCAATCAGATGAATCATTCACAGTGGTATAATGTCAGTTTTTGCACATCTAAGCTTAAATTTGCTTCTTTTCGAAAGTAATACTTGCCATTTTTCATCCTAGCCCAAAAAGGACAGCCGTTTGTTCCCGATCCTAGTGGCAGCTCGTATTATCTTCATTCCTGCCCTGATGTTTTGCAACATTCCCTCACGCTCCTATCCATTAAGCCTTTTCAAACATGAACTTGCCTACATAACCATCATGTCATTGTTTGCCATGACAAATGGATATTTTGCCTGTCTCTCCATGTCCTATGCTCCACAGTAAGTATTACTGCATTACAGTAATCTCATAACGCATAATTTCAATTAAAATCCTTAATTTAATAGGAGGGGCACGGTGGCTTGGTGGTTAGCACGTTTGCCTCACACCTCCAGGGTTGGGGGTTCGATTCCCGCCTCCGCCATGTGTGTGTGGAGTTTACATGTTCTCCCCGTGCCTCAGGGGTTTCCTCCGGGTACTCCGGTTTCCTCCCCTGGTCCAAAGACATGCATTGTAGGTTGATTGGCATCTCTAAATTGTCCGTAGTGTGAGATTGTGTGAGTGAATGAGAGTGTGTGTGTGCCCTGCGATGGGTTGGCACTCCGTCCAGTGTGTATCCTGCCTTGATGCCTAATGACGCCTGAGATAGGCACAGACTCCCCGTGACCCGAGTATAGATCGGATAAGCGGTAGACAATGAATGAATGAATTTAATAGGACGACACTGTACTCCAAAGACAGTTGTTTAAATTTATACTATATGTCTAAAAGTTTGTGGGCACCTAACCATCATACCCATATGTGGATGCCACAATGTATGCTGGAGCATAAAGAGTTCTCTTCACTGGAACTAATAGACAGAAACTTATTCCTGCATGATGATGTCCCTGTACACAAAGAGAAATGAAGACATGTCTCACCAAGGTTGGTGTGGAAGATCTCAAGTGGCCTCCACAGAGCTCTGACCTCAAACCCACTGAACATCTTTATGATGATCTGGAGCTCTCACAACACCCCAGGCCTTCTTGACCAACTTCAGTGCCTGAGCTCACCATGCTCTTGTGGCTGAATGGCCAGAATTTCCCACAGCTACGCTCCAAAATCTAGTGGAATCTAGCTTATAATAGATGGTTATTATAATAGAAAAGGGTGGACTAAATCTAGAACAGGACATAGGTGTGGTCGTCAGGTGTCCAAAACCTTCTGGCCATCTAGTGCACCTTTTAGGTATTGTGTTTTATTGAGAATACTATTAGTATAATCCCTATTCATTTTTTGTTTACTAGGTTCGTAAGGTCTAAGGATGCAGAGACTGCTGGGGCTTTGATGACCTTTTTCCTGGCTTTGGGGCTGTCACTTGGAGGTGCACTCTCATTTGTCTTGAAAAAACTCATATAGATTTCATTGATCACCCAGTGGTCATATCTGAGGCTGCTGTTCATGCAGCGTTTGTACTTTTGAGGTGCTAACGCTATATTGTGGTGTCAAACATGTACAGTGGGAAATGATGCAGTGTTAAGAAAGTTATATCTAGAAGCTTAGCAACTGACACCCAACAGAAATTGAACAGCGCAAGCCTCACTCTCACATGCCTCTTCATGACCCCATAATCCCTTCAAATTGAGGATTATGAGATATACTATATTACCAAAAGTTTTGGGACACCCCTCCAAATCATTGAATTCAGGTGTTCCGATCATTTGTGAAAGAATGGGTCGCTCCCAGGAGCTCAGTGAATTCAATGACATTTTTTTACATTATTTGTTATGGGTTTATTTTATAGTGCATTTTTCTTAATATTTTGCCAATTATGAATTAATATTGCACTGTGCCTTATTTAATTTCTATGTATTTTGCTATGCTCTCGGATCACACATTCAATGAGTTACTGTTGTAGAGAAGCGTGCAAGATCTCCTACTCACTCAGGTTTTTTCAGTGTCTGATTTCCCTCCAGCAGAGCTGATGTCCGCAGTATAACTTCATATCACGTCACTGTAATAGTTCAACAATAAACAAATTCTGTACAAGAATCTGAAGGAGATCAGCATTGCTGTTATCTGGCATGTTATGCAAAATGACTGATGCTGCCCTGCTTCATGCTCTTACACAGCTCTCTTTGTACTCTGCACTGCTCGCCTCCATTAGTTGTAAATAAAATTTTAGTATTCAATGTCCTTTATTTTATTGATTAAAAATGTTTGACTGGATTAGATACATTGCATCATTTTAAAATGTACACTATATTTGGTAAAAGTTTTGGGACACCCCTCCAAATCATTGAATTCAGGTGTTGGGCTCGGCCCCTTAGTTCCAGTGAAAGGAACTCTTCAGCATACCAAGACATTTCGGACAATTTCATGCTCCCAACTTTGTGGTAACAGTTTGGGGATGACCCCTTCCTGTTCCAACATGACTGCAGCTATAACAGCTTCAACTATTCTGGGAAGGCTTTCCACAAGGTTTAGGAGTGTGTTTATGGGAATTTTTGACCATTCCTCTAGAAGTGCATTTGTGAGGTCAGGCACTGATGTTGTACGAGAAGGCCTGGCTCCGCTCTAATTCATCCCGAAGGTGTTCTATGGGGTTGAGGTCAGGACTCTGTGCAGGCCAGTCAAGTTCCTCCACACCAAACTCACTCATCCAGGGACCTTGCTTTATGCACTGGTGTGCAGTCATGTTGGAACAGGAAGGGGTCATCCCCAAACTGTTCCCACAAAGTTGGGAACATGAAATTGTCCAAAATGTCTTGGTATGCTTTCACTGAAACTAAGGGGCCGAGCCCAACCCTGAAACACAACGCCTGAATTCAATGATTTGGAGGGGTGTCCCAAAACTTTTGTCAATAGTGTATTTAGAGCTAGAAGGCAATGGTTATTTTTATAGAATTATATACACTTAACATTCAATGTATTATGAACACCTGAATGCATAAAATCAGGCAAATGCAGATTAAGAGCTTCCGTTAATGTTTACATCAAACAACAGAATGAAGAAACAGTGTTATTAGAGCTCTGCGAATTTAATCATGGCATGGTTGTTGGTACCAGAGGGGCTGGTCTAAATCTTTCATAAATTACTGATCTGTGATGTGAAAGCTTGAGCAAGGCCCTTAACTGTCAATCGCTCAGTTGTATAACATGAACGTAAAATATGCAAAAAAAACAAAAAAAAACAAGTGAGTGACAGTTCTATGGGTGGAAACACCTTATTAATAAGAGGTCAGAGGAACATGTGGTGGTCTACTATTGTAGCCTATCCACATCAAGGGTGTATGTGCTGTGTATGCTGAGAAGTTTTTCTGCCCATGATGGTTGTAAATAGTGATTACACGAGTTACTTTCAGCTCAACAGCTCGAACCTTTTCCTCTGACTTCTTAAGAAGGCTTGTTTTTCTTTCCATTCTGCTTGTAATGCTGACCTTTGTCAAGTTTGGTACCTCTCTACAAATGCAAACACACACCGATGTGGTTTTTATAAATGTATTTAATTTAGTTTTACAGGATTAGAAGAGGACTACAAAGACAAAAAGATTTCACTTTTTTATGCAGAGACAGTAGTAAAAGAAGTAAACCGATCTCAGTAAAAGTGGTAGCATTTATTTAAACAAATGCATACTCCCTGAATAATTATTTCCTGACCTAAATTAATCATATACTAAAATAAGCAATGCTATACATGTTCAAAGCACACTTAAAATGACGTTTAAATGACAGCTTTTACACATCAGTAAAAGAAATATGAAGTAGAAGCCGCAATATGTCGTGGATAATAAGGAACTTTGAAAAGTGACATGATTCACTTATGTGCTGTTAAACTGTACATTCAGGAGAGGATGGAGTTGACTATTTAAATGATGAGTTTTAGGCATGTCTAATATGTCAGACACTCTGGTCCTGTTAGAACTCATGGTACCTGACTGACTTCTTTAGGAAGGTTTTAAACACACATTTTGAAGTCATTTAAATTTCCATGTCAGTCCTGAAACGTGACCCTGGTACTGACTAATTTCTGAAAGTGAACTCTAAAAACATCATTCCCTGAGGCATGCGTTTAAAGTTGTACAGAATCTTTAAAAGTCGAAGTGATGGGTTTGAGGGCAGGAACTGCTTTGAGTGGGACTGTGGCGCACTGGTTACTCACCTACCAGGCGACAACCCCACCTCTTCCCTTTTGGATTGAACTGCACGCCCCTTAAAGCTGTGCTGTCTTCTTAACAGTTCAAAGCACAGCCAGGGAACCTCAGTTGTGAGCGTGTGTGTGGATCTCGTCTCGTCTTACTGAAAATGCTTAAAAGAAACACCAAATGCCACAGAACAAGCCAACAATTCAAATTTCCCTGATCTCACACGTTCCCATGTTCTTTATAAAGGATTTTTCTGAGCATGTTTCTTGTAAGACACTGTCATTATGATAACTTCTGAATTGATGTGCCACTGGGGCTTTAACTTGTATGTTTATAAAAAAAATTTTTTAATTGCAGACAACCAAACCAAGATGACATGGGGTAACTTTGTGTGCCTCAGCTAAATGACTTGTGAACCAGTGAATTTATTAAACCCTAATCTGTGTCACTGTTACAGCCCCTTCATTTTTTTTCCCCCCACATCAATTTTTTCAGCCAGAAGATGCATCTGAGCCGAGTTGGAGCAGATGATTTAGGAGAAGTGGTGTATGGTTAAGGTGCAAGCGTGATTGGGGCCAGAGGGCTTTACCTTTCTGGGGAGTGCATCCATGCCACTGTGGGACTTTAATTCTCTTCCCCCGTCATGTGCAACTTGGCGTCCTGAGGCCTGGGAGCCATTCTAGCTGTAGTTTGCGAAAAGGGAAAATGTGGCTGGAAGAACAGCACGAGTAACCAGTCATGCACTATTTCTAGCAAAAAAATTACAGACATTTAATGTGTGGTGGCCTGATGCACTATAAAGAGCTACCTTTCCATCACCATTCCACTAAATGTTACGAATCAAAACAATGACCACTCCAATATAATATCTGCCTTTTCTTGTCTGGTCTTGTCAACATCAGGGCCTGGATACACTGGCAAGTTAATTACACACTGAATTATGCACTGTAAAATAAAATGCACTATGCACTGAAAAATACAAATCTAATCCATAATCGAATATTGCAGATCATTTCAATCTGTTGCCTATTACGTTACAAAAGGTTTGCTGTATCCAGGCCAATAGAGGTCACTGAGACCATGTTGTGCGTGTGTGTGTTTGTGTTTGTGCGAGTACCCGACCATCTCAGCGTTGGAATGAAAGACTGAAGACAGTCTGAGGTGCATTCTAAAGGAAAGAGGACATAAGATCATTAAAAAAAAAGAGATTTCTCTGGCTTTTTTTCATTGCAAATCATTTTACTGAGGTCTGTAAAGCACACTGAAGGAAGGCTACAACATTCTCCATAACATCTGAGGCCAAAAACCTGCAATAACCAATTAGCTCTGGCTTGCATTATATGCAGATCTGTTAGGAGAATTTGTTCCAGCAGCCTGCATATTCATCAAATTTAACATTACATGTCAGATGTTATGAAAACCTTATGTAGACTCCTTAGTCTCCAAGAAAAACAGGCAGGTTTGAATCAAATAAGAACAAATCGCTTGAACATCATATATATATATACTGCTTTTTAGGAAACCTAATTGAAAGGAGAGCCAATTACATTTTAAATTGAATTGAGTTTAATTCAAACTGCCTAAAATCTTTCGCCCATTGGTTTATCACATTTTCTATTAAACAAAAATACATCAGATATTTTTATTCACTGTATTTTATTCTCAAACTCAAATCAACTGGAGGCCTAATGCAATAGACCTTAACAACCTCAAAATCAAATCAACTAAATGAGCAATGCCAAATTAGTCTAAAATGTACTGTGATGGGGGGGGAAATGAGGGGGGAGGGACTCAAAAGGATGATAAAGACAAATAGTCGCAAGGGGCTGCGGTGGAGGACTTTACTGTCTTGGAGGTGTTTAAAAAAAAAAAAAAAAAAGAAAGAAAAAAAGGAATTTGAGAGATTAACCATCACTAACCGCCTGAACACATTATTTCGTCCATGTAATAGAGGAATACAATTCTAGGAATGGCAGTTGATTCCTTTATAGTCCTGCAACACAATCGGCAGGCTATACAAATGCCATCTCCAACACAAAAATCAATAAAGATATGGAAATAACAGGAGAACAACTAAGTATTAAGTAGGAATATGCACTAGACAAAAGACTTTTTATTTGCCTGATGAATGCTAGATAGACTAACAAACACTAGCCGTCCGTTTTGTAGCCTAGCCTCATTCCAACAGATGATTTTTCTAATCGGAGTTGAGTTTCATGCTGAGAGCAGGTCATGCCCTTATGTGCCCGATGGGCTGAAACACGTCAAGTTCTATTGTGTTATTTAGCTGATACTGATGGAGCACATCTCTGCCCAAAGCCAAATCCCACCCATTTGGAAAGGAAGGTGATCTGATGCGTGATAATGTGTGGCTCTATTGCAAGTGAAAATGTTTTCTCTGAACAATCTGGCATATTAAAAAGACATTCACGCACACACACACTCAACAACCATCCACACAGGTCCTCTTTGTATTTCAAATTTCCATTGCTGCCTTCATGAAACAATCATTAATGTTGGTTCCTTAATAAATGTCTGTAGTTACACACAACTACAGCACAAAGATCTTGGAGAGGACTCTCTAAATAATTAGAAAAGTATCCACCAATGTTAGGCTCTGTGCTCAAAACTGCATCATCTGCTGTGTGAGAGATTCAAGTCTCCTGGAACAGGCTGGTGTCAGATTAGGCACAACCAGTTTGTTTAAACGTATAAGAGGTCTAATTAATGGACTAATAAAACAAATATTACAAGTTTGGTGAATAAAGTTAAAGTAAAGATTTAATGCATCCATTTCCTTATCACTTCTAAAGGACCAACACTGCCACACACGTTCAGCAGTCAACCACACAACAGGCAAACAAGCAAGCACATGCGTGCACGCGCACACAGACACACACACACACGTGAGGTGGTGAGCTCTATGGATATGTGGGCTCTGGCATGTGGTGGTGGGAGTAGTCAGGACTGCAGAGGTGGGGATCCTTGTGTGGTGGAGGTGGCTCATACGCTCTTGGAGATGCGCCGGTTCCAGGAGCCGCCAAGTGATTGGCATCCATCGACCCTGAAGGCGGCATGGGCATGGTTGGCATCTGGTGTGGTGGGGGTGGGGGTGGTGGATAGTAGTACTGGTACTGATGATACTGATGATACTGGTGGTACTGTTGGTACTGTTGGTACTGCTGGACATACTCTGCATAGCACCTATATGAAATCACAGGAAAGTTTGTTAAGTCTGAGGTGGAAAACTTACTACCAATTATGTGGCATGTTAAAATGATGAAAGCAAGAAGTCATAGAATCAGTTATTTTTATACAAGTAAGCATTTAAGGTAAACAGTTAAGTTCATTCTGTTTTTGTTATTCCAAACAAGCCTCAGGAAAAAGCTTCAAAACACCATTTGGCCAAAAGGTTGTGGATACCCAACAATCACACCCATATAATGCTTCTATAACATCCCACTCCAGAGTTAGGACCCCACCCGTTACTGTTTTAATGAGAAACATTCTGGGAAGGGATTGGAGATTGGAGCCTCATTACTATGGTCAGGCAATGAAAATAATCTTAATTATGATTTTAGCCAGAATTTAAGATTAACCCCATGTTCCATGCAAAGACTAAATCCATTACTACAATCTTGTACCTTGCAATAGGGTCTCCATCTTTAATAGCTGGCAGTTCAGGTCCTCCAGGTGGTGTGGGCAGAAGAGCACGCCGTTTGGGTCTTGCGGCACTGATGGGCTGAGGAACAGGGTCGGGCAGCAGAGCAGAACGTCTCACTGGGCTCCGGTCCCGTTCTGATTTGGTAATGGCCTGCTGCTCAGCCAACACTTGCTGACCCTGCTCAATGAATCGCTGCCGAGCAGCTTCAAATAAAGCTTGTGCATCAGGCTCAGCCCCGCCCATGGTCCCATAGGCAGGGCCTGTATACGCAGAGGAATTTGTGCCATAGGCAGGGTTCATGGCTGTGGTGGCTGATGGTGCCTCTCCTGCAGCTGGGTAGCCTGAAACATCTGTTCCCTTGCTGACGACCTGATCAGCCACGGCACCATACACTTGACTTGCCAGGGCTCCGTAAACCGCAGCGCTCACTGGCTTACCATCTGACCCGCTGCCTTCAGTTAGACCCTTTAGAGCCGCATACGTCGGATCAGAGGTGTTGGTGTTAAAGAAAGAGTTGTGCACGCACTGTTGTACCTGAATAGGAAGTCCAGCAGCAGCAGCAGCTGCAGCAGCAAGCACAGCTGCCTGACTCTGGTGGTGTTCCATGGGCGGCCTGGTTGGACACTCTCCTGCGAAGTGTCCCTGTGTCCCACAACGTGCACACGGCACCTTGGACATGGCTGCTGGCTGGATATTTTGCTGGATGTTTGAGATATCTAAAGAGAGGGGGTGGTCCATGTAGGAGGTCCCGAGGAGGGCCTCGACGGCATTCGCCACATTCTCTTGATGCTCCATGGGTACAAAAGTATAAACCTACCGAGGAGTTGGGTTTGGCTGCAACAAAGCGCACAGAGAAGAACACAATGTAATTAGAAAAACAGCACAAAGCACATACAGTGAGCATATGTGAGAATTAAATCAGATGAGAAGCAGAAAACAAATGATTGAAAACAACATTTCAACTTTGAGTTTTCACTTTTTCACTCTCTCTGAAACGAGAGAACAGTTCGAGCAGTTCAGCAGAAGTGCACAGAGCACTCAGGCTCTTTAATATTAGACTTTAATACAGTTCTGATGAACGAAAAACTAGACCATTCAGACCACGGATGACTGTCAGCAGCCCCTTCTCCCTGTATGTGGACAAAGGCAAACTGCCTCAGAACTAGCACAGCCGATTCCGGGTTTGTCTCGCAAGCTAACGTCATAGCAGTAAACCCGCCACGACAAACCTACAGATTAGCTTCAAGTTAGCCGGCCCGTATAGGCTACTTATAAAAAAAATGCTACTTATAAAAAAAACTCAGGTTTGCTTAAGTTTTTGTATAATTAAATACACTCTTTAAGCATGCCAGTAATTCAGCTTTTATCAGCCATTCAGATTTTTTTTTTTACAATCTAAAACCTCTCGACGCGCCGTGGTTTATTAGCAATACGTAGCTAGCAATTCTAGCAATTTCTATGACGGAAACGTTACATAAAAAGGCCACCAACCTAACGAACCGCACCCACTCTGTGAACTCTAATGATAAATAATCGCTCAAGACTAGGTTTAACCCGAAAATATAAAACTGAAATAGCAAAAAAACATCACAAACAACACA
This sequence comes from Hemibagrus guttatus, assembly GCA_033459395.1. Taxonomy (NCBI): domain Eukaryota; kingdom Metazoa; phylum Chordata; class Actinopteri; order Siluriformes; family Bagridae; genus Hemibagrus; species Hemibagrus guttatus. The sequence continues at coordinate 20,903,401 of JAUCMX010000014.1, read as the reverse complement.
TAAGTATGCTAGTTACTTAGCTACCAGCTTACCTAACTCCGCACGGAATGCTTCATATCCGATTTCCGGTTACAGGATGTTGCTCCTCAAACAGGTCCGTATTGGTACAAATAACACCAATAAGTAGAGTTCCGGTCGTCACTGATATGGCGTGGCTTAGCTAATGTTTCCATAAGCCTACAAATTTACTGAATCCAAATGACATTGTCTCCTTATTATCGTTAATAATTGAATGATGATTCAGTTGTTGGTATCAGATGGGCTGGTTTGATTATTTTATGTATGATTTAAAAAAAAAAAAAATCATTTAGATCCAGTTTTCAACTGTCCAGTTTGAGTGAGACCGTGCCCATTATGTGTTATATACACTGGTCAGGCATAAAATTATGAACACTGACAGGTGCCATGAAATAACACTGATTATCTCCATCATAGCACCTGTTATTAGGTGGGATATATTAGGCAGCAAGTGAACATTTTGTCCTCAAAGTTTATGTGTTAGAAGCAGGAAAAATGGGCAAGCATAATGATTTGAGCGAGTTTGACAAGGGCCAAATTGTGATGGCTAGACCACTGGATCAGAGCATCTCCAAAACTGCAGCTCTTGTGGGGTGTTCCCGGTCTGAAGTGGTCAGTATCTATCAAAAGTGGTCTAAGGAAGGAACAGTGGTGAACCGGCGACAGTCATGGGCGTCCAAGGCTCATTGATGCACGTGGTGATGTCGGAACTCAGAGTCCCCTCCGAGTGGACATATCGCAGGATGAATGTTGAGTTTGTATCTATTTCCCCTTAGTTTTCCATGATCAATTAACTCAGTAAACTTATCAAAATGAAACTCAGTAAACTACCAAAACTTAGCCAAAATAATGAGCGGTCAGTCAGCAGATGGGAAGAAGCTAATTTTTTATTCAGCAAGACATCCGTCACTTCACGTGTTTTACTGAAGAGAGCAGCTGGTCTGAAGAACTTCGAAAAAGTCCCTACTATTTATACACGTTTATTCCAATTCAGTTTTAACATTTCATCCCCTTCATTTGAGCCACTCCTTACCTAATTTGCATACATACATATCGGTGGCCTTTTTCAGATATCTCTTCAGAGCGTCTCGACCTCTCACCTAGTTTTTTTGAACCATCTCTGCAGATCTACAGAGCATGTCGCGACCTCTCACCTAGTTCTATGATTCTTTGAACACGATGTTTTCTTCACCTCCTTGTGACTTCTGACATAGTATTGACCTTTTCTAGACATTTGCAAGTTTGGGTAACCGCATGTTGCAAAGTCAGCATTACGGTTCCATGTTCTTCTGCATTTTATTTACCTAGAAACTCGGTGCAAAGCAAGCTTTGCAGTTATACTGTTTTGCACCCTCAGCGTTATTTTGTGTCTTGTGTACCATCTGTTCAAATGTCCACACTGTCTAGTCTATTTCCTCCTTTGTCTAGTTTTTATTTTTGTTTTTCTTCAATCTCGGTGCAAATCTTGGGCTCTAAGCCTTTCATAACCTGCATTTTAAGATTAAATAGTCACATGAAATGCACCTTACTCATCCAATTTCCCATTAGCTCAATCAGCCGGTCAACCAATCCAATGATCCCATTGGATAGGCTGACTGACTAACCTGCAATCTCCAATGCTTCTAATAGATCTCTTTTTCCTCTTTCCAACCTCAGTGTGGTTATTACACTAGCACGCCAATACTTCTATGGTTATGCTTGATTATCATAATTTTGCCTCAAGCAAAGCCTGCTCTTAAGTTATAATTGAATACTGTAAGATGAATACTATTTTAAGCAGAGTATTGCTATGTTAAAAGTAAGCATAAAATTAAACTTAAAATTTCTCCGACAGTGAGCGAAGGCTGGCCCATGTGATCCGATCCAACAGACGAGCTACTGTTGCTCAAACTGCTGAAGAACTTAATGCTGGTTCTGATAGAAACGGGTCAGAATACATAGTGCATGACGGGTCAGGGCTGTTTTGACAGCTAAAGGTGGACCAACACAATATTAGGCAGGTGGTCATAAAATTGTGCCTGATCGGTGTAACATTTCATCAAAAAGAATTTAACAGCAACAATTATATATATATTGTATATATCCGTTAATAGTTATTCACAAATAATAATAATAATAAGAAGAAGAAGAAGAAGAAGAAGAAGCAGCAGAAGAAGAAGAACAACAACAATAATAATAAACCTTCTTATTATTATTATTCATTCATTGTCTACCGCTTATCCGATCTATTCTCGGGTCACGGGGAGCCTGTGCCTATCTCAGGCATCATTGGGCATCAAGGCAGGATACACACTGGACGGAGTGCCAACCACACACACTCACATTCACACACTATGGACAATTTAGAGATGCCAATCAACCTATAATGCATGTCTTTGGACTGGGGGAGGAAACTCCCGAGGCATGGGGAGAACATGCAAGCTCCACACACACAGCGGAGGCGGGACTCGAACCCCGAACCCTGGAGGTGTGAGGCTAACATGCTAACCACCAAGCCACCGTGCCCCGGTATTATTATTATTATTATTATTATTATTATTATTATTATTATTATTATTATTATAATAGTAGTAGTAGTAGTAGTAGTAGTCGTAGTGGTGGTAGTAGTGGTAGTAATAGTGGTAGTAATAGTAGTAATAGTGGTAGTAATAATAGTAGTAGTAGTAGTAGTCATAGTGGTGGTAGTAGTGGTAATAGTGGTAGTAGTAGTAGTAGTAGTAGTAGTGGTGGTAGTAATAGTGGTAGTAGTAGTAGTGGTAGTAGTAGTAGTAGTAGTAGTTGTAGTAGTGGTAATAGTGGTAGTAGTAGTAGTAGTGGTGGTAGTAATAGTGGTAGTAATAGTGGTAGTAGTAGTCGTAGTGGTGGTAGTAGTGGTAGTAGTAGTAGTAGTAGTAGTAGTGGTGTAATAGTGGTAGTAATAGTAGTAGTAGTTGAAGTAGTGGTAGTAGTGGTAATAGTGGTAGTAGTAGTAGTAGTGGTGGTAGTAATAGTGGTAGTAGTAGTTTTAGTGGTGGTAGTAGTGGTAGTAGTAGTAGTAGTAGTGGTAGTAATAGTGGTAGTGGTGGTAGTAGTGGTAGTAGTAGTAGTAGGTAGTAATAGTGGTAGTAGTAGTAGTATTTAGTAGTGGTAGTATAGTGTAGTAGTAGTGGTAGTAGTAGTAGTAGTAGTAGTAGTAGTGGTGGTAGTAATAGTGGTAGTAGTAGTCGTAGTGGTGGTAGTAGTGGTAGTAGTAGTAGTAGTAGTAGTAGTAGTGGTAGTAATAGTGGTAGTAATAGTAGTAGTAGTTGAAGTAGTCACAGGAAGCAGCGCATTTCTCTTGAGCCATATTCCTAAAAACCCGTTTTCGAGCCGCACAGTAAAGTAAGCTTGGAAACTATTACCTTTACTTTACTCTACTTAACTGTGCTAGGAAACATTTCCATAGCCTTTACTGACTGCACTTTTGCTCTGAACTTGACTCAGGGTCCACTTCACAGTAATGCCCACAAGGTGTAGACTACCTTCCAGGTTAAACCAGGCGCATGCGCAAATGACTTCAGCAAAGCACAGGAACTTTTGGTTTTCCCATTCACAAAGATCACAGTGGAAAGCACGCAGAGGAAGAAGACGCAGTGTGAATAATGCTTGAATCACAGTTTCACACACTGGGGGGAAAGAGGCTGGACGACATCTTCTCGCACACGTGGAAAAGGAACTAATCTGCCGATGAGCCAAAACACCAAGAGTTAGTTTGTAATATCCTGCTGTGCGGTATAATTCATGGATCTGACCGCTTTGGGTCATGAAGTTGTTGTTCTGCTACTGTAACTGAGAAATCGCGGAGGTGGAAAGGTAAGTGGTTCATTTATGTAAATATACATGTAAATGTAGATTCTTCTCACAGCTGTAAATCTGTGTGCTTTAGGTGTCTTTTGGTTGGCATTTGTGGTTTATTTATATAGCGTGTCATTCCTGGATAAACTCTCTCTCTCAAACTCGGGGAAGGACAGACATCTGAACTGTCTGAGCTTTCTGAGCACTTCCTTCTTTATATGTCTTTCTTGCATCTCAAACTGCATCTCAGTGCTTCATAAGTCATATTCACAACTGCTTGGAGAAGTTGTCCTGAAAATGAGATGTGTGGTCAGTACACTTGACTTTGTTTCACACTCTCTCAATCTGACATCACTTGTTTTTACTTTCCAACATCTGGAGAGAGAAAAAAAATGATGAAATGATGACAGGCTCCACATCTGTCTATGTTGCATGTATTAAGCTATTTCTAAGATTATATTTACTGGACATGTTTTGGACTTGAAATCAGATGTTGGTGTCTTGTGGTGCTCCCGTGTGTGTATAGTAAAGAACTTGTTTTTAGCTCTAGAAATTACTAAAAGGAAACTGTATGCTTCCTTGTTGCTGGGTATCTTCAAGCATACACCCTCTGTAGTAACTACAGTGTCCAGGGTCCAATCCATCATGTACCTTAAATCTTTACACCGACTATTAAAGGTACAAAAGTTAAGACGACTAGGAGAGCTACAATTTCTACCTTTTTTCTTTCCTGAGAGTGTACATAACCCGAACCAAATACTAAACCCTGAGTGAGTTAACAGTGCGGTATTTTAAACGGATCCATGATGCCACTTACAGGCTCATGGCTGTTAAGCAAAATTACCACAAACACTTCCAAAGCACATACTTATAAGCTTCCACCCTACCAAGTCTGGACTTGCTATGCTCATTTACACACCCTTTAAGTAGACCTTTCCTTTATCCCTCCTGCCTAAACATGAACTCTGTAATATCTTCACATCATATGATTTCTGTGGGTTTTTTTCCCCTACGAGTCGTAAAGCCAACTCTCAAAGAGATAAGAAAAGGCTAAAATATGGAATTGCATATAGAACTACAGTGTAGTAAAATAAAATATAGTTAAAGATTATAGACACATCCTGACCGAATCTAAAACAGATCACAGAAAGTTAGCTTGTTAAACCTTTATAAAGTGGTTGAGTGATAGATAACATTTTCTTCTATACCCCTTTAAGCATCTTTTATAAAATTCCACGAGTGATAAAAGATACTAGATTAAAGTGAGTTTGAAAGTTTTTATTTTTTCATATTGGTGTGTGTCAGTGGGTTGGAATGCCCAGCAGGATGTGTGGGCCAGTGTTGCTATAGCAGCCATCTGTTGCTAAAAAGAGTATTCTTCACCATCCCACTCAGAGGCAGCCTATGCCAGGGGTACCCAAACTTTTTAACACTAAAAACGTCCTACTGATCGGTTTTACTCTGTTCACCGGCACTCTTACAAAAGGGATAGCAAAAAAATCGTTTATTAGCTGAAAGCTGAAAATATATCCTGAATCTTTTTTTAAAAAAAAAAAAATGAAATTATTGACACAAAAGTTTCACAGAACCTCGAACAGAGCTCGGTAGACGCTAGAAATTGATCAGTATTTGTTTTTTATATTAGAAATAGTTTTATGCAGTGATTCATTTTGTTGCACATTGCACAATTTGTATTTTGATTGCAGATTTAGTAAGATTTAGAGACGCAATTATCCCACTGATTCACACATACAGCATATGGCTAATAAATATAAAAAAAATATATATTTCATTTGAAATATTTGATTGAAAAATAATTTCATTTCTCTAAATAAATCTGAAATCTTTGACACTGGATATCCAGTTTAACGCAAAAAAAAAAAGTTTTATATATTAATGTCTTATATATTAATGTCTTATAGTATTATATCATGAGGCCTGACATCCCTCACATCCCAAAATGGAGATTTTGCTAGTGGAGTGGAAATTCTAATTTCATTTGAAACCTATTCATGAAGAAGGAAAAAACCCCAAAACAAACTTAAACACTTTACATCAGTCAAGCTGTAGTTATAACACCCTGCAGCGAATAACACTGGCAGCAGGAGAGGGACACGAAGGCCTGTAATATTTACATTATTCCAGGCTCTGCTTTGGTTTCTTAATCAAATTTACAGCCTTGACATTTTTTCAGATGACATTTCATATTGTTATGATGATTTTAAGGATATGTTAAGACTCCGAATAGACAGGTTCAGTCCGAGCAGCTCAGTGCAGAAATTAGTCAAGTGATGACAAACAGCACTCACATGACCAGGAGGAGGAATGAGCCCCAGGGGGAGTTTCCAAACGGCAGTAAGAACTGCAGATCAGCAGGAGAAATGAGACACGTGTTTGTGAAGAAAATAACCATTAATGGAAAAAGTTACTCAAACCCTATGAGATGACTGGAAATAAAAAAAAAGGTAGTGTGTTTACCGAAAGGGAAGTTCAGAGGATCAGAATGGTTCGGTTGTGCATTGTGAGCACTGTCTTAGAGCTGAGCAGTGAATTAGCAGATTGTGTAAACCGTTCTCTCAGAACCATAACAGTTAGGACAAAAGATAATTGTTATATAAATGTAAGGAAAGTTTCAGTTCATTTCTGCTACCCCAGTAAACATGCATCATGCCTGCTAAAAATAAGCTTTCTGCAACAGCACTAGCATATTATTAGAAAACTGTGACATTTTAAAATCACAAAATGAGAAAAGTGTGTAGAGATAACACGAAATAATATTGATAATACAATAAAATTGATCACTTTCGAAGTTATGCCACACTGTTTACACCTTGTCGAATTGATAGTATTGGAAAACAGTATTGGGAAAAAAAAGTGTGCTCAGGTTTTGTTTAATGCTTTCAGATGCAGGAGGACCATGTGTATGATTATCCAGATGCCCACCAAGTAAGAGAGAAGAGGATATGTCCTCAGCGAGGCTCCTTGAAGAGCATCAGCGTGCTGGACCGCCTGCTGCTAACGTATCCAGTATGGCTGCAGTTGTCTATCAACTCAGCCACGGCACTTCATATCCTACAGCGTGAACCCCCAGGGGTGCGGAAGACTCACTCACAAACTGTCACTGCCAAATGCTCTAGACAAAATGTGTTCAAATTTGTCACAACCTCTAGAAAAGCTTAGGTGCTCTGTATTCCCATAGTTCCAGCATCAACGAGAAACTCTTGTTTCTTGTTTGTTCTCTAGAAAGTCTTTATGTGGTTCCTGGAAAATGGCTTCAGTTTCAAATAATATAAGGCTTGGAATGATTAGACAAAATGCTAGATAATAATACTGTCAAAAGTAATGTTTACAGATCTCCACATTTTGTAGACTTTCCTGGTGCGAAAGTCCAGTACATCTCAGAAGAAAGTGCTGTGTCTCAGGCTAGCAGATGATAGTGTGCCATCTTTTGTGAGACAGTTTGTCATCCGGGAGAAGGACTCAGGTGAGTAATATGATAAGCATCTTATATATAATTTGGTGTTGAACAATTACATTTGATGAATATTCACTAATGGTCCTCTTCTATCCCCCAGCCTTCTCTCTGGAGAGCTCCGCTATCAGCTTCCCAGATCTTTGTAGACTCATTGCCTTCTACTGCGTCAGCCGGTATTAATCAGCTCATTTCTGACATTTCTTATTCTAATTTTCTTCACTATTTTTATTCAAATCAATGATGTATTTAAAATACTGTACATTAGGGATGTTCTTCCCTTCACTCTGGAGCTTCCGGAGGCCATAGCCAAAGCTTCATCCCAAAAACAGTTGGAATCCATCTCTCATATGGGTGTGGGTAAGTTCCTGGTGGTTTTACTGCAGACTGTGGTCATCTCAGTCATTTAAAGACTTTGGAAACACAGTAAATAGAGCTTGTCACTATCATTACAGTGTAGGTAATGGTATGAGTAAAGCTCAGGTTGGACTATGGTTAGGATATAAAATGGTCAAATCCTTCATTTTCAAGATCCTTTAAGTATTTTGTACAGCATTACATATGCACATTCTAATGGTCCTTGTTTCATACAGAGTTCTGGAGTTCCCAGTTAAACTTTCGTGGGCCTCGAAATGGTCCTCCACCAGTACTTGATGCACCTGTGGTCCCAAATCCTAAACCCCAAGACTGTACCACATCTACTACTGGTGAAACTACCAGTGCAACGCTGTTTCAGGAGTTCTGCCCAATTCACACCCGAAGTCCTTCTGAACTTGATTTGGGAGCAGGGCAGGGAGCTTTATGCTTCATCAACCCACTATTCCTACAAGAGCATCCCATTCGTGGTGCCATGCACAAGCGGCATCACTTTAAACGCAGCATAAAGGTTCGCGTCTCCACTGAAAACTCCAGTTCACTCTCACCTCCTGTCACCCCACCACCACCTCCTCCACTACTTGCGAAAGTGAAGGGTAAAGGAAAGAAGGTGCAGCAAACTGAAGTGGCTCAGACCAGTGAGGTGGATAAGAACAATGTTGAAGTTGTTGAGGGAGATTCAGATTATCTCCAGCCTTGTCTTGCTCTACCAAAGAAAAATTCTGCAGTAATCACTCCGATTCTCTCTCCCACCGAGGAGGAGGAGGACTACCAGTTGCCCAAAGCACTTCTGCAGGTATTACACACTCTTCCCTCAATCACGCTTTAGCATAAACCCAAAACTCTACCACAGCATCATATAACTTCCTGTACTTTAATGCTCTGGATATGATATTCCCTAATCAAATGCAATGCACAGTAGAGTGTATGGTTCAGTCACTGGCTTTACACCTTGTTTACGTTTATATGCACAGGCACAAAGAAAAATCACAGCAGAGAGTGAAGAGGACAACGAGGATGAAGACATCGGACTAATTCTTGAGAAAAGAAAGGCACCATCCCTCACCGAATTGGACAGCAGCAGCTCAATTAGCAGCCTTGATGAGACTGAGGAGAGTCCTCAGAGGCCTACCCTCACACGAGGCACGAGTAACCCCATCATCACCTCTCCTCATCCAACTCACCAGTCTGTTTCAGCACTGCGAAAGATGAGTGCTGCCTTTGTGTCCTTCTTTGTGCCTGGGAAGAGAGTCATACGTCTGGTGGAAGACCTTTCTCATGACAGGCGTATGTCATTCGGGGCTTTGATACAGGACTTCTTGAGGGAGCAACGGGAAGCTATGAAGCCACAGTGCCTGACAACCACAGTGGAGCTGTTGCAGGGTTTGCGTCTCTTTATCAACCAGGCTAAGGTTTTCCTATTGGAGTGTGGTGAGCTTGAGCCCCCTATTGAGACCTTAGTGCCTGAGGATGAGAAAGGTACACAGCACAGACTCCAAACAATTTCAGAAGCACCTTTTATATAGCATATTGCACGTCTTTGTGACAATAAGCAAGGTGTGTTTAAACGGGTTTTGTTTTATTTTTTTCAGATCAAACTCTGGATAAAGCTCTGTTCCGCTGTGTACTAAAACCTCTGAAAGGGCAGATCGATACAGCACTCTATAATATGCGTGAACATGATGGCTCCTTTAAGAGGCTGGCAGAAAGTATAAAGAGAGCCAGAGATGCTTCACCAAGAGACCTTTTTGGAGTGCAGGTGGCTGTGCCTGATGCTCATGGCATTGAGAAGATAAAGCAAAAGATGTCTCTTATGAGACGCGCCTATTCACCCATTGACAAAGTAGTTTTGCTTCTGCAGATCTGTAAGCTCATCTATAAAGCAATGAAGACCAATACAGGTGAGGATTGATTGAAGTACTTGAATATGACTCACCTTGTGAATTTGTGAATTTGTACATTGCCAAAAGTTTTGGGACGCCCCTTCAAATCAATTTCCTGCTCCCAACTTTGTGGGAACAGTTTGGGGATGGTCCCTTCCTGTTCCAACATGACTGCACACCAGTGCACAAAGCAAGGTCCATAAAGACATGGATGAGTGAGTTTGGTGTGGAGGAACTTGACTGGCCTGCACGGAGTCCTGACCTCAACCCCATAGAACACCTCTGGGATGAATTAGAGCGGAGACTGCGAGCCAGGCCTTCTCGTCCAACATCAGTGCCTGACCTCACAGATGCGCTTCTAGAGGAATGTTCAAAAATTCCCATAAACACACTCCTAAACCTTGTGAAAAGCCTTCCCAGAAGAAGCTGTTGAAGCTGTTATAGCTGCAAAAGGTGGGCCAACTCCATATTACATTTATGTGCATGTAAAGCCAGACATCCCAGCTTTGGCCTGGCTCGCAGTCTCCGCTCTAATTCATCCCACAGGTGTGCACTGGTGCGCAGTCATGTTGGAACAGGAAGGGGTCATCCCCAAACTGTTCCCACAAAGTTGGGAGCAGGAAATTGTCCAAAATGTCTTGGTATGCTGAAGCCTTAAGAGTTCCTTTCACAGGAACTAAGGGGCCGAGCCCAACCCCTGAATTCAATGATTTGGAGGGGTGTCCCAAAACTTTTGGCAATATAGTGTATGTACGTCATGAGAGACATAGGTTATACTTTTTTACTCATACAAAATTTCCAAAATGCAGGGCAGGAATTTGGAGCTGATGACTTCCTTCCAGCTCTTTCCTATGTGATAGTGCAGTGCAATATGCCTGAGCTTTCTCTAGAAGTGGAGTACATGATGGAGCTGCTAGAAACCTCTTGGCTCACAGGAGAGGGTAGAGATATATATTATTTAAGAAAAAAAATTAGCTTGTATGTTGTACCTTTACTAAATCATTGACCTCATCATCTTCTGTCAGGTGGATACTATCTGACCAGCGTTTATGCCAGCCTTAGCCATATACAGAGTGAGCCCGACGCTGTGCCTTCCAGTGGACTTACCCACCAAGTCAAGGAATCCCTTAAGGAGTGGAGCCACCGTCGTAGCACAGAGATCATGAGCCAGAGTGACGTAAAACAGGTCAGTTATTGGATCTTTGTTTGTAGAATAATATATAATATACAATATAACAAGCACTAAAATCATTCAATCCTACAGAGATTTGTAAAGGTGCTGTTCCAAGATGGAGAGTGCAGTTTGGTGAAGACGTTACAATGGAAAGCAGGATTGAGTGCAGAAGCTTTGGCACAACTCTGCGCTATGAAATTCGGAGTGGAACAGCCAGACGAATACGGCTTGTACTGGAGAAGTAGCGGAAAGCTAATACCAGTTCCTCTGGATGCTCAGATTCAGGACCTGCAGAACGTGGGTACCAGCAGCGTTCCACTCATTTACCAGCACTCCAATCTGGATATAAAATCCAACAGGCTGACTAGAGGGGGAGCTTTGGACCTTTCAGGGGAAGCCTCATAAATGTCACCTAGTGACACCTAGTGAAAGAACAGCTGACAAACCACAAGGGGAAACGCATTGAGATTTTAAATAATTGGTTAATAACTGAGTACAGTAGCTCAATTTTATGAAAACTTTTAATTTATCTTTAGATAAGTAAATACTAAAAGTGTAAATCTTGTTTACATGGTCGTATTTTATTTATACTTCGTGCCAAATGGTTTTGTGCTTAATTCATGTAGATTTGAGAGACATTTGTGTAGGTTCTACAAAATGGGATATAATGATTTAATATTTCTGTAATGTTAAGACAGATGTATGATGACCGTGATGGTTCTACTTACTCTCTACATGGTATAGTCCATAACAGTTCACATGCTTTGCCTTGTAGTCCCTCTGCACTGCACATTTTAGTGTTTAAACTACCAACAACATACCTGCTCCATTCATCATATAAAATCTTTTAGACTTAAAGTAAAATCTGTAAAGTAAAAACTGTACAGGCGTCCAGGAGCAGAACTGGGAAAACTCTAACCTGTTTATTAAACACTGGTGTTTAAATGAATCGACATAAATAGACTTAAATATTTGCTAAGGTTTGCAGTTTATAGTGGGAACGACTTGAATTGTGATACTGTGCAAATCAATGTCTTTAAGATGTCAATAAAAAAAAAAAAATAAATAAAAAAAAAGTAGTTTCTCTTTTTTTCTAGTGTTTAATGTTTTTTGTTTTCCATTACAGTGTTGATCGAAATGTGATGAATGTGTCAATCCATCAAAGAACACAATGAAGTGCTTGTTGATAATATTAAAAAATAAGCGACAAAAAAAAAAAAAAAAGAGAAGACAAAGAAGAGACTGAAAAATGACTCGTTTATTTGGTAGGAAATGCTTCCCTCGTCAGCAGTCACTCGGTTATCTTTTATGCTAAATGCCTTCAGGAAAATCAGAGTCCATTAAATCACTGATTTGGGAGGAAACATCCCAGTAAACTTGCATCTTAACTAGTCAGTTGATTATGTGATGTATTGCTGATCAGTACATAAAGATGATTACACAGAGTGCATTTGTTAAAACGTTCACAGAATTGCAACAGGTTTAGATTACATAAGTGCTTCTCCCACTCCGCCCTCACACAGCACATTTTCTCTCACCGATGCTTTAACACATATCCATCTGTGTGGGAAGCGTAGGCTGTGGTCCCATCTCAAATACAGAGGAGTGATTGCATATTCTAAATAAAAAACCTGACTTACTGACACTGGTGAACACAGAGCTGAGAGAAAAAGTAAGTTAACTGTTACACTGTGCGTGGAAGAACAAGCAATGCGTGAAACACTTAGCATGTGGATTCAGCATATTCGGATTTATCTGATCCTCTTTTTTTCTGTTGTGGTTTTTTTGGCTATTTCCTACCATCACTTCCAGGGTACCCATTTGGAACCCTGTTTCTATCTTTTTTGATCATTTCGTTCTCTGATGCAGTTTGCAGGTTTAGAGCAGTTATCAACTGACAGACTGGTTTTTAGGTTGCAGTGCTCCCCTCAGCACCAGCAGTTTGCATCTCTGGAGGCCATTTCCAGCAACTGAGCCTCCAGTTCCTCAGCATCCTCACTGAAGCGCTGGGTAAAAGACTGGATCAGTCCTGCAGCACTCGCCTCATACTCTTCCAGTTCTACTGTCTCGCCTGAAACACACCGAACAGTTCAGTTTGGGGTGTATGAAACATTTAATTCCATGAACTGTGACACAGTCTGATTAGGGCTAGAAAGATCCATGTTAAACCTCTGGCTGTCAAAACTTGCTGACTAAATTTACCTAAAATTGCATTGTATTGGATTTATAGTTCCCTACAAAGGTTATAACACACCATCATTTTCCCTAAGTGGTGAGCACAGACTGTGACGTCAAATAGCCAACCGACTGTAAAATATATGCTTGTACATTTTGTTTTTGAAGTACAACAGGATAGGCTAATTAATGTGAGAAATTATAATATTTTAAGTAATGGAAATATGAATGCATTTTATAAGTGTCGTTTCAGTCATGTTCTAAGATTTAAAGCATGCTAGTTAGCAGAATAAGGGAATCAGAGCAATGGGAGCTGACCTTTGACTCGAGTGTTAGCCTGGACAAACATCTTGCGAGCTTCCTTGCGAAGCAGCACGGTCTCGCGGAGCCGCAGGAAATTGTGAGCACCATCAGCCGTGACTGCAGAGTAGCGGTCGTACAAAGCTCGACCTCCCTCCACATCAGCCGTGGACTTGTGCACCTGGGGAAAGTAGTTTCATTCAAAATCACCAACCTGATTATTCTAGGTTCTTTGTTTCAAAGTCTTGAAGCCCCGGTCAGTGTCATTTTTGGATTTAATCAGAAACGAATCAGTTGAATAACTGTTATATACAGTAGTATTGAGCTTAATTTAGTTATCATTTAGCCCAATAAGGAGAAAAAAAAAAGATATGTTTCTAGTAACCATGTAACTTAGAGGAAGAGTTAAAAAAGGCTTTCGTTAAATGGTCCCGACTATTTAGGAGCTGGAGTTGAAAAGGAAATGTCTGAGCCCACCACCTTGTACATAATCTCTAGAAAGGGCGGCTGCTTCCTATGTCCTGTATTTATTCTACAGTAGATCTTTACATAGGACCTTCATAGTACATCAACTCTACAAACATACCTGCAGACTGCAGAGGAACTTCTGAATGGCGCTCTTGCCCACTGTGTCAATCTTACTGCGGTCCAGCGTGATCAGGGCGTCGGGTTGGCCGTCCGCCCCTGTGGTCTCGGTCAAGGTCACTAAACCCTCTCCTGCATCCAGCAGCACACGCAGGATAACAAAACGAGCCTGCATGTGAGCCTACAGAACACACAAAAACACACAAGATTGCCGATATAGTGAGTAACAAAGCTCAGTAATGAGGAAAAGGATTTAAGCCAGGATAAGGCACATGCCCCTAAATTCTGTCTGCTCAGAAAAATAATCTGTAAACACACTGGTTGGTAGTTTTCTTCCATTTAATTGCAGACACAGACAAAAATGCAGCTTGTGTCCTGCGGTAATGCTATACAAACACACACACACACACATATTATATATATATATATATATATATATATATATATATATATATATATATATATATATATATATATATATATATATATATATATGTATACACATATATTTATACACATATATTTATATATACACATATATATATATATATATAAATAAAAATATATATCTGAGAGTTCACCCTCATGAAGGAGTAAGCAGTGTTTAAGGCTGAAAAAGTGCAATGCACTTTATAACCCAATTTTGTTGTCTAAACACTTCAGCTACGATAATGCAAATGTCCATTTGTTCAGCTTTTTATTCCATTTTTGCAGTGTACTTTTTCGAAAAAAAAGATTCAATACTAGATTGTTGCAGCTGATTAACTAGAAATGTAGTGTACTGGGATCTTATTATAATTCTTGGTGTTATGTAATTGTTCTGGCAATTTTTCACGTAAAGGAGTCATGCCAATAAAGAGCAATAAACTGAAATCACAATTGTTGCAAACCTGTCTCCAGCTCTTGCTCTCTGGTGTGTAAAACTCCAGGCCTAGCAGACCAGCACGGACCATGGTCAACCAGTTGACATACACAACCTCCTCTGCTGCTTCACCTTCATGGCCAAAGATGCTGCATTCAAGCACAGCAACATCTCAGCTACATTCCAGTGCACAAGATGAAACACAGGAGTCTGTGTGCGGGGGTCAGCATTTGTTTTACCTCAGCACCTGTTTGTTCAGACAGAGGTAGAGTCCCACGCACTCTGCCCTACACTCCTCATATGATGAAGCGATGGTGGAGAACTTGCTGTCCCATGTCTCACTTCCTTTGTACCAGCTGGTAATCTAAAAGAAAGTAGTGTCATGTCTGATACAGGTGTAAATGTATTAGCTCAGAATGTTACTCTAGTGTTCAAACTCCATGGACATAATCTAGGATTAACAAATTCTAGATTATGTCCATGACGGAGGCAAAGAGTTTAAAGAGGGAAGATATCAGTTGCCATATAGTAATAAAATATCTAGCTAGAGAACATAATTTGGAAAAAAAGGAATAGACAGATTTATCAAACAAATCAGGTTAGACCAGGACCAACACATGAATTGTCCAGACAGAGGTACACCATAATGCCAAAAGTTTTAGGACACCCCTCCAAATCATTGAATTCAGATGTTGTTTTTCAGGGGTTGGGCTCGGCCCCTTGTCTTGGTATGCTGATGCATTAAGAGTTCCTTTCACTGGAACCAAGGGGCCGAGCCCAACCCCTGAAAAACAACACCTGAATTCAATGATTTGGAGGGGTGTCCCAAAATATAGTACATGTTATGTATATATGGTTATGAGACATTTTGCTGTACATCATACTGAGTGTACGTCAAGATTCTAATTTGGAAAAATGGGCTTGAATCGATTTATTTTATTTTTACATGACTTCATTCTAATGCCACCATGAGCCAGAGCATTTATAAACCGTTAGGCTGATCATAATCATAATTTTGACATTGTCCTTGACAGTTTAGCAGAGTGTAATGTAAGAGACTCACCAATTCCCCCGTCTCTGGATTACGGACCTCAGTCTGATCAAAGTTGAATTTTCCCTTATCATTCTACACACAGAAAATGAGGTGAGGCCATGAGCCAAACTCTAATCTCTATATTCTTAAAGTATTTACAAAACTAGGTCACACTGTAAGACACAGCTCACTCACCTGTATAAAGAGTTTGCCACTGCCATGCCCCAGAAGCTCATGCAGTCCAACCTGCACTTCAAAAGAAGGACCTTTCCACTTAATGTAGAGATCCTGCAAGCATCAAAGAACAAAGTAAAATTATATGAACCACTTTTGTATAACGCACTACTGTATAAACAGCATGGCAGAAAGAAAAATCAACTGCATTATAATGTACAATTTATTGTGAACTCTATAAGGACATACAACATCTAGATTAGTAGAAAAGGAGAATGGTTTGTTATAAATTTAAGCAAGCATTTTGACATACTTTGTCTTTTTCCTCCAAAAAAGTGAGTTTCTCCTTTTGTGTAGCATAGGCCACAGCCAGCACATTTCCAAGGGACACATTCTTAAAGCCTTCTGTCTGTCTAATATCATCATCTGGAGAGGAAAAAAAAAAAAAAAAAAAAAGACAGATCATGTTTACTATGGCAAGATATCTGCACAACTAACTGAAAACTACACTGAATGGTGGAACTCACAGTTTGGAATGTTGATTCCTGCTGGGATGCCACTGCCAGCGAAAGTGAGCACATCCAACGAGGTGAAATCAGGTTTGAGGAAGCGATCCTTTTCGAAAGCAGCAGGCCAGGGCAACTCGGGAAGCAGCACTTCGGCTGAGCTCACCAGTTGTGCAAATCGAGCACTCATCGCCTTATTCACCACAGCAACAAAACCTGGGGTGAGGAGGCAGAAACGTGAAGCTATCTGCAGCGCTATTCATGGATGTAATTGAATGAGAAACTAAACATACCTTCAAACTCGCCTCTTGAACCAAATGGATCTCTGTAGCTCTCAATGAAGCCAATGTAACTATGAGGCAGACAAATAAGAGTGGGGGAAAAAGTGAAGGTGAATTAAAGATAACTTAACATGTTTTTAGATTGAATAATAAATTTCTTTGACATGGCAAAACACAAAAACATCAAAACAAGATTAGGACATACACAAAGAGCTGCTCATGAAAAAGATTCCCTATGTAAGAAAATCCCTACAAACTGGTGTAATAACCACCAGTTATTTGCATATTGGAACATGATTTGAAGCAATAGCATTTCCCTGTGACATGTTCGGTTAAGAAGATTATCAAAGCGTTCAAGTATTTCCCCAAAAGGAGTAAAATCAAAATCTAATTTGTGGTGCATCTGGATGTGGAATCGGATATGGAATGACTCAAACACGAAGCAATCGAGACGTATACTGCAGGCTAGTTTCAATTACACAGACCAGCTTTTATGCTTGATCTTCACCTCTCTACAATAGGTCCCTTGTCTTTTATCCAGAAACGGGAGCCTTCTTTATGAGCGTCCACAGACCCATAGGTGAAACTTCTTATATACTCCTCCAGCATTTGACTCTGGTTCTCATTGGCAGCGTAAGCCTGGTCACAAGAATGAGAGCAACATTTAGAATCAGACAGCTGCATTTATTTAAAATCCTAAAAGCTCTAGGTTATTGCACTGAAATGATGTGGTTTACATAATCCACCTTAGCTTTTTCCAGGTTTTGGCTGACTTTCTCCATAAGATATGCATAGTCTCCTCTTTGAACAGAAAATGCAGCATCTTCAAAGTCATAGGTGCCACAGCAGGTCTCACCCTCGCCCTCAACCGAACAATCTGAAAAATATAATAAAAAGGTAAGCATGAGAGAGAAACTCAAAGGAAAGCCATAATAGAGCCATGAAATATGCAGATTTTTAGCAAAAAGTTAAATAAATTTGGAATATTTAGACTTTTTTTTTTTTCCCCCTCACCCTTTTTCACTGCAGAAGCAAGGCGCACCTCATAGCAGCGTTTCCCTTCAGACTCCTTCTTAAACAGACGTGTGTTGTAGGCACTCAGGTTCTGGGGAGGTACAGCATTATAAACTTGAGCAGGAAAGTTTCTGTATGAATCTTCATGTTTCCAGTATTGGTTTCAATAAGGAATATGCAATATAGCAAAAAAAAACAAAAAAGGCTATCACTATATACACTGATCAGCCATAAAATTATGACCACCTGCCTAATATTATGTTGGTCTCCCTTTTGCTGCCAAAACAGCCCTGATTCATCATGCACTGTGTATTCTGACACCTTTCTATCAGAACCAGCATTAACTTCTTCAGAAATTTGAGCAACAGTAGCTCGTCTGTTGGATCGGAACACACGGGCCGGCCTTCGCTCCCCACGTGCACCAATGAGCCTTGGCCACCCATGACCCTGTCACCGGTTCACCACTGTTCCTTCCTTGGACAACTTTTGATAGATACTGACCACTGCAGACCGGGAACACCCCACAAGAGCTGCAGTTTTGGAGATGCTCTGATCCGGTCTAGCCATCACAATTTGGCCCTTCATCAAACTCGCTCAAATCCTTACGCTTGTCCATTTTTCCTGCTTCTAACATCAACTTTGAGGACAAAATGTTCACTTGCTGCCTAATATATCCCACCCAATAACAGGTGCCATGATGAGGAGATAATGTCTTATTCATTTCACCTGGCACTGCTCAGAATGTTATGCCTGATTGGTGTACATTACATATTACAATTAAATGTGCTGCCAAAATACTGCACCTTGGAGTCTAGAAATTTCTGTGCCAACTCTGCATCTTCTAAACAGCAGTTCCCTGAGAAGTATGTGGAGATCCCCTTTCAAAGGCAAATGAAGACAAAATGAAGACATTCATTCTGCTATTTATAGCAGAACAGAGACAGAATTATGAAAAAGCCAGGAGGTTAAGTTTATTAGAGCATACTTACTTCATCCCCGAGTCCAAGCTGTTTCTGCTTGTCTTCCAGGGAGTAGAGCAGATGAGAGCAGCTGTTCCACAGAGCCTCCATCTCAGCAGGGTTCTCCTTATAGGCCTGGCTTTCCCACACTAGTGCCTTAAACTTCTCCTGCAGATGGAACAAAGACTTATAAATCTCTGTGTGCTTCAATACGAAATAGGTTATGATAGAATGCAGCTGTTGAAATGATATTCTTAAGTTTAATAAGTGCTTCTGTACAAAAGATATTATAAAGGATTGCAGAGCAGACATGTTATGCTAGACATCACATATTAAATGTTATATAATTAAAAAATGAAATCAGTGTTAGAAAAGGCATGTGGGTGGCATGGATCAATCCTCTGGATACTGTGTGTGTGTGGAGTGCTCACAGTGGCCTTATGGTTTCCTCCTATTTCCTCCCACCTCCAAAAAGCATTCCAGTAAGTTGAAGCAGGTTGAGTGGCTATTCTCAATTGCCCAGGGTATGAATGTGTGTGAATGAGTGTGTATGTTGCCCTGCAATTGACTGGTGTCCCATCTAAAGTGTATTTCTGCAGCACACACTGCAAACTCAAGTCTGTATATCTAAAGCCAGTGCTACTTTAATTTGATAACCCTCTATAAAGAAAGAACCGTTACTTGGAAACCAGTCCTTGAAACTTTACCTTTGGCAAATTGGGGATGAACTTCGTGTCACCAAATGATTTGTAGTTTCCCATGTTTGCATAAAGCCCAGCAGCATACACAAGAAATGCCTGATGCAAAAGAGAAACAAATAATTAACATTTGTGGTCATACTGTACTGCTATTAACTGAGACCACAGAAATCTGTTCCTCACCTGATATTCATCCGAGCTCAGGCCCACTGCAGCAGCCACTGCGTCCAGCTGTGCAGGAGTCTGTTTCCGGAAGATTCTCTGCAGGAGCACGTAGAGGGATGGAGACTCTGGTGAGGTCTGCAACAGAACCACCAGACCACCATACCAAGCTGCCCGCGAGAGATAATGTGCATACAGCTGCTCTTTAGGTGACAGCAGCCGGAAGGCCTCGGCGCAATCCAGAACCGAGATCCCAATGTCATTTGGGAGGTAGTACTGAGAATCCACCATGCTGGTTTACAAGCAGTGTGCTCTTCTTATAGAATTCACAAAGTTCTGCAGGAAAAATATAGTGTGTGATTCAAAATACACTATATTGGCAAAAGTTTTGGGACACCCCTCCAAATCAATGATTTCAGGTGTTGGGCTAGGCCCCTTAGTTCCAGTTAAAGGAACTCTTAATGCTTCAGCATACCAAGACATTTTGGACAATTGTATGCTCCCAACTTTCTGGGAACAGTTTGAACTTGTAACTGTTGGAACGTCTCCACTCTAATTCATCCCAAAGGTGTCCTATGGGGTTGAGGTCAGGACTCTGTGCAGGCCAGTCAAGTTCCTCTACACCAAACTCAATCATCCATATCTTTATGGACCTTGCTTTGTGCATTGGTGCGAAGTTATGTTGGAACAGGAAGGGGTCATCCCCAAACTCTTCCCACAAAGGTGGGAGCATTAAATTGTCCGAAATGTCTTGGTGTGCTGCAGCATTAAGAGTTCCTTTCACTGGAACTACGATGCCGAGCCCAACCCCTGGATTCAATGATTTGGAGGGGTGTCCCAAAACATATATGGCACTTAGTGTGAGTGAGCCTTGCACAGTTCATCCATCCATCCATCCATCCATCTATCTATCTATCTTAACAAAAAATAATCTTGTTGCTTCGGTTTGCTTATTTCATATAGATTTCTTTTAAACACTGTTTTTTCTCTAGAAACCTCCGTATTACAATAATAACATTTATAATCTAAGTACACAGACAGACAGACAGACAGACAGACCAATCTCAGAACAATCGACCTGGCCCAGCGAGTGGAATCTGTTAATAATCCTATAATTTACTCTTGAAAATAAGGTTTCATTTTAAAAGTGAAATAAATCACACATATATCTAGACGGATATAAATTCTATCCCTTTGTAACTCAAGCCTTAATAAACCCAAGCGCTGTTTTAGTCACAGATAAGGACTTTTACTTTCAATTTTCTCAAGGCTGACTAGTTTCAGCTAACAAAGCTAACACCGCTAGCTCAGGTCGCTAACTTGGCAGCTGCTTTGTTCGGATTCGGTACCGAATTAGCTTCATAGTCAGACGTTTAAAACAGCTACTATCTAATTACATTTTACCCATTAAACGAAAGCTTATTATCATGTTACAGCTATCCATCATTTAAATGTACTTTGTACCTTAATTCTGCGTTCAAACCTGTCAAAATGCAGCCTCACTGTCTACCTCAACTTCCGCTGTTCATTCAATTAATGTCCCGCCTCAGAGCCAATTACATGTGACAACTAAAGATTGATTGGCATTTCAGCCAATCAGGATTGAGTTATGCCATAGCGTAGGACTGGATACTGTAAGACAAAAAACTTTTTTTTGTTTTAATCTCACTGATTAATTACGTTAAACCATACACACGTTATACAATTATTTCCTTTATACACTTATTTAATTAATTTATTTAAATTATTACAATTACTTTTATAGACCACTTCATTTATCTTATACCGCACAATGGTGCAAATAGAAAAAAGCTCACAACAAAAATTAATAATTAAGACTTAACATTTAAAGTATACCAATGCAATATATATATATATATATATATATATATATATATATATATATATATATATATATATATATATATATATATGAAGTATATATATATATAAAGAATGCAAACTTTTTAAATGTAAATGTAAAAAAAGTTTAATTAAAAATGAAGGCAGGGAAAGAAACAGGAAAAAAAAAGGCTTTGTTAACAGAACAATTAGTAAAACTATGCTAAAATGAACAAATATGCTATATACACCGATCAGGTATAACACTGTGAGCAGTGCCAGGTGAAGTGAATAACACTGATGATCTCCTCACCATGGCACCTGTTAGTGGGTGGGATATATTAGGCAGCAAGTGAACATTTTGTCCTCAAAGTTGATGTGTTAGAAGCAGGAAAAATGGGCAAGCGTAAGGATTTGAGTGAGTTTGATGAAGGGCCAAATTGTGATGGATAGACCACTGGATCAGAGCATCTCCAAAACTGCAGCTCTTGTGGGGTGTTCCCGGTCTGCAGTGGTCAGTATCTATCAAAAGTGGTCCAAGGAAGGAACAGTGGTGAACCGGCGACAGGGTCATGGGCGGCCGAGGCTCATTGTGTGGAGCGAAGGCTGGCTCGTGTGGTCCGATCCAACAGACATGCTACTGTTGCTCAAACGGGATGATTTGAATGCACTGGTAGGAATACAGCTTGCTAGACATGCAGATAATATAGTTTTTATACTATTAAGTACTGTAGTACAGTGAAATTGTCCAAAATGTCTTGGTATGCTGAATCATTAAGAGTTCCTTTCACTGGAACCTAGGGGCCAAACCCAACCCCACACCATAATCCCCTTCACTAAACTTTACACTTGGCACAATGCAGTCAGGCAAGCACCGTTCTCCTGGCAACCACCAAACCCAGAATCGTCCATGGGATTGCCAGACAGAGAAGTGTGATTCATCACTCCAGAGAACATGTCTCCACTGCTCTAGAGTCCAGGAGCAGCGATTTGCATTGCACTTGGTGATGTAAGGCTTGCTTGATGCAGCTGCTCAGCCATGAAAACCCATTCCATGAAGCTCTATATGCACTGTTCTTGAGCTAATCTGAATCTGGGCATGTTTGGAGCACTTGAATTCAATGATTTGGAGGTGTGTCCCAAAGCTTTTGGCAACATAGTGTACCTTATGATGATAAACTGATAATATGCGCACTGCATATCACGGAACAAAAGCTAAACATTTTGAATTGAATTTAATGACTGGACATGCTATGAGGGGGTTTCAGAAACTGCCAACATCTTAACCACAGTGCCCACATCGCTAGTGATGCCCATTGATTTAACACTCAAATAAATATTTCTTTATAAACCTTTGGCACTTTTGAGTTGAAATTTCATGTTAGTCAGTACTTGAGTGGTTGAAAAACACAGTCACCCTCATCACAAATCCTGATCTACTTCAAGTAGCTTTTTAGCTTCTAGCATGCTATGCAATTTGCCTTTTTGTGAAAGAGTGTTCTTAATAAACCCGTTATTAACAATTATAAGCAGTGAGTTTAGCTTTTTTCATGATCTAACACACCAGATTTATCTCAGATATTCACCACAGCTTTTATGGGCTGCATGCTAAGTGTTAATACAAGAAGACCTGCTGTATATGTGCATTTCTATTTCCAGTTTTTTTATTTGTCTTTTATCTATCTATCTATCTATCTATCTATCTATCTATCTATCTATCTATCTATCTATCTATCTATCTATCTATCTATCTATCTATCTATCTATCTATCTATCTATCTATCTATCTATCTATCCTTAAAATGTCTCAGTACAACAGTCTGTAGGGGAGGAGCTCTAAGACCCCGACAGAAATGGGTGTGAACACAAATATGCCTTATTGGTTAACCACATTACTGGCCAGCCAGCTGGAAGTCCTTCATGTTCTTACTCTTCAAGTTTCAGGACTTACTCAGAAGTTATAATGTATCTGTGCATCATGCAGCAGTTCTGAGGGCTTTTTCTGGCGAATTCCAAGGAAATACAGGCACAGAAAGTCAGTAAACAGAAGAGACTGAGGTAGGTATTTATGACTTGTTTACAAAGATAAAGCTTTTGTAATGGGGTTAAATATTCAAAACTGTGGACCACCGAAATGTTGAAAGAATTTGTACATTAACGGTACATACCGAGGGGAGTAAACGATATAGAAAAAAATCTACAAAAAGTCAAAGTAATGAAGATTTGAATTAAAAATGGAAGTCAAATCAAATAAAAATGAAAACGTGACAACAAATCAAGTGCACTCAAGTTTAAACAAAATATTAAGTTGAATTGTTTGAATTTGAACCATTTTTTGTTTCATTTTTTATTTTTTATTTTTTAAGATTAATTGAGCGTCATTGAACAAGATAATTGGTTGTGGCAGCCATACAAAGGATATTTATTTTAAATATATTTAACAAGAAAAGTAATGCACAGAAATCAGTTAAATCATGATAGAGAGACAAGAATTGGAACTTTTTAAACTTTATTAAATCATATATATATATATATATATATTTATTTATTTATTTTTTTTTATAACAATAATTTTTTCATATGTTTTACATTTATAATACATATATTATATATATATATATATATATATATATATATATATATATATATATATATATATATATATATATATATATGATTTAATAAAGTTTAAAAAGTTCCAATTCTTGTCTCTCTATTTCTTGTCTCTCTATCATGATTTAACTGATTTCTGTGCATTACTTTTCTTGTTAAATATATTTAAAATAAATATATTTATTATATATATATATATATATATATATATATATATATATATATATATATATATATATATATATATATATATATATATATATATATATATATATATATATATATATAATTTTTTTTTTTTTACCCAAATACATAAAACATGATATAATACAAGTCCAGTCTTTCTATACACAAATGAATGCAACACTATTGAACTAATAATAAATATTGACAAATTATATATACTACATAGGATATTATTGACAAATTATAATTATATATATGATATTATTACTAAAAAATGCAGTAGAGTGTAGACCTCACCAGTGAAGCTACACTTTCTATGGGGCTGTAATCAAGGAATGCAGGTCCCCAGTGTGGGAAGTGATAAGCTAAAGTGACGCAACTGTGATGTCCCAAAGCAAGCACTCGCACGCAAAATGAGGCTTGCAGTAGCCTTGATTCACTATCCAGTGGTTCCGAGTAACTTTGAAGCAAACTGAAAATGTGAGCAGACGTTTAGAGAATTTGCAGAATAATATTCATATTTAGACAGGAGTATATGAATAGTGTATTGATGAGTACCTTAACTCAGATTCAGGACATTCAGGGTTTTGTATTAATTAGACCTGCACTAGCATATGTATCCACTATGACTGTATGATGACTATTATATTTGTTTATGTCATAGAGCAGTTACTCTCAAAATGATACCCAAGGGACTCCCAGGGTCTGGGAAAAATAACCAGAGTTAACCAAAAATAACCATTTTTTACTTTGCTACAGTGATGGAAATCATAATCCACTAATATCAAAGTTATAGTTTGATATTATTTTTGAATTTTTATGGTTAGTTTTACTTATTGACCAGCTGACTGGTTACTTGAACTGAACAGGTTTAATCTAAATGACAGTAAAGACACAAAATACACATAGGCCTACAAATAATGTCAACTATGACCTAAAGTTTTAGACATTTTAGGAATAAATAAGCTCCTGAGCTTCAATTGTCTTTGCATCCTATTGCAATGCCACAGCCATTCGTGGGCAGGAGCCATGGAAGAAGCTCTGTAAAGGAGTGCTGGCATTACTGTCCTTTGTCAATCACAGTAAAAGTAGCCAATAGCATGCTTCTGTGAGCTTATGTATGTGGAAGAGTGTAGATAGATTTCTCTGTTAGCCTTCATGCTTCATTGTTGGCAGCCGTCATGTAATAGGGCTGGAGAATAAGCATTGACAGGTGACCAAATTGGGGAGGAAACTCAAAAAATCATTACTAAAAATGTATTTATGTTTTTTGTCACAGCTGTCTTAAGCTTTTAGGATTTTCTTTTTGCAGAATGTGCTTAGAGTGTAGGAAGGCCCGGTCCCGTGTGGCAGCTCAGAGCAGACGGGAGAAAGAAAGCCAGCTGTTCAGAGAGTTAGCAACCCTGCTACCCCTTGCCCCATATGAGGCAGATCAGCTGGATAAAGCCTCTGTCATTAGAATCACAATCTCCTACTTGCACCTCAAAGCTTTACTGGACATTCCTGACTCCACTTCAGTAGGAGCTGTGATGCATCCTGTCTCAGAAAGTCAGGGTAAGTGTACAGAAGCTGCTTTTTTGAGCAAAATAATGGCTTTGAAGAAGTCAGAACTTTACAGTACCAAATGCTTTGCAGGCGAGCTGCCAGAATCAATCGAGAAGCAGTTTCTAGATACACTTGAAGGATTCCTGCTCTTAATGTCCTTGTGTGGCAAGATTATCTTCATCACAAAGGATGTGGTCTCTCATATAGGAATCAAACAGGTAAAATGAGCTTGAATACATTTTTTTTATTACAGTGTCATTATATATAAAGATGTCTGGCATTTTTTTTTTACCATACACTCACCTAAAACTTTATTGGAACACTTGTGTATTTGAACATTTATGCAGTTATTCAATCAGCCAATTATGTTGCAGTGGTGCTTTACATAAATCCATGCAGATACAGGTCACAAGCTCAGGTTCAAAAGTGACTTGGACCACCTTTAACAGAACTCTAAGGCACCGCACCAAAATTTGCTCAGCTAAAGATTAAAAAATCCCTTAAATGGTCTGAAACTGATGAGATAAAAGCTACACATACTTAATTTTCTAGTTACATATGCCCTATATGTTTACCTGTATACATTTTCTCATCTGCTATAAGATGTGTGATATTTTCTGCTCAACATTTTCAGATCGACATACTTCAGAACACTCCTGACTTTTTCTGGAAATGCTGGGGGTTGTAAACACTATGTACACTTGCTGGCAACAGATTCCTTAGAGAGTATAGCTCATCTTTTTCTCGTCATGCTCCAGCCTTTCTTTAGTGGTTGATGTTTGAGACTGCTGCTGGCTAGATATTTTTGGTTAGAAAAAAAAAAAGTGTGACACAGAGTTCTGTAAAATCTTGCTAGAAAAATCCAGCTCAGTCTGACCAACCACTACAGGCCATCTCAACACATGGACCATCTTTGCTTGCTGGTAGAAACAGTTGCTGGCAGAACTACTGCTATTATTTAACCATCGTAGTCAAGTCTTTCCAAAACACAGTAAGACCATTAGAAATGTAAAATATTACTTCTAGTTAGAGAGACCAAGTTGGATTTTTCAACAGGAAAAAACAGCAACGCTGTAGCACCTGATAAACTCCTACCAACATCACACCCAATACCATGTCAGTGTCACAGCTGTGCTGAGGATGGTCCACCACCCAAACATATCTGATCAGCTGTGGTCTTGTGGTGGTCCTTTTACACAGATTAATGGGGTAGAAGGCTGCTAAGGAATTATGTCCTGCAAAAAAACGGTTAAAACTGGCCATGGAAGGTATACTTAGCCACTCAATGTTTCTGATGTGATATATTCCAAAGTTTTAGATCAGCTGACGTTGCGTTCAGTCTTGTGGCATGTTTTTCAGAGAGGGTTTATTTCTTCATTTCAGATGGATTTGATTGGCCGGAGTTTGTTCGATTTCATACATCCCTCCGATCACCAGGAGATCAAAGAGGTTCTTACAAGGATAATAGGTAAGCATGCTATGAAGTATTTCTCTTTACCATCTAATATAAAATGATAAAATGGCAACTTAGTAATCTAACTACGACTGTTTAGGGAGTGAAGACCAGCAGAAGTGTGAGGTTTTCTTCCGAATCAAAGGTGCAGTGAAACACATGCTGACTCCCTGGCAGGTAACCCTCTTTCCCTGCCTATTAGTTCCAAAAGGTAAATACTGCTATTTTTCCTGGCTGCAAAATGAAGAAATTCCTTCGCTTACTAATTGCTTGTTAATATCTGACCTGTCTTTGTGTCCTCAGGTGATTTACTGCACTGGAAACAAAAAATCATCATCTATTCCAGGATCCAGCTATCTGCTTCTACTGTGCAGATCTTTACCTGTGCAAGAGGTCATTGAGATGGAGGCTCATCAGAATTTCAAAACATTCCTCAGCATCCATGAGCCAGACATGAAGTTCACCTATTGTCACTCTGGGTATACCTTATAACAACCAAAACTTCATTCATCTTCATACTCACTTATTCCAGCTGGATCTCATTCATGGTGCTTCTTCGGTTTTTCTCCTATAGAGTCTTGGAGTTGACTGGCTTTAGTGACATTGAGCTGTACGGTCAGTCTGTGTACCAGTACTATCATCCGTCTGATTGTCAGCATGTCTTCAAGGCACACCTCTGTTGTGAGTAATGATAAATATACCCAGCAAATGGAAATATCTGGAACATTTCGGATAGTATGACATTAACATTACACATTAAGCTTGAAAGTCGTATGAGCAGGAACGTTGACTCCTTTCTAGAAATATTTTAAACGTGGCACATTGACAACATCTGAAAACACAATAAGAATGTGTTTTCATTATTATTATTATTATTATTAGTAGTAGTAGTAGTAGTAGTAGTAGTATTAGTAGTAATAAATTAATAAATTAATCAATCAATCAATCAATCAATCAATCAATTAATAATAATTCATTACTTAATTTTATGTATGTATATATTTATTTATTTATTTAGTTATTATTATTATTATTATTATTATTATTATTATTATTATTATTATTGTTGTTGTTGTTATTATTGTATTATTATGTACATGTCTAGAAATAGGTTACATATTCTACAATGTGTTTAATAACAATCCCATTATGAAACATCAGACTTCTCAATATTATAGTTTTCATCAGTCGCTAATATGTTTTGGTACATGATTTATTGGATTTACGCATGGTGGACAGTTGAAATTTAAGGTTATTTAAATGTCTTGGACAGTGTTCTCAAAGGGCCAGGTGTACACTGGGAAATATCGGCTCCTACAGAAGCACGGTGGCTACGTTTGGGCTGAGACGGATGCTGCAGTTGTGTACAATGTTCACACAGGGAAGCCAAAGAAAATTGTATGCATCAACTATATCATAAGGTCTGACTTTGAATGCACACTTGTATGTACACTATATTGGCAAATGTTTTGGAACACCCCTCCAAATCATTGGATTCAGGTGTTGTTTTTCAGGGGTTGGGTTCGGCCCCTTAGTTCCAGTGAAAGGAACTCTTAATGCTTCAGCATACCAAGACATTTTGGATAATTTCATGCTCCCAACTTTGTGGGAACAGTTTGGGGATGACTCCTTCCTGTTCCAACATGACTAAGATGAGCGAGTTTGGTGTGGAGGAACTTGACTGGCCTGCACAGAGTCCTGACCTCAACCCCATAGAACACCTTTGGGATGAATTAGAGCGGAGACTGTGAGCCAGGCCTTCTCGTCCAACATCAGTGCCTGACCTTGTGGAAAGCCTTCCCAGAAGAGTTGAAGCTGGTATAGCTGAGAGGGTGGGACAACTCCATATTACATTCATGTGCAAGTAAAGGCAGACGTCCCAGTTTTGGTCTGGCTCGCAGTCTCCGCTCTAATTCATCCCAAAGGTGTTCTATGGGGTTGAGGTTAGGACTCTGCAGGCCAGTCAAGTTCCTCCACACCAAACTCGCTCATCCATGTCTTTATGGACCTTGCTTTGTGAACTGGTGTGCAGTCATGTTGGAACAGGAAGGGGTCATCCCCAAACTGTTCCAACAAAGTTGGGCGCATGAAATTGTCCAAAATGTCTTGGTATGCTGAAGCATTAAGAGTTCCTTTCACTGGAACTAAGGGGCCGAGCCCAACCCCTGAATTCAATGATTTGGAGGGGTGTTCCAAAACTTTTGCCAATGTATTATATCTACGTGTGTGATGGCCTGGGAAAACCGTTCATTTTTGAACTACATTGAAAACTACACTGAAAACTAGATGATTGAAACATGCTTTTCTCGATCACAATTCTAGCCTTTTGAAATTTGCTTACCCCCCAAAAGTGAAAAGAGAGAATATATATACATACAACTACAGCCATAACAACATTGAGTGGGTTTTCCTAAACCACCACATGTATTGCATCCACAAATAAATTCCTATTTATCCATTGTATTGGCTATTAAATCCAGTAATCTCTGTCTGTCTGTCTTTACCTTCAGCGGAGTGGAGCATCCAGATGTGGTGTTTTCACTTGAACAGAAAAGGTCCCAGCTGAATACCTTCCATGTACCATACACTGCGACAACACATAATGAGACCGATCAGGCGACATCTACAACCAATGTCAAGGGCTCCAGCTTTGTGAGCTTTCCCTGTGAGAGAGTTAATCCATCAGCCATGATCAGATCCCATCAATCACATTCATTCACAGATTCACTGTTGATGTATTTCTTTTTCTAGACGGACCAACCAACAGCTGTACTGAGATTCTGCACAGCACTGCTTTGTGTGGCTCATATTCCAGCGTGAGTATATGTACAACTATAACATTATAGGCTTTAGACCTCATACGGTACAAAGCAAATGGGATAACTGCATACAAACTATGAATTTTAGACGTGAATAATGTCCGGAAAGACAGTGGTGTCTAAGTTAAAAATTCAACAGCTTTTACAATTCAAATCTCGTTCCAAAATGGAGTTTTGCTAATTATCAGATGCAAGAAGATGCAACATCGTTCATTTACACAACCTTATTTTTATGGCTATTAATTAGGTGAATATTTGATTTATCCAAATAAGATTGGACAAACCATAACAGTCTTTTGTCGTATTAGCCATACAGTTCTTTCACCTCACTAGCAAGGAGCTAGCATCACACAAACTGCTCAAAATGGTAAAATTCGGTAGTGTCTTAATTTCATTCATTATTGTCTGTTGTACTAGCAGTAGAGTTGTCAGCTTTGATATTGGAGACTCTTTTAGTCTACCGTGAGAGAAAATGCTTGCATTTAAACATATACAAATGTGTTTACACAGTGACATTTGTGTGAAAATAATGCACTCACATTTTTTAGGATGTGTGTGAACTGGATTTGGATAGTCTAGCCCCATACATTCCCACACATGAGGAGGACTTCCATTTAACTCCTATTTTAGACAGAGTGGGAAATGATTCAGTAATAAACAGACACCCGCCCTCTCTCAGCGAGACATGGTTAACTCTGGACCAAAAGCTGCCCACAGATTCAGAAGCAGTCTGTTTCCATAGGTATGTTTTTTTTAGAAGAAGAAGCTTGCATTGTGTAGGATGTATCCTCTTCTTTTCCATCACTGACTTCCGATTTTCTCTCGATGCAGGCGAAACATCAGCAAGAACTCTATGCTCATTTCACCAAGCCAATGGCATGACAGCACACACATAAATAAAAAACAACAGGTAATAAATATATCATGATTTGGAATATAATCTGACTAAATGCTATTGAATAATTGAATCATTCACTGAATTAGGAGCGGTTTAGGAGTCAAATCTCCATTCCTGAAAAAAAGACCAATCACCGGATAGACGTCTCTCAGCATCTGACTAAAACTTTCTCCGAAAACTTTGGTAAGAAAAACATACAACTTACAGTACAGATACTACATATTGTCTTTCATTTTAAAATACAAACATCTCTTCTTCGTTCTACCAGACGGAAGAACGATCTGGACGTACGGTCAGAGTTACGCAGAGCTGGTGCATTTGGCCTACAAATACGCCGAGCTCTCGTGGTGTCCTCTGGGATCTTCATCGCAGCATAGCAACCAAAACACTGAGGAAAACACACCCTCTGTGTTGGTTAACTTGCCTGTACTGAGCAGGTGGGAATGTGAAGTGAACGCGCCTCTTGGTCCCACATCACATTTACTTCAAGGGACTGAACTCACCAACGTTCTGGATCAGGTTGCTTCAGGAGTGAGCTGGTACTGAAGAAATGTCCTTTCTAAATGACTAAAATGGATGTGATTAGAGCCAGAGGTGTTACATTTCCACATTACAGTTACATTAAGGATAATTCCACAACCGAGGTGCCATTTGCGCTTGATATTCCATTAATGAATACGTATTAAAATGTAAAACAGAATTCAGATGGATAGCTTTAATAATCTTTAGCACATCTTTAGCACTCAGTCCCAGATTGTTATAATTACCCAGCATGTTAGAATTAAAAAAATCCTACTATTTTGCAGTAAAGTGTAAATTCATTCAACATCGTATCCCCCATGAGTCAGCCATTACAGGCAATAATGCACATTCAACCCTATGAAAACAGTTCCCAGTGTCAAATGTTCAACAGGAAGTTGCATCGTCAGAATTTCCTGAAGCTCGTGGGAGGAAGAATACCGTCATTTCATTCTTTTTCTGTGATATTTTCAGTGATTTTGTGACACTGACTGACCAGATCTTTTCAAAGTTAACTCACTGAAGAAAATCATTTTAAACAAATTATCAGGATATATTAGTGTATTTCTCAGAACCGAGTTGTTTTTTCCCCTATTTACAAGAACACAATATTCCACACCCAACAACTAAAGAAATACAGTCATGGCCAAAAGTTTTGAGAATGACACAAATATTAATTTCACAAATTCTGTTGCCTCGGTTTTTATGATGGCGATTTGCATATACTCCAACATGTTACGAAGAATATTCAGATGAATTGCAATTAATTGCAAAGACCCTCTGTGCCATGAAAATGAACACTCAAGACTTCATCCAAGTTATGTAGATTTGATAAAAGTGCAAAGAACAATACGAGTCCATGAAGTCCAGTTTAAAGCAAAGAGGTTTTAATAGAGGGGAAAAATGAGACAAGGAGAAATTTTTAAAGCATGAAATTTAAAACACAGTACAATGTCTGTATACACACACACACCACTGTGGGACTAGTTGATTTTATTTGCTGTAGGGAATATAATCCACTGTACAAGAAAATGTTGATCATACTTGCGTCTACTTGGTAATGGTATTCCTGTGGGGGGAAAAATGCAAAATTGTCAAAAATAATAAAGATATAATAAATGTTTAGGTTTACTATTTGATCTGCGTCAATATAGTGAAAAACTTGTGTTTGGTGCCAGTATGTAATTACCGAACATCTGGAACATCTGTTGCTAAGGGTGTTTATCAGCCTAACTCTACTCCATCCCTGAATGCCTCGAATGGACAACCATTCACCCAAATATCATCTGATCAGAGATCCTTCCTCACAGGCCTCTCTCTATAACACTAACACACTATTGGCCACCTGCCTAATATTGTGTTGGTCCCCCTTTTGCTGCCAAAACAGCCCTGACCAATCGAGGCATGGACTCTACTAGGTTCCTGAAGGTGTGCTGTGGTATCTGGCACCAAGATGTTAGCAGCAGATCCTTTAAGTCCTGCAAGTTGCGAGGTGGGGCCCATGAAGACTTATAGGACTTAAAGGATATTTTTGATAGATACTGACCACTGCAGACCGGGAACACCCCACAAGAGCTGCAGTTTTGGAGATGTTCTGATCCAGTGGTCTAGCCATCACAATTTGGCCCTTCGTCAAACTCGCTCAAATCCTTACGCTTGTCCATTTTTCTGCTTTTAACACATCAACTTTGAGGACAAAATGTTCACTTTATGCCTAATATATCCCACCCACTAACAGGTGCCATGATGAGGAGATCATCAGTGTTATTCACCTCACCTGGCACTGCTCACAATGTTATGCCTGATCGGTGTGTGTTTTGAATTTAATGCAGAGGAAAATTTTTCCCCTTTTAACAATCCATGTTGTACTTTACATGTTGGCATGAGAATGGACAAGCTGCACCTTAGAAGCTGTGAAAACTGGAGTCAGACACTTTTTCCCCACTTTTATCCACTCTGCTACAGTATTTTTTGGAGTGCTGAAATACTTGGCTGGGTCTGCACTGCACTGTACTGTTATCTGCCAGTTTGCGACTGCTGTAACAAGCTGTCATGGCCACGTCAGTGTCCATCACACGTATAATTGGCATGTGGTCTTATGGTGCTCCCTTTCCAATGGATAGCAGGTTGTGCATAGCAGCAGACTGGACTGAAGTGTGCCTTTCCATTTGCCAATTCTTGTGCGTGAATGAACTATCTAAACCAAACACAGTGAAAGTACTTACACATTCATGCTCTTCCCACTACCACTGAGAACAATGTAGGGAGTTTTCTGGGACTTCTGTTTCTCCTGCAGCAGGGCCACAGTACCTAGAGGAGTGTCGCTGCTGCTCATCTTCTTCAGCAACTGAAGGGTGAGACACACTTTGGTCACAGCATGAATAAAAACCATCCCTGTGCATCAACCCTAGTTCCATTTCTTCTTCTGGCAAGATCCAGTTATGCTAATAAACGTAACAGATTTAAACCCAAACTGCTCGGTAGGTGGCTGAAAGAACGTACCGCTTCCTCCTCCAGTTTTTTCATTCTTTTCTCAGTCTTCATCTTTCCAGATCCTTTGCCATGGAAACGATGGGACAGCTGTCTGAAAGCCTGGATGGAGAAAGAACGATAAGCACTTTAGGCATAATAATCGTGCCATTTGTTCTAGCAAATTGTGCAATAACTATACAAACAGACCTCTTTAGGGGTAAGCTTGCGCCCAGACTCATCCACGTATTCAATCTTAACATCAGGCTTATAACTCTCTTTCTCTTTGAATTCCTGAGTGAAGCCTCTGTATTCCTCTCTCCTGCTGTATTTGTCATCAATGGCCCTGAACAGAGGACATAGTATATAAAAAACACATCAGTAAAAACCACTGAAGTCATGATGGAGCAAGATTCAGAGGTATTCAACTTCTCTCACATCTTATCTTCAATGCAGTAGTTATCATTTGGCAGAGCTCCTTTAGGAGCACGCACTCGAGCCACCTTCTGCACTTGAGTATCCAGAAGCCCTGTAAAAACAACAGCGTTTAACAAAGCTAAATTGACCAACTGAAAGATTTAACCTGGACGGAATATAGTCGGCTCCTACCCTTGTTCTTGCAGAGCAGCAAAGCAGCCCCGAGGCCAGAGTTAACGATGGGCTCTTCATCCAGAATGGTGGTTGACGCAGTGGCAAACTATTCAAAGAATATAAATATTATAATTACAGACAAGAACATGTAATGTCTCGATTATTCAGGACGCTCACAACAGAGCAGACTGAGGTTAGCTTTAGGATATTCTGACTCACATCCGGCTGCTTCTGCTCCTCGTCCAGATTGACCGTGCTCCAGCCCACTTTATCATCCATATCTGAATCAGAGCCTCCAGCTCCATCTCGCTCTTCCTCCTGCTCGAAGTCCTGCACAAATCCAACCACACAAAAGCTATTCAGGTGCATGAGCAAATGAACACAATGAATCCCAAAGAGAATCTAGGCCATTTTTGGTTCACCTTGGGTTTCTCCAAATGTCTCAGACATTTGAAGCCGTAGGTGTTCTTTTGATATAACACTACAATTTAAGACTGTTTGGGTAGTTTTTCTTCCGATAGATACATATATAAGAAACCGAGATCGCGGAAGACATGATTTAATACAGAGCAAAGATCCCCTTCTGCATCACAGGCTGTAAAATTACTGTTTGGCAATGAAAGTGAATTTCCCACTCGTTTGGCAAGACATAAAAGTGATCAATTAAAAATAACTTCTATTCGTGGCTTATTGACACTGAAGGTGATTCATCTGTATTAATAACTTCAAGTGACAAAATTCTGTTTTGTCTGCACGGTGCAGCAACTTTTTACTGCCTCTAAACAACTTCTGCTCCTTGTAGAATAACAGGCGAGATAAAATACATATACACCGATCAGGCATAACATTATGACCACCTGCCTAATATTGTGTTGGTCCCACTTTTGCTGCCAAAACAGCCCTGACCCGTCGAGGCATGGACTCCACTAGATCCCTGAAGGTGTGCTGGGGTGTGCCAGGGTTGGTATATGTCCAAGGTTTCTCAGTAGAACATTGCCCAAAGCATGACACTGCTTCTGCTGGCTTGCATTTTTCCCATAGTGCATCCTGGTGCCATGTGTTCCCCAAGTAAGTGACACACACACACACACACACACACACACACACCTTTCTTTGAGCAACAGTAGCTCGTCTGTTGGATCGGACCACACGGGCCAGTGTTCGCTCCCCATGTGCATCAGTGAGCCGCGGCCGCCCATGACCCTGTCGCCGGTTCACCACTGTCAGTGATAGATACTGACCACTGTAGACCGGGAACACCCCACAAGAGCTGCAGTTTTGGAGATGCTCTGATCCAGTGGTCTAGCCGTCACAATTTGGCCCTTCATCAAACTCGCTCAAATCCTTACGCTTGTCCATTTTTCCTGCTTCTAACATCAACTTTGAGGACAAAATATTCACTTGCTGCCTAATATATCCCACCCACTAACAGGTGCCATGATGAGGAGATCAGTGTCATTCACTTCACCTGGCACTGCTCATAATGTTATGGCTGATCGGTGTATATATAATAAGTAATTATTTCATGTCATGTTTCACTCTTGCTCCAACACACCTATAGTGGTGTGAAAAAGTGTTGGCTCCCTTCCTGATTTCTTATTTTTTTGCATGTTTGTCACACTGTAATGTTCCAGATAATCAAACACATTTAAATATTAGTCAAAGATAAGTAAACATCATGCAGTTTTTAAATGAAGGTTTTTATTATTAAGGCCGTGTGTGAAAAAGTATTTGCCCCCTAAGCCTAATAACTGGTTGGTCCACCCTTAGCAGCAACAACTGTAATCAAGCATTTTCCATAACTAGCAATGAGTCTGTTACAGCGCTGTGGAGGAATTTTGGTCCACTCATCTTTGCAGAATTGTTGTAATTCAACCACATTGGAGGGTTTTCGAGCATGAACCACCTTTTTAAGGTCATGCCACAGCATCTCAATCGGATTGAGGTCAGGACTTTGACTAGGCCACTCCAAAGTCTTCATTTTGTTTTTCTTCAGCCATTCAGAGGTGGACTTGCTGCTGTGTTTTGGATCATTGTCCTGCTGCAGAACCCAAGTTCGCTTCAGCTTGAGGTCACAAACCTGTCGATCTATCAGTCTGGAAAAGGTTATAAAGCCATTTCTAAAGCTTTGGGACTGCCGCGAACCACAGTGAGAGCCATTATCTACAAAATGGCGAAAACATGGAACAGTGGAGAACCTTCCCAGGAGTGGCCGGCCAACCAAAATTACCCCAAGAGCGCAGCGACAACTCATCCAGGAGGTCACAAAAGACCCCACAACAGCATCCAAAGAACTGCAGGCGTCACTTGCCTCAGTTAAGGTGAGTGTTCATGACTCCACCATAAGAAAGAGACTGGGCAAAAATGGTTTGCATGGCAGAGTTCCAAGACGAAAACCGCTGCTGAGCAAAAAGAACATAAACGCTCGTCTCAGTTTTGCCAGAAAACATCTTGATGATCCCCAAGACTTTTGGGAAAATACTCTGTGGACTGACGAGACAAAAATTGAACTTTTTGGAAGGTCTGTGTCCCATTACGTCTGGCGTAAAAGTAACACTGCATTTCAGAAAAGATCATCATACCAACAGTAAAATATGGTGGTGGTAGTGTGATGGTCTGTTTTGCTGCTTCAGGACCTGGAAGACTTGCTGTGATAAATGGAACCATGAATTCTGCTGTCTACCAAAAAATCCTGAAGGAGAATGTCTGTCCATCTGTTTGTGACCTCGAGCTGAAGCGAACTTGGGTTCTGCAGCAGGACAATGATCCAAAACACAGCAGCAAGTCCACCTCTGAATGGCTGAAGAAAAACAAAATGAAGACTTTGGAGTGGCCTAGTCAAAGTCCTGACCTCAATCTGATTGAGATGCTGTGGCATGACCTTAAAAAGGTGGTTCATGCTCGAAAACCCTCCAATGTGGCTGAATTACAACAATTCTGCAAAGATGAGTGGGCCAAAATTCCTCCACAGCGCTGTAACAGACTCATTGCAAGTTATGGAAAACGCTTGATTGCAGTTGTTGCTGCTAAGGGTGGACCAACCAGTTATTAGGCTTAGGGGGCAAACACTTTTTCACACAGGGCCATGTAATTTTGGATTTTGTTTTCCCTTAATAATAAAAACCTTCATTTAAAAACTGCATGATGTGTTTACTTGTGTTATCTTTGACTAATATTTAAATGTGTTTAATTATCTGAAACATTAAAGTGTGACAAACATGCAAAAAAAACCCAAAAAAAAAAAACACTGAGCTGCTCCCAGGACAGGGCACAAACTTTTGCCTCGGCATTCGAGTTTCAGTTTACGTTTCAACCCATATCCAAAATACAATCAAGTCACATGTTGGCTTAACAATAAATCATGTCTAGAATGTTACCATGAGGTCCTCCTGGTCCTCTCGGTTCCCTGACAGGCCGTAGGTAGGAATGTCTCCCAGCGTTCGGCAGAACTCGGATGTAGCGTTAAAGACGATGTTGTTTTTCTTGTCCGGATCGTCAGCGATGTCTTCTCCAACTTTCTCCAGCACTTGCAGTTGTTCCATAACCTGGGATTGATTTACAATACATGAATTATTAAAATGAAGAAGATTCTGCTTGTGTTCCACAGAAAAGATCTGTAATTATGTGAAGTAAAAAGCATTTGCCTACAAAAACTACTTTGTAAACTATATAATGTTTCATAGACTTCCATGGTCTGTACTTCTTCCTTAACTTCCAACTTCACTTTAAATGAACGCTTCACTTTAACTATCGTGTATATGCAAAATAAATTCCTCTACAAGTCATTTGATCATAAAAATCATATTTTATATGGGTTTATCATGAACCTTTTCTCCTGAGTCTTTCAGCAGCTGTTTTTGTTTAAGCTTCCTCTGTTTCTCTAGTTGTTTTTGTAGCTCCAGCTCTGCCTCGTCCTCTTCAATGGTTTCAGGCTCCGGTGGGACAAAATCCTCTGAAAGAGTGAAACATTCCAATTTTGACAAGAACATACATACATACAAAATATAAAAAAATGCTGTTTTGATTTAGAAACGTTCCTCACCATCGTCGCTGATGTCCATGTCAGCTGTTCGGATGTCATCAGACTGCTGCAGTATGTCGACTTTACTGCTGCTCTCATCTTTAGAAGAGTCTTCCATCTCTTCACCTTCTAGCTGCCTTCTTCCTCGGCCTCGTGACCTGAGCAAAGAGGATGAAGCGGAAATCATGTCAGAGTGACTGCAATGCAGACGCACACGAAAAGAGCTGAGTGAGAATGAGGAGGATGAGGAGGGAAAAAAAAGGAGGAGGATAAGAAGGAAGAGGAGGATGGGAAGGACGGGGGGGGAAGGAGGAGAAAGATGATAAGGAGGAGCAGAAGTTGAGAAGGAGAAGAAAGATGAGAAGGAGGAGAAGGAGAAGGATGATGCAAAGGAGGAGGAGGATGAGAAGGAGAAGGAAGATGAGAAGGAGGAGAAGGAGAAGGATGACGCAAAGGAGGAGGAGGATGAGAAGGAAAAGCAGAAGGAGGACGAGTATGAAAAGGAGAAGGAAGGTGAGAAGGAGGAGAAGGATGATAAGAAGGAGGAGGAGGAGGAGGAGAAGAAAGAAAAGGAAGATGAGAATGAGAAGAAGAAGGAAGGTGAGATGGGGGAGAAGGAGAAGTTAGATGAGGAAAAGGAAGATGAGTAGAATGTGTAACCTGGAGCCGAAATCTGTGCTGCGAGAGTCGTCTGCAAGGAGGTCCTCAGCATTGATGGGTTTCTCCCTCTTCCTGATTTTCTTTACACGTCGTTTGGTCTTCTTAAACCCCACCTGAAAGAAGAGCCATACGTGCTTGGGTATTAAACCAGTTACACACAACACAAGCTAAGGATTGATAAGTTCAGTTTGTAGCCAGTAACACACCTGGTGTCAACCATCAGTGTTTATGCTAACGCATCTCATGCAATGTCCTGAAAAGCCTGTGACTTTGAATAGTGTATAAAAATCTCAGTGCTGCAACTCTATTCTACAAAAATATATAAAAGCCAATTGTCATAAAATAGTCCGATATAGTTTCTATTAAATGCCATGTATTCGGGGAAGAACAGCTAAGGAACTTTGCTGGCGGTGGATGAAAATGGCACTTGTGATTCAACCCTAGCCTATTATTATTTCAAAAAGCTGCATTTCACAGCAGCAGTCATCAACACACACATACTCAAACTACCCTGCTGCCTTGTCGCCCAACATCATGATATTATTAAAGAGGTTTTGAGTGTCTGTGGTAGAGACGGGCTGACTCACCATCTCCTGTGGGGTGTAGTACTCCGAGGCCACAGTGAGAACCGGCATGTCCAGAGACTGGGCCTGATTCCGCAGTGTGTCTTTGATGGCCTGCAGCTCGCGCTCTCTGTCCCCTGAAGCATAGCCCCCTGCACTCAGCCGGAAGCTCTTCTTCTTCTCACCCTCTAACTCTTCGTCGTACTTGGACAGGATAGACTTAGGCTTGAACTGAAGACGTGGTGGAAACAGGACAAGTGTTAAGATGACAGACAACATGAGCTTTAAAAGAATGAATTAATGTATTACTGTAGAGTTATAAAATGCGTTTGGTTTTATGCTTATTAAAAAAAGAAAAACAACATTTCTTCAATTGTTTATTCAAAATGAAACCCAATTTTTTACCCTTCTGAGTTCCGATATCCTGGCATGCCCACACAATGAAGAAATGTTTTAACCTGATACATCAGTCTAGCCATGATTGTGTGAAATTGGAAGTCTTTTAAGTCTTTTAAACTACCATTAGAGAGACATATACAGTTACTTTCTATAATAGTTGTAATGTCCGTTGCACCGAATGTGTGTAGTGATGACGTCACATGACATGTCTTGGCCCTGATCTGTGGTCATTTTGCACAATTTAAAGCTTCTTTAAGCATCACTGTCTTTGCTCGATTGTGCTTTAACTTCTGGAAGGACTAATATGTTGAAATACGACCTGCAAAACAGTAGCATGAACTGACCGTGACCATGTCGTCCACACTCTCCTCCTCATCATAAGGTTTGTATTCAGGCTTCTTCTTCTTAAGCTCCACATTTTTCTCTGCTTTCTCTCGATCCACTATGTTGACATTCACCAGCGTGTCCTCCTTCTCCTCCAGAACACCTGAAATGTTATCATACATTGAGCAGGCATGTGCTATAGCATTTTTTTTTTTTTTAAATCAATCAACCCACACACACACACACCTTTGTCTTGTAGAGTCAAAATGACCGTCTCGCCCTCTTTAAAGGATTCCATTTTGTGCTGGACGGTAAGACCTTTGAGATCCATTGAACTGTATGCCTCCTGAAAACAACAACATCTTATAAGACCCTGTGCTTGACAACACACAAACGTTCATAACCTACAAATCACATCATAGTTGTTTAACTAATTAAAACGGCTAACAAAAGAAATTTTGTTTATAGGTGTAAGATATACACAGATCAGGCATAGCATGGTGACCACCTGCCTAATATTGTGTTGGTCCCCATTTTGCTGCCAAAACAGCCCTGACCCGTCATGCACTGTGTATTCTGACACCTTTCTATCAGAACCAGCATTAACTTCTTCAGCAATTTGGGCAACAGTAGCTCGTCTGTTGGCAGCCTTCGCTCTCCACGTGCATCAACGAGCCTTGGCCGCCCATTCACCACTGTTCCTTCCTTGGACCACTTTTGATAGATACTGACCACTGCAGACCGGGAACACTCCACAAGAGCTGCAGTTTTGGAGATGCTCTGATCCAGTGGTCTAGCCATCACAATTTGGCCCTTCGTCAAACTCGCTCAAATCCTTACACTGGCCCATTTTTCCTGCTTCTAACACATCAACTTTGAGGACAAAATGTTCACTTGCTGCCTAATATATCCCACCCACTAACAGGTGCCATGATGAGGAGATAATCAGTGTTACTCACTTCACCTTGCACTGCTCACAATGTTATACCCGATCGGCGTGTACATAGAATTTACAGATATAGAAGTTGTTTCCTAACCATTTTTCTTTGTGCAAACTCTTGTTCAACCAGGTTGCTGACACCGAACTCTTCATCCATCTCCTCCAGTAGCTTGGCCTATGAAATAGAAATTAAGAGCTATGATGCCACATGGTAACAAAAATAATCCCCTATATAAAAGACATGCCCTTTACCCTCTTCTCTGCCATCTCCTTCTCCTTCGCAAGTTTGCGACTCTTCTCTACCCAGGCTGAAGCATCGTCAAGCCAAGGATCGTCATCTGCGAGCGTCTTTACTTTGCTGAAAAACAGATACGCACATCACGGGATGGTTATGCACTCGAATACAACTCAAAGAAGCTTCTCTGTTCAAGTTCTGTATTCATACCCAAGTTTCTGATTGAGCAGGCGTTTCTCTTTAAGCGCAGCCAGCTTCTCTCTAATCTCAGTCTGCTGTTTGATCTGTACGGGGTTGATGACCTCAGCCAGCAGTGGCTCCTCCTTGGTGCCCAGTTCTGAGTAATTGCCAAGTTGTGTGTGAACATGAATGCAAAACAAAGCTTCGATAATGTGAAGTAAAGTCAATTCAGTCGCATATTTCTCACCTTTTTTGCCCTCATTTAGCTCAAGGGGCTTCAGACCCAGTTTAGCTCTCAGCTTACTAGAAAAGAAGGACATCAGGAATGAGATGTGTGACGCTAGCAAGAAATGTCTGTAAATGAAAAGATACTTTAGTGACGTACTTGGTCTCTTCGATGCTGAGGGAAGCGTCACCCGCTGCTGATTTGGGTCCTGCGTCTGAAATAATTTAAAATTCAAAGTTTATTCGTCATATATTCAGCATGACATGCAGTGAAATGCTTTCTATGTATAAAAACTGTCCATGTATAAAAATGTAAAAATTTAAATATTGAATAGAATTTAAAAGTAAAATAAGTGAAAATAAACAAAATAAGGAAATAAAATGCAATTTGCTGCCAAATAAAGTGGAAATCTGTAAAAAAAAATAAAAAAATAATAATAATTAAATAAAAAAATAAAAAAATAAATAATAATAATAATAATAATAATAATAATAATAATAAGTAGACAAAATATAAGAAAATATAGCTTGTGAATACAATAATGTGTTGATACACTATATTGGCAAAAGTTTTGGGACACCCCTCCAAATCATTGAATTCAGGTGTTGTTTTTCAGGGGTTGGACTCGGCCCCTTAGTTCCAGTGAAAGGAACTCTTAATGCTTCAGCATACCAAGACATTTTGGATAATTTCATGCTCCCAACTTTGTGGGAACAGTTTGGGGATGAGCCCTTCCTGTTCCAACATGACTGTGCACCAGTTCACAAA
This sequence comes from Hemibagrus guttatus, assembly GCA_033459395.1. NCBI lineage: Eukaryota > Metazoa > Chordata > Actinopteri > Siluriformes > Bagridae > Hemibagrus > Hemibagrus guttatus. The sequence continues at coordinate 20,860,666 of JAUCMX010000014.1, read as the reverse complement.
GCAAGGTCCATAAAGACATGGATGAGCGAGTTTGGTGTGGAGGAACTTGACTAGCCTGCACAGACTGCTGACCTCAACCCCATAGAACACCTTTGGGATGAATTAGAGTGGAGACTGTGAGCCAGGCCTTTTTGTTCAACATCGACACCTGACCTCACAAATGCACTTCTAGAGGAATGGTCAAAAATTCCCATAAACACATTCCTAAATCTTGTGGAAAGCCTTCCCAGAAGCTGTTATAGCCATAAAGGGCGGGACAACTCCATATTACATTCATGTGCATGTAAAGGCAGACATCCCAAAACATTTGACAAGATTATGTATAAATGTAATGAAAGTAAAAATAGTATTATTATTATAAAGTTATATCTATATAAAAAAAAGGTTATACTTAGTTTAAATAACATTATTTCATGCTCAGGGAAATGGTTTACGGATGAATCTGCTTGTGCCCTTCACAAACGAGACCTATTGCAAGAGATTTGATGGAAAATGAAGGTGTCTTTAAAAATAAGAACAATAATTTGTGGTTTGTTTCATAATCCTGCAGCACATTTTTCACAACACATCTTCCTTTTCAATTTCACCACTGGCTTGTGTTTGTTTTTAATAAGTATCGTGAAACCGTGATATTTCTAGACTAGGTTACCATACTGTGAACATTTCAAGCTTTTATTTTTCGCTTTTGTTAACCTTTTTAACCTTACCAGAAATCTACAGGTTGCCATTTTAAGGTTCGATACACTGCATGAAGAAGCATGAATTTAAGCGTAAACAAAACGCGCATGCGCAGAACAACTTGCCAGGACAATTAGTCACATCACGACAATTGTATCACCTTTACGGCCTCACCTTCGGTCTCTTCACAGCTAGGATCTTGTTTCTCTCTCTTCACCCTCGGCTCTGCGCTGCTCTTCTCCACTCTGCTCCTGCTCTCTTTCTCCGCAGCCCGACTGCTCCTGTCCCGGGAGCGAGATCTCTTCCTCTTCTCCTTGTCTTTATCGCGCTCTTTATCCCTTTCCCGATCCTTGTGTCGGTGTTTTTTGTGTTCCCGATGACGCTCCTCCGGATCCCGATCCTTAACCTTATCCTTTTCTTTGTGTTTTTTAGACGAACCCATATCTAACTACAGGACGAGTGGCGACGCTTACGTGCTGGATAAAGCGAACTGGCTTAACTAATGAATCACTAAACCGCTTGAAAGCTGACTAATAAATCAAATAGGACTTAAAAACTACCATTTGTTACACTTAAATAACAAACAAGGTACATTTCTAGCAAACTAATTGAGCTACACAAGCATAAACATCGTTCACCAGTCGTTGATCGAAAGCTGAGCTTGCCCTTTGTAACTGTTTCCGGGTCAAATCTACTCAATATCACCCCTAGTGACAAGGAGATGTATCGACGACATTTCCCCACCCACTATATCGCCAAAAGTTTTGGGACACCCCTCCAAATCATTGAATTCAGGGGTTTCTTGGCCTCTTAGTTCCAGTTAAAGGAACTGTTAATGCTTCAGCACACCAAGACATTTTGGACAATTTCATACTCCCAACTTTGTGTGAACAGTTTGGGGATGGTCCCTTCCTGTTCCAACATGACTGTACACTAGTACACAAAGCAAGGTCCATAAAGACATGGATGAGCGAGTTTGGTGTGGAGGAACTTGACTGACCCGCACAGAATCCTGACCTCAACCTGATAGAACACCTTTGGGATGAATTAGAGCAGAGACTGTGAGCCAAGGGGAGCTAAGGGGCCAAGCGCAACCCCTGAAAAACAACACCTGAATTCAATGATTTGGATGGGTGTCCCAAAACTTTTGCCAATATATTGTATGATCCTGTAAAGATGTCATTTAATCACAAACCAAGGGCTGCGTCCTAAACTACACACTACATAAAGTTGGTACTGTGATTGTAGACGACTTTGGGACTAATTCTCTCTAGTACAACATCGATTCTGTCAACAGTGTCTTTTATTGCTTCATTTTCCAGTCTACATAAAATGTATCAGAAGCGCTAACATTAACTTCAACTAATAGAGCCAATACAAAGAGCTAACTCAAAGACTGTGCTCAGTTTTAGCTTCTCGAATAAAACATAACAATTGCTATTTCATGTCAGCTTTCACTGCATCACTCTCCACTTTTAATAAAATAACTAATACAAAGTTAACTAGCTTACATCTACCAGAAACTTATACAGTAATGGATCAACAACTCCAATCTTATACACTACTGGAACTAGCTTAATGCAGCTGTGGTGTCAGATCTAGCTGACCGCAACCCAAAACCTATATGTTGCTGGAACTAGATTACTGCTACCTGCCACTGCAACAAGCTTAACACAAGCCTAAATTTATACAGTGCTGTTGTATACAGTTTATTACTACCTAAAACCTACTGCTACACTAAACTTGTACAGTGTTATACAGCTTAACACTATCTAACATTGTTGGATTGAGCTTACTGCTACCCTAAACTTATACTAGTAGTAACTATAGTGTAGCTCAGCACTACACAAATCATACAACCCAAAACTTAAATACCTCTTCACTGTCAGAAAGTACACCGATCAGGCAGAACATTATGACCACCCGCCTAATGTTGTGATGGTGCCCCTTTTGCTGCAAAATCGGCCCTGACCCTTCATGCACTGTGTATTCTGACACCTTTCTATCAGAACCAGCATTAACTTCTTCGGCAATTTGAGCAACAGTAGCTCGTCTATTGGATCGGATCACACGGGCCAGCCTTCGCTCCCCACAATGAACCTTGGCCGCCCATGACCCTGTCGCCGGTTCACCACTGTTCCTTCCTTGGACCACTTTTGATAGATACTGACCACTGCAGACCGGGAACACCCCACAAGAGCTGCAGTTTTGGAGATGCTCTGATCCAGTGGTCTAGCCATCACATTTTGGCCCTCCGTCAAGTCCTTATGCTTGCCCATTTTTCCTGCTTCTAACACATCCTGATCATACCTGACCGGTGTAGATGGAAGTTTGAAATCAATTATTAAATTGAATAAAATAAATATTTCACTGTACCTTAAAGGTGTTTCACTGTATTGAAATTTAACTGCCAAGTTGGTTTAATATATATTTAATGTTTTTATTTTAATTTCGAGGCAGGGACACAACACATACGGGACACCAATTCAATCCAGGACAAATAACTAGCCTTTCTAATAAAATAAAACTATTAAAAAATAATTATAAAAAAATAACAATAAGAAAACAGTGAAGAAATAAGATTTATTTCTAGATGCTCTGTTTACTAAATCTAAGCCTTAAAGAATATCAAACAACACAACATGGATCTATGTTATCTATTTCACAAAATTAACTATTTAAAAAAAAAAAAGGGTTATTGAGCTAGTGGACAAGATGGTCAAAGTGCTTTATGATTCTTAGAAGCAATCTAATAGAAAAATATATATTTTGGATAATTTATGATCGATTTATGATAACATATTACACAAAATGCAAATCCTATTTATTTTTTTAGAAAGATAAATATAATATTGTAAAACCCACAGTGTAAACACTTTACAAATTAAATTTAAACAATGTTGAACTGATTGAAATAAAGAGGCTTTTAATGGTTTCTTTATGGCTGTTCTGGACTTCTGGGAACATCATATGAGTCTTTCTACAAAAAACAAAACAAAACAGATTTTGGTGAATTGGATTTTTACAAATTTATTAAAATATATATTATGTTAGTCTGAGAACCTTTAGTTATTATATAAAAGCTTGCTACAAATATCTTTACAATATAGGATACAGTATATAACAAAATGCAGGAGTGGGTTGATATTATACCATGTAGATATCACAGTTTCAGGATTTCTGCTTCAATGACTCAGTGTGAAGAACAATATTAAATAATATTATAATATTAAACCTTTAAAACACATGCTAAATGCTAAACCTCCTCCCTGCCTTATGTCTTAAAATTATGTGATAATCCAAATACATTTTTATTAAATTAAAAGATTTGTGCATAAACCTACCGCTAAAATAAAGTACAGACAAATTGAAAACCATACATAGGGACCTTAAAATAAAAAAAAAGAAAGAAAAAACTACAATAAAATAAAATCGATCTTTCTATCATGTCACAGTATTCATGCATAATGACTTCAGTAAGCAGCGTTTATAATCAAAACAAACTGACCACAGAGTGAACTATTCATTATGCAAATAATTACACTCCATTCATATGAAAATACCTGAAGGTAGCTATTCAAATCTGGTTTGTTTTTAAAAAGATAGGGCTTTTTATTCCTGGTATATAATATACAAATCAGAGAAAGTCTTTCCATTAGCCCCCCTGCCTCTGCACTAGCACTCAGCAAGTGGAGCCTTTAGGTCTCTCCACAATGTAAGCATCTCTTTAGGGCTGCGCTTATGCACCAGTAGTACTTTGCGGTAAGCGCAGGGCTTGTCTCTGTTGGCCTCTGGAAGATCGAAGGTGAAAAACCCGGGATGATCACTAGGAGAAACACCCAGTCTTTGGAGACACATCCCCATGTACACATCATCAATAGGGAACAAACTGACCCATTGTGAGACCGCTCGCAGTCGCCTGGCCAGGGCGGCAGAGTATACCACTCCTCCTCCACCTGCATATGCTGGGTACACACCTTTATAAAAACTCTCAGGTATGTAATATTTCGCTGTGGGCTGGCGACTGGGCCAAGCATTAGTAATCACATCTCCTACAAGGAAATCGTCTCTTACTTTTTTGGTTGTCCCTTGTAGAGGAGTATATTGTCCATTCAAGTAGTCTAATAGAGCACCGGTCCTAACAAAAACATCATCGTCCCCTTTGAAGATGAAGTGGGCTTGTGGGCAGTGCACAGAGAGCCAATCCCAGAAAAGCACGTCCTTCAACGTGAGGTTAAAGAAGGTGTCTCTGAAATCCCATTGCAGGATGTCCTTATGAAGGCTGCTCTCTAGCTGTAAAAGTGCCTCAAGGTCCGGGTGAGGACCTGTTGTTATGTCTTGCCTTCCGAGCAGAAAGACAGTGCGCACCTGCCACCTTTCTACCCCTGCCTCTTCCTGTACCCAGCCAGTCCTCCCCCATGTCTCTCTAATGGCCTGCCTGTTCTCAAAGTTTCCCACCTGGGACTTGATTGCCATAAATAGCAGAGGGGCGTCTGCCTTGGTATCTTGTCCTTTGCACAGGTCAGGCTGGTTCATCAGGAGGGTGTAGTTCCGACAATGCATGGACAAGACAAAGTATTTCATCTGCTCAGGCATAGTGTTAAAATCAGGCAGATGAGATGCCCAGAGATGATCAGGTTTACATGAAGGAGAACCATCATTTCCATGCATGCTAGTACTTTCAGTGGCTGGACCCCTGCCTCCTGTGGTGTTATCTCTCAATATGGGATTGTTTTCTCTGTCCTTGAGGTGCTGAAGGCGGTTCCACAAAGCCCCCTCCACCAAATGTAGGTTCCAGAAGGCATGGAGTGGATGTGATGCAAGAGCTCCGGAGTTCGTAGAGGCTCCAGGGGCTATGAAATGAAGAGGCAGGGGCACAGGCTTAGGCTCAGGTGTGTAGGACATGGCGACAAATATGGTCACCATAATATACACCAAGAGATGACTCATCATCAAAAATGGAAGAAGACAAAGGCACAAGGCCCTTCCGCTACACCTGCATCGTGCCATGGACTGGGAACAAACAAAAGAGAAAACAGAATTTGAGAACTATGTTTTGCATATTCCAGAAAGGAAGACAAAGACAGGTGGACATGTTTATAAATGTCGGTGCATCACATTTACATGTTCACAATGAAAAGGTTTATAGCTAAGGTTAAAAGTGCCCATTATTAGCCATGAAAATTTATGTTTGTACCAAAGTACAGAACTGCTATCAGAAAATCACATGGGGATTTAGTCTCTATGGTGTTGCCCCTGGGGGCTCATTATCTGTGCCTGACTGGGCAGAGATTAGAGCACCTTGCAACCCATGATATTTACATCATGTACCTCTAGAGCACATTTACCCAGCAGATGGAAACGTCTTGTTTACACATTCTCATTTGTTCTACTTGAAAAGGTACGCCATGCTGAAAGATGACAAATGGACAATCTATATTCTCTGAACTGGCCTTGAGTTTGGGTTGTTCATGCCATGATTTAAAACCAAACCTTTTCCCTCATATTTTACAAAGAAGAATCAAAACAAGGTTTCAGATACACAAAGAAGATCCAAAGCTTTATCAGCAAGACATAACATAACTTTGTATTACTAAAGTGTATTTGAAAATATCTCATTACCTCCAAATTGTTCGGCCCAATCACTTAGATCCGTTCAGGGAGAAGAGTTTCCCTTGTCTCGGATTCTCTCTTGCATATCCAACGATACCCTTCTTCCACAATGCACCAATTTCAGAAGTGTTCTCATGTCGACTCCTGGGTCTCCACTAGAGCACAGGACGACAGAGCCAAACTTGCGTTACTATTAGCTCCCATGACACAGATCCTTTCTCTTTATGCAGCTGAACTAAGGACAAATTTGTCTCTTGAAATTACAAGCAGCTGAAGAGCTTCTGTAAGTAAGCAAATGATTTCTGGTAATGGACATGGTTTCTCGGTTGTAGTCTCGCCCCCTTAACAGGTTTCCTCCCACATGAAGGCGTGTTCAGGATCTGAACCATTCTGAGTGAGAGTTAATTTTCTAGCATTAATACACACATATATATACACACACACACACACACACACACACACAAATCTATCTATTGATCTATCTATGTTTTTTATTTATTTATTCGTATTTATATTAAAATCCAATCTTAAATAACATCTATTCTATTGGTATATAAAACAATTTGATATATAACAATATGTCTTTACATTACACACTGTTATATATCATTATAGTGTAGACGGGTAAGAAAGGTGTAGAAAGGTGCTTTTGATTGCAAAGTAAGGAGTTAGAAGTGAAAAGTAGTTGCTGTCCCATGAATGCACAGTATGCTAAAACTGCAGGACAGGAACAAGATGAATTGAATGTGACTGTGTAAAAGAAATGCATATGTTCACGTACACAAGGTCACTGTAGTCTGAGGTATTTTCGTAGACAGTATTTAGGAGAAATTAAGATTACAGTGCTATTTAAATGCATTCTTCTGTTTGACACCTTAGTGTGTAGTCAAGCTGCTACGGGCTTCACAAGTTTGTGCACACTGTATGAACTGTATGATGATCTCTTTGCGTGTCATCTGAACACATGTTTCAGTAGAAGAGATAAGTCATGAGGAAAATCGGACCTTTCGGTCAAAGCAGGTAACTTAATCAATATCACACGTTTGCTTACATTTAAATAAAGACCTAGTAATAGTCCGGAATCTTGAACGATAAATTGTAAAGATATTGAATACAGATAGCAGAACAACAGAACAACACGGTCGATCGGCTGAGTTTTGCACAAACAAAACAATAGGAAGTGGTCATGGAGGTCATGCTCCAGCAAAATGCCTCGTTTTTCACCCCTGACTTTTAGTGAACCTGTTGTGTCCTGTTTACATCATGACAGACATTGTGGTCAGTCGTGTCACTATCACCTGGCAATGTTATGACAAGGGCATTATTTGAGTGGCTAAAGAATTATTTGCATAGGTAAAGAGAATTTCAGCCTAGAAAGCATTTTTTTTTTTTGTTTTATTTATATACTTTTATTTATATACCTGTATTTGATATACTTTTAGGGAAATACCTAATAACAGACTATTTTATTTAATAAAAATAGTACTTTAAATAAAAAAAATAAAAAATTATATATATATTATATATATATATATGTATGTATAAAATTTGCAAAAACAATTTTTTCAAAATGTATTTATTTAGTTATTTTTTTGTTTGTTTGCTTATTTATTTATTTATTTATTTATTTATATATTTATTTATCATTTTAATTTAAAATCATACTGAACTTCCATTATTTTAAAAATGTTTTATGAAACTAAAGAAAAGTAATGAAATTGACTATTTTTATTTCATTTTTATTTTATTCAGTGTGTTTTATTTATTTTATTTCATGTATTTATTTCATAAATTCATTGATTTCTGCTCTTTTCAGATATTTGTAAATTCTTTTCTGTTATAAATTTCAACACAATTTAGCAAATTTATTTGTTTAAAGGCCCAAGCAAGTCTTCTACCAACACATTAAAGCCATCATGGGTAAAAATGTAAAATATTTCATTATGTGACACACACTGGTCAGGCATAGCATTGTGAGCAGTGCCAGGTGAAGTGAATAAGACTGATTATCTCCTCATCATGGCACCTGTTAGTGGGTGGGATATATTAGGCAGCAAAATGAACATTTTGTCCTCAAAGTTGATGTGTTAGAAGCAGGAAAAATGGACAAGAGTAAGGATTTGAGTGAGTTTGACGAAGGGCCAAATTGTGATGGCTAGACCACTGGATCAGAACATCTCCAAAACTGCAGCTCTTGTGGGGTGTTCCCGGTCTGCAGTGGTCAGTATCTATCAAAAGTGGTCCAAGGAAGGAACAGTGGTGAACCGGAGACAGGGTCATGGGCGGCCAAGGCTCATTGTGTGGAGCGAAGGCTGGCCCGTGTGATCCGATCCAACAGACGAGCTACCGTTGCTCAAATTGCTGAAGAAGTTAATGATGGTTCTGATAGAAAAGTGTCAGAATATACAGTGCATGGCGGGTCAGGGCTGTTTTGGCAGCAAAAGGGGGAGCAACACAATATTAGGCAGGTGGTCATAATGTTATGCCTGATCAGTGTATAATATGCTAGCACCCTATGCTTGATGGCATAATGTGAATATTTATTTATTTTACAATATTTATCGCTCCGGACGTTGGTGCATTAAAACAAAAATTGCTTCCACTCCTTTTATGTTGAAAACATGGAATGTACATAGAGAAGGCTAGCACTGGATGATTTGAATGCACAGGTAGGAACAAAGCTTGCTAGACATGCAAGTAAGTACTGTTAAGTAGTTAAGTTAAGTACTTAAGTACTGTTAAAAACTTGTCACTGATTACTTAAAAAGCTTCAATGAAAATGCCATACCCCCCAGCTAATACAGGGTACATCAGCGATTAGCTTACTAAAAGTTAACTAGGCTAGTATTATGAGTGGTTTGCACTATTTCGGCAGCAAAAGGGGGACCAATACAATATTAGGCAGGTAGTCATAATTTTTTGCCTGGTCGGTGTATAAAGAGATTGAATAAATCCTACACACAGAGAGGTTTAGAACAATATGCAAGGTATTGTTATAAGTATGCTGTTGACATAACATTCTCTCTCTCTCTCTCTCTCTCTCTCTCTCTCTCTCTCTCTCCCTCCCTCCCTCTCCCTTTCCACACATAGTCCAACAGACATATCCTAAAAGCTCTCGTCCCAGTTTTTGACATCCCTTTCAGGCACTCTACCATTCTAGCACTGCTCTGTCATTCGAACACTGAAGTGGTCTGTGACTAGCCGTTCGGAACAAGCTCCCGCCCCCCCCCATGTCCTCTGGCACTGAGCCAGTTTCACAGAGTCGATCGCATGTCATCAGCACCACCAAAGTGGGTGTCTGGATCCCGTAAGACAGCTGATCTCGTACGTCGTTCTGTAGCAGTAGATACCCTCTAATGGCAAAGCCATGCTAAAGTAGACCTTTACAGCCTATTGATTTCAACCCCTCAGGGCACTCAACCACAGCACACAGCAATCACATATTAAAACGAACACTTATGTAACCACAGTGATTTCTTATTGAGCCGCCTATTCATGTTTGACACGTCAGCCATTTTATGAATGAGACACTATGAAAAACTATAGTAGTAGCCATAATATTTTAAAGTTGATTGAAATATTTTACATATAACTAAGTTATTACAGTTTGCCATGAACTATTGATTGGAAAAAACAAAGACTGTACAAACTGTGTAACCCAGAAACATACGTGATCCTGTGTGTGAGGCAGGAACACACACAATAACAACACCGGCCCATTACAAAGCACAATGCACACACACATCCACACCTAGCAGCTATTTAGCATAGCCTACCACCTCTTTGAGAGGTGACCAGAACATGCAAAGAAGATGCTCGATCGAATCCCATACTCGACAGCGGTCATCTTACTTCATTTCATTTCTAAGAAAATTCCTTTTTAATCCTTACCTTTAAAGTATTAGTATAACCCTCATGGCTCTTCTTGTTTCATCCTGCCAATGCACACAAAACGTCAATAGAGTGGACTCTAGCACATTTTATTTGCATTATATTTGCATTGTGTTCACCTGAAATTCAATTGAATCACTGAGTCAGTGTAATTCATCAGTTTCATCACTATGGAAAGAACTCTCAGTTATTGTGCTGTGATCTACATTATACGGCCAAAAGTATGTGGACACAACCATCATAGCCATATGTGGTTCTTCCCCAAACTTTGTTATGTACAGTGGGCACGTATGGGTGTGACAGTCAAGGGGACCATATACACCATATTCCCAAAAGTTTTGGGACAACCCTCCAAATCATTGAATTCAGGTGTTGGGGGAACAGTTTGGGGATGACCCCTTCCTGTTCCAACATGACTGCACACCAGTACACAAAACAAGGTGCATAAAGACATAGGTGAGCGAGTTTGACTGGCCTGCACAGAGTCCTGACCTCAACCCGATAGAACACCTTTGGGATGAATTAGAGCGAAGGCTGTGAGCCATTCCAAAACTGGGACGTCTGCCTTTACATGCACATGAATGTAATATGGAGTTGGCCCGCCCTTTTGCAACTATAACAGCTTCGACTCTTCTGGGAAGGCTTTCCACAAGGTTTAGGAGTGTGTTTAAGGGAATTTTTGACCGTTCCTCTAGAAGCGCATTTGTGAGGTCAGGCACAAATGTTGGACGAGAAGACCTGGCTCGCAGTCTCCGCTCTAATTCATCCCAAAGGTGTTCTATCAGGTTGAGGTCAGGACTCTGTGAAGTTCCTCCACACCAAACTCACCCATCCATGTCTTTATGGACCTTGCTTTGTGAACTGGTGTGCAGTCATGTTGGAACAGGAAGGGGTCATCCCCAAACTGTTCACACAAAGTTGCATGAAATTGTCCAAAATGTCTTGGTATGCTGAAGCATTAAGAAGTCCTTTCACCGGAACTAAGGGGCCGAGCCCAACCTCTGAAAAACACCTGAATTCAATGATTTGGTGGGGTGTCCAATGTATTATATAAGGGCAATATAATGTATTTTAGACCATATGTCTATGTTCAGGGTTGCCACAGCAGATCATTTGGTCCACATGTTTTTAATTTGGCACAGGTTTTATGCCAGACACCTTTCCTGACGCAACCTTCCCATTTTATCTGGGCTTGGGACCGGCGCGGAGAGTGGCTGGGTTAGCTCCCTGCCTGGAAATCGAACCCGGGCAGCAGCAATGAGTGCGCAGGATCCTGCTACTGGACCACCAGGAGGCTATATTTAAAACCTTATAATAAGCTTAAATTCATCAGATTAAAAACATTTTATTTTTAATGTTTAATTTTTTACTACTTTAAAATCCTTTTGGGCTTTGTTTGTCTTCCTGAAAGTGGTAGCTCAGTGATTAAGATGTTGGGCTACTACTCAGAATGTTGTGTTCAAATCCTGGAGTATCAAGTTGCCACCACTGGGCCCTTGAGCAAGGCCCTTAACCCTTATCTGTATAAATGAAATAAAAGTAATTCCTTTGGGATAAGACTGTCTGCTAAAACGTACTTTCAGTTTATAATAATAAGATGTTATCTGCCCTTTCACTTCCTGCTCCTATTTCCACCCCAGCTTATAGAGTTAGATTTGACATGATCTACAGGATTACATGTAGAAATGTAGAAATGCTAGTCTTTCTAAAGAAGGTAAAAGATTAAAAATGGTATTTTTTTGCTGTGTTTTAATGTTGTCTTTTTACCTTTACATTATCAACCAATTTAGAATATTTAACTTATTAAAATGTATAGCCTTGAAAACTAGTTTTATGTGATGTCCATGGTTTCTCATTTTACTTGTCACCTTTCACTGTCATAAACCACTCTGGCAAAGAAATCCAGACACAACCTATTGATGATTTACTGTAAAAAATGTATTTCAGCAAACCATTTTAGTTTTCCAGAGATTCTGAATACATCATAAAGGTGGACAATTTTGTGGTAATATACACTGTTCTCTGCTCTTTCTTAAAGAGGTAAATCATCCACAAAGTCCTTACAAGTGATAATCAGTTTTCCATGACTGCTTGTCATCGTTACTTTAGAACAAGATCAGTCTCTTAGTCACAGTAGGTTTGAGTAAAAAAAAAAAAGAAGAAGAAAAAAAAAAGAAACAGAAGTCTTTCTATAAATTCACGACGATAAAATCAACGAGGAACCAAATGAATACGCCACACCGTCCAACTAGTGCAGCAAAGTCACTGGTAGAGATGGAGAGGCAATGTAGAAATAAGCACACCATGCATTCAGATTATTCCACTCATCCACAAGTACTTGTATACACCTCTATCGAAAGAGTCACCGGAAAATATTGTACCGATCAAAACTGAAACAACCAACATATGAAAATAGAACATCGTCTCATGAGAACCATTATTCAACAGAAAGTTTACATGTAGAGTATATAAAGATGTACAGAAATGAAGTACAGCACTCTTGTCAGGTTAGGTGGACTAACATTACATCATCCAGCGAGGCAGGGAAGGCAAGACACCAATAAAATGGGACAGCAATTAACACAATCCATCCTCCAGGGTGCCTTTTTCCCTTCAAAAATTGCCAGCTCATAAAACCGTACCTTTTTTTTTTAAAAAAATTCTTCACACAATACTGTGGAAATAACAGAGAAAAGAGCATAACACAAATAAATATAAACTCACAGACTCGACTTACAAGTAAATCATACACATATGTTCACATTGGGTTGATCCTTAATAGTTGCAAAAAAAAACAAAAAAAAAAACCCCACATCTTTAACACACAATTAAAAAAAGTACACTTCAAATGGTTCCTTTATGAACGCTGCTTTTTCACTCACAATATGTATCCCCCGTAGTTTATTCGTTCACATGATCAGTAATGGAGGATATGGTATCTATCCCAGGAACAGTAGGAAAGACTTACCCTGGGAATACACCCTGGATGGGACACCAGTCCATCACTAAGCACACATGTATTCACAGCTATGGGCAATTCAGTAGTAGTCAATATACCTTCCGGTTTTGGCGAGGTGGAAGGAAACCCAGGATTTTGAAAGGAAACCCATACTGGAAGAGACAGTAACCCTAAGCTTACTAGCTCAGGAGCTAGCTTGGGACCCTGGAGCTATGAGGTGGCAATTAATGCACAGGTCTTAGGATGGGGTTTCAATTAAAAACATAAGGAAACATGTCAATTCTCCCCATGTCTCTAAAAGACATTGAGGATAGCATATATCACAATGTCAATTTCCTCTCTTAAAACATGACAGTAGCATTACCATGAATGGGAGAATATTATGAATTAATACTAAGGTCACTATATGGTATCCTGGCATTTGTGTATTTACCCAAGGAAGGAGGAACCACTTGCAGTTGTATGTGGATGTAAAAATAGATCGAATGTAGAATTATTTACTGTACAATGAAGCAACAAGCGCTTAAAAGGAATATGCCAAGAAATAAAATCAATATAGATGTCTTAGAACTGTTATCCAAAGTACAAAGGTTCAAGTTTAAATACTTTGTTGTCCTCAATATATGAGTTTATCAGCAGCATCCGTGTCTAAACTGAGATTGGTCTGATCTCACAGAGCACTTTCTCAGACGCATTGAGTACGCGCCACAAATTTCCCTTGGGATCAGGAATCTGTCTGGCCATACCAGATGAAGAAGCGATAAGCCGTTAAACAAAAGCGTTGTCATTTCGCTTAGCTTGTGAGAATCAAGCATTTTGAGGCGTACACACACACACACACACACACAGTGTACACTTCACATTGTTGTTTTTTTTTGCTCGTATATTTAGTGGTTCCACATCCTGGCCCGGCTGATTTGCACTGGAATGCAAAGTGGAAATCGCTGGGGAGCGTGGCTTAACCATGACACGGCAGTGGAGGGTGAAAGCGCTTTGCTTCAGCCAGGCAGATAAAAGCTCAAAGACAGCAGACAAAATCCCCCCTCGCCGACCCCTGTGCGCCAAGACAGATGATGGGAGACTTCAAGGACTAAGGCTGAAAACTAGACAATATTCAGGAAGAAGAAAGCTCATCACAGTGAACCGAACAAAGCCTGGTCTTTTTCACAGATTACGCTCCCATATTTGAAAAGTTAGAATGGTGCATAGTATCATAATAGCATTGTTCAAAAATCTAGAAACTAAGGAGAGAATGTAAACAGTGGATCAGAGGGTTAAAAAAAAAAAGGAAGAATTAAACTGGTGGACATTTTCCATAGCTAATCATCAAAGGCTGATGGTTTGCCTCCTTTCCTGATTTATTCGAATGAATGCTATTAAAATGAACGGCATCAGAAACAAATAAGCAACGTCGATTTAAATAGCAGTAAAGGATGGGTCGCTAGAGGGCTGGATTAAGCACAAATAATATAAACCTGTTGCTTATATTATTATTGCCTTTTAAAAATGCATTTCCTTTAAAACAGCTCATAAGACTATATTAAGTCTAATTAATTCACATTGCTCTTCCTGGTAGATGATCTAACACCATTTCCATTAATTACCAGTTATCTATAAGTGGAAAACTACTGTTTTATAGCGTACAGTGAAAGAGCCTACATTGAAAATAACGTAAAATAAAATGAAACTCAAGCGTCCAAGCAACCAATGGGAATGTAGATTCAGAGTAACAAGCATTTTTTTTGCAAAAATATTTTTTTTTTGAATTGTTGTTTGTTTACTTTCGACTAAAATGATGGACCTTTTCCTCATCTCACCCGATCGTTCCCGTCTCGCTTCGCTCACATCACACCGTTTGATTTAGTACCTTAACACATAAAAACAAATCTATACAAAGTGCTTAGAAAAATAAAAATCTATACTTGCACCCTCATGCTTGCAGAGATTTAAAAAATAGATAACAGTTCATAAATGTAATCAGAAAAGAAAAATCTAACAGAATCCATTAGTGTTTTTCAGTCCACCTTGTATTAAAAGCACAGTATTGTGACTCTCTCGATCTCTCCCTCTCTGTTTTGTTCTCTCTCTTTGTGTGCGTGAAAAAAATGATGCTTTTCGCAGCTAATATCTCAGTTTCCCTCGAGAATATCCATTTATGGACGTGTCCAAGCTGAAATAATTCAATTCAATAGCTCCTCCACTGTTCATACACTTCTATTGCACATTTCCTACACAGAGGTTTTTGTTTTGTTTGTTTTTTTAAGAAAAAAAAAAAAAAGAACGTAACCACAAATGTGATAGTAACCCAAGTGGCAGATGACTCAAATGGCAAAAAAATGCAAAA
Organism: Hemibagrus guttatus; assembly: GCA_033459395.1. Taxonomy (NCBI): domain Eukaryota; kingdom Metazoa; phylum Chordata; class Actinopteri; order Siluriformes; family Bagridae; genus Hemibagrus; species Hemibagrus guttatus. The sequence goes on along the minus strand of JAUCMX010000014.1, from coordinate 20,845,181 downwards.
TAAACCTTCATGTGTGGTAATATTTGTCAGCAGCTAACTTGGCGTTAACTGGGATAAGAAAATAAGTGCATTGAACTCTCTACTGGATAATATGTCTAGAAAAGTTCTGTGCACAGTGGAGAAGGTGTGAGAAATTTGCTACAGTTTTTGGGTCTGAGAAATCCATCACTTTGTGTCTTTTTCTGTGCTTAACAGTACATTTTTTTTTGCCCTTGCATTGCATTTTCTCCCTGCCTTCACTGTTTTATACATCGGTTACGTCAATGAGGGCAGGTTGATAATACGTAGAATACAATAATAGTTATAATGTATTACTATGGAGTATTTAACATTATAAAACTTGGCACATTATTATGAGCACAGTATCACTGTGAGGTTGATTATACAAACACTCATTTGCCTACTTCTGTTTAAGTGCTATAATTATGCAATATAAATACTCAAAAGAGTGGAAGTACATCATTTCATCAGATATTTCATTAGTATATCCTACTGCAGTTTTCCCCCAGATTCTTTTTATTTATTTTTTTTTAAGTCCACAGTAAGCATGATGTACCTTCTTTGTTTACCTCATTTTTTTCCCTATTCCTTCCCTTTTTAAAAAAAAAAAAAAAAATCTATTATTCTAGATACTTTTAGACTTGTGTTTCCAGGCCACTCAGCTTAGGGGTTAGGATTCGAGGTGTAACACCAGAGTTGAGATCTCGCTCAAATTCCAGCAGCTGGCCCATGAAATTGAGGTTGGGAGACACCACCGGTCTGCGGCTCCGCACATATTTATAAGCGTCGGTCATGGTCATGAGGGTGTGCTTCATCAAGTAAGCGATGACGATGGTCGCTGAACGAGACACGCCTGCTTGGCAGTGAATCAACACACCTCGGCCATTCTGGTGAGCCTCCTCTGAAGAAAAAAAGGCACATCGACATACATACACACGCGATTATTTCAATGGATTCTTCAGCGTAGATTCAAATAGTGGTAAACAAAGGAGGCACAGAGCCAAACAGAAAAAATCCACATAACGAGGCACAAAATAGAAAATGGACTGCTTATGTCTATCCAAAAATACACTCACCTATAAACTCAAAGACCTCCTCAAAATATTGTCTGAGATTCTGCTTGCTGTTGTCAGTAGCAGGTAGACGCTTGTAGCGTACCAGACCTGTGTCCAGGTGATAGAGGGGCAGATGGGTGGTGACATTGACCACATAACTGATGTTCAGTCGTAGCAGCAGGTCCAGGTCCTGAGCATCTCTTTCGTTCCCCAAGAAAAGGAAAGGTAGAATGGGGCTTATCACAGCGTTCTCCACATCTGGAGTCATTACACTCTCATCCGACAGAGACGCAGGGAGGGAGGATGAGAGCGGAAGGGAGAGGTGCACTGACAGAGAGAAACAGAACCCTTTTCATTATCTTGTCCTCAGTGTGAAATAAGTGCACCTGTTGTGCTAGTGAGCTAGTAATTAGGAAAGCAAGTGGGAGGTTGTAAAAGAGAGAACATCATCCAAAGGCACTCTATAATATATGCTATTATTTTCATCCATGTTGCCCATTATATTGAAATTGCATTAGTTCTGAATATGGCTTTGAGCATCCTGTGACGCTTACATAATTGTAATGACATACAAACAGCAGAAAGAATTAGAGCACAGAGAAAGTAGAGCAGAGGAACATGGAAAAATTCATGTTCTTGCATGTATTTACAAAACTTTGCAAGAATAGAACATAATTTTAATGGTTATTTTACTGATTATAATCAGTCAAGTTTGTATTCACGTCATCATCATGCTGCTCCATTCTCTTTGTTCTGTTGTCTTTTATCCACAGCTATGATAAGCAGTTATTATCCTGTGGCTTTTTTAAAGCAACACATTTCAGTTACATGTAAATGTGAAGCTGATTTCCTTTCAGGCACAGGAAGGTAAAAATGGGAGCAAAATCATGATGCACTTACAAGAATCCTAAAGAACATATCTTACCTCTCCTTTTCTCCTCTTCTTGCTCTCTATTGAATGAGTTAAGGACCAAATGGAGTGACTGAGCAGATGGTAAGGAGTGCCCACCCTCCCAATCTCTTCCTCTTGGTTTGGGCCTGATCAGGGTGCCAGGGGCTGATGGTGGAGGGGAGAAGGAGGGTGAAGACTCAGGAGTGAGAGAGCGATGGGAAGGGGAGCTTGAAAACATATCATCTAGCCCATCATCATTTCCCATTCCAACATCACCTTCCTTGTTGAAGAGCCTTTTCAGAGAGTCTTGACCTGGGTCCCTCTTGTTTCCTGATCCCATGAAGTCCAAAACTGCCATCTTGCCCTGCTGGAGTCGCCGTCGTCCTGCATGGTCGGTCAGCTGAGAACGGGTATACTCTAGAAGATTACGGCAGTCTAGAATGACTGGACTGGTTCCATTATTGGTACTCTGGTCATGGCCCATGTAAGAGTTTCCTGTTCCCATCCTCATCCCCACACCATGATGGTTAGGTTGGGTTTTAGAGTGAGTCATCTTTTTTGCAAGTTCATCAGGCCAAATTGTGCGAACACTGTAATCATCATCATCGTGTTGGTGCCCTCCCATGGTATGAACCCCAACATTGTGGGAGAAGCCAGGAGGCTTCCCTCGGTGTGGGTTAAAAGTCACTACTATAGGATCGCTACTGCAGTAACTACAAGTAGAGCTACCAGCCTGGCTTGATTTGGGGTTGCAGCCACTGACACAACTTTGTAGTGCACGCAAAGGAGCAGATGGGGAGAACGGGGCACAGGGTAGACAACCGCCAACCAATTTTTTGCGAAAGGCAGCAGGACTCTCAAACCCGCCACCTTCCCCTGAACAGGATGCACAGCCCAGCGGCCTGAGAAGCCCTGTCTGGCACTCTGAGACAGTGCTGTTGGATGAAGAGGTGTTTGTGGTTGAAGCCGTGGACAGACACCCTCCTAATTTCTTCAGTCCCATGGCGCCGTCACCTACGTTGTTTGAACTTACTCTTTGGCCTCGGGAAAATGAAGACGATGGGCTTCCAGTACCCCCTTTGCAGCCAGCTGAGCGAGTTCTCCCTCCTCTACAGCACACCAGCCTCCAACAGTCACAGTTGAATGGACGAGAAAAGTCAATAGTGCAAGTGTGATCTGGGCTAGGGAAGCCTTCACAAGAAGAAGTTGGAGATAGTGGCAAGCTGTGGAGGATCTGAGGGTGCGTATCTCTGATACGTGAGGACCGGGTTTGACTGACGTGTGGGAAAGAAGATGGGGCCCAGAAGGGGACAGAGTTTGGGGTCACCTGATAGTGGGTGTTTAGGATAGAGGCATGGGCTGATGGGGTAGAGCTAAGGTGATGGGATAGACTGTGGGGCTTGGGAGGCTGATGGACAGTTCCCAGTTTGGAGTTTTCTTTGTTACCAACAGAAGGCACGTCCCTGTAGTTGGCAGTTGTAAAACGTGGATTTGATAACAGCTCTTCCTCTTTTGCCCACCTAGATTTAGATTGTTGTCTTTGGGCTGGAACAAATTCTAACACCCCACCGGGTGACACCGTGAGGTTGTTCTGATAGAGGTTATTATACTGCGCTTTGATCTGGTGCCTCTCAGTGGTGTCTGTAGACTTTCCTCTGAATTTTCTGTCACTTTGCCCTGGAGCTAAGTGTGAAGCCACCCTCTGGGCTCTGCTCTCTCTGCCGCTTTCACCTCGAGTCAAGCTGCTACTGCACCTTTTATCAGAATGTGTCCCTCCTTTGTCCACTGATACTTTGATGTCAATGGTATGAGTGTGCGTGTAAGGTCTGGGACCCAGAGTCACAATCCCATTGCTGTGACAGTGACTAGGGATCCAGCTGCTGTCCTCTGTACTGCCGCCTCTCTCGCCCTTGGCTCTTTGCCCATGGGGTAAATGCCTGTGCCTGCATTCCAGGGACAAAGAGTTAGCTAGTGTATGGGGACGGGATGGTGGAAGTTGGGAGTGTTGCAAGCGGGGTGGGGGCTCGTTGCGGGTGTTAAGGCGCGAGGAAGACTGAGATGTGGCTGGTGGAGAGGTCACGCACAAGCCCAGGCTTTTAGGCCGCTGAATTACCACTATGCGCTCGTCAAGAGGGAGGGGAGGCATCTGGGGCTAGGCAGAGCTGCATGTTTAAAGATCAGAGAGAAAAAGAGAAATAAATGACCGGTAACACCGATGTTCGCGTAGTTTGATGTTATACATAACATTCATGTACTCAATGTTAGTCACACCACGCACAATTACAAAATTGTGATGAGTACCACACAGAAGCTAAACATAGCTTCTGTTTGTCATCCACAACCTTCCTGTTAATTGGACACCAAGAAACTGACAAAAACAACAACAAAATACAGTCTATATTATTATGTTATCTAGCATGCTATCTTTTAAGAATCCACACCAGGTTATTATTTTTTAGCACTGGCAACCAGTATCATTAGCAATCAGTATTATGTAATATCAGAGGTCTGCAGTGGATTGGGGGAGAGAGAGAGAGAGAGAGAGAGAGAGAGAGAGAGAGAGAGAGAGAGAGAGAGAGAGAGAGAGAGAGAGAGGAGGGGAGATGGAGCGGAGATGGAGCACTGGGAGAACTAGTTAACTCAGCCACAGACCTTGTCTGAGGGACACTCATGCAAAACTACACTTCAGATAAAGACACACTCCAGGACACAGTCATCACACCATGCGTTTAAACTCATGCATACATCCACGCACTGAGCCTGGTGACGGTATCCTCATCCTCTTTCTCTTTTCAGCGTTGTCTTTTTCTGCCTGTGGTGAAGGGGGTGATGGTTACATTGACCCAAATTTTCTGATGTAACATCACTTTGATCACACTCATACGTACTATCCAAATAGTACTTGTCTAATGGAGTATTACATTGGAGCAAACTTTTGTACAACATGTCTTTGCTTAGAATGAATAAAGCAGCTTCTGCATGTTGACTAGCTACTGTCTTTCTACACTAGCTACTAACAGCTATCATATTTCATATACTATATATAAACAACTGTCTTGTTTTTGTAGATCATGTTCATTTAAAAGAATTTTCATATTCTAGGACAAACAATTGCTGTAAAAATGAAACCTGAGTGGTTAGTATAAGAATTGTGGCATCAAATGTATAATATTCAAGAGCACCACTAATGGTAAAATAATTAGCATTAAGCTAGCTAGATCTTACCCTAACTATTAAATGGTTGTCCATTAGATAGCTAGGTAGATTATTTTAATCTTGATTTTTGCATTTTCACCACTCATTATTTGACATTATCATATCCAACAGTGCTTGTGAATGCTCTAGTCTGATTAGTCAGAAGGTGTTGATCGAATTTAATTAATCAGCACTTGATCAGTTAATGATAACTAGCATTAGCTAGCTATATCTAACCTTGACTTTTAAATGCTTTGTTTCTTGCATAAAAAACGAAAAAAATCCACACGATTTTTGCTTTTTCATCTTCTGACATTATCATATACAACAACGCTCTTGAGTGCTCTGATTATTCATAAGATGTTGATCAATTTTTGCTAACTAGCACTTGTAGGTGTCATTAGTTAACTATATCTTACCCTGACTGCTTGTCCATTACCTAATTAGGTTGCTTTTCTTTAATAAAGGTGGATTTTTTGCATTACTCATCTGTTGACATTATCATATACACTGACCAGGCATAACATTATGACCACCTGCCTAATATTGTGTTGTTCCCCCTTTTGCTGCTAAACCAGCCCTGATCTGTCATGCACTGTGTATTCTGACGCCTTTCTATCAGAACCAGCATTAACTTCTCCAGCAATCTGAGCAACAGTAACTCGTCTGTTGGATCGGACCACACGGGCCAGCCTTCTCTCCCCACGTGCATCGATGAGCCTCGGCCGTCCATGACCCTGTCTCCGGTTCACCACTGTTCCTTCCTTGGACCACTTTTGATAGATACTGACCACTACAGACCGGGAACACCCCACAAGAGCTGCAGTTTTGGAGATGCTCTGATCCAGTGGTCTAGCCATCACAATTTTGTCAAAATCGCTCAAATCCTTACGCTTGCCCATTTTTCTTGCATCTAACACATCAACTTTGAGGACAAAATGTTCACTTGCTGCCTAATATATCCCACCCACTAACAGGTGCCATGATGAGGAGATCATCACTGTTATTCACTTCACCGGTCACTGCTTAGAATGTTATGACTGATCGGTGTACAACATCGCTGTTGAATGCTCTATTCTGAATAGTCAGAAGGTTTCGGTTCAGACAGCAGATCCATCTACAAAGTTTATTAATGGGATTGTGGAGCTGGTTCTATAGTTTCTCCTTACACAGGGATGTGTATGGGGGAATATGTCTGTTGCATGGTCTCTTAAGGTTAAAATCAAAGCAAATGAATGATCGAGTGATATTTGGTGAGTATCAGTATAATATAAAATGCAAATGACAAAATGTTTAGAGTATTCTGAATGAGGTACAGACCAATCCAGTGGAATGTTTAATTACATTTGTATTCTTAATACCGCAGTAAATGCATGAATTAATAGGTTTTTAAAAACATTTTAATAGGTGTCTCGGCACACTTATTTTGCTTCACAGTGATATAGAACTTAGCTAGGGAAAATGATTCTTCATGACGTCTGTTTCCTGACACGTTTGGGAATTTGAGAATCATTGTGAGGTGTATATTGTGAAATAGGAAAAGCCCAAGAGGACAAGGTTTAGATCATCTAAGAGCATTTACTCCCTGGCTACTACCTCCTTCCAGCTCACAAGGTGTATGATTTGCTACTAATTGTTCTCCAGAAGCTGTTTGAGCTGCTGCTTAGAAAAAAACATGCAGGATAGATATGACTAGTAAAGGATGGTAAAGACAAAAGAATGGAATAGATTTAATATAATATCAATTCATAATGTAATATATAGTTGTATCTTGTAATGTCCATCATGTGGCATGGGATTTTGAAGCACAAATTGTGCTGGATTTCAGATATTTGTCAACTTATCACAGCTTCAGTTAATGTCAATCATATATATATATATATATATATATATATATATAATAATACATTTTGTGTTTTTTTTTTGGTTTTCAAGATTTCAAGAAGATGTCTTTATGAAAAAGGATTCATTCATACTACATCTTTTTAACACCCAGCTTAAATCACTCGTGGAAAGTCTGCGTCAGGGTCAGGCCTACTCAGCATCACAACTCATCTATTTACTCAGATGCCGTAAGTGCAGGTTAAACATCATCCTGTTTGATTGTCTTCCTTTGTTCCTGCTTACTCTTCTATATCAACAAATGTCCAGATAACATGCGCGGTAATATGATGATGATAAATGAAGTGGAAACTAGAGAGTGAAATCATTTAGCGCACCGTCACCCATCATTGCGCTCTGGATAACCAGCTGTGTTTGGCTCTCATCTTTGTGTGTGACCGGTCCTTTGTCCCTGGAACTACTAGAACCGTATTCCAAAAACTGCCGTGCAGTTTCCATCGAGGTTATCTATATGCTTTTGCACTTTCAGCACTAAAACGTTAGTCTAGATCCTGGTCAAAGACATGAACTGATTGGACTGGAGCCCAAAACATGGATCATCTGGGATCCAGTAAACTAAGATGACTGGTTAGGCCATGCTGTCACATACATGCCGCGGTGCATCCAGTAACAGACCTCTCTCTCTCTCTCTCTCTCTCTCTCTCTCTCTGTATCATTTCTCCTCGTTATTATGAGAAATATTCGACCTCAAGATGTTGCAAAATTTGTTCGAGTTGCGCTGGGAGTAGGCTATTCCAGTTGCGCGCTTATGCGCTTCTTTGCCAGAGAGATGATGTGATGTGATGTGATGTGAGGTTGAATTTCTGGGATAAACAATAATCATAATCAGTCATGCGGCCTGTAAATGCTTAAATATCAAAGAAATATGCTTCTGCTATCCTTTTTCGGGTTACTGTAAACAAAGCCCTGGCTATTTCCGTGGTTCAGACATGCAGGAATAGAATTAAAAGAAGCATTGAAAATACTCACGTTACTGGTCACCTACGTCCGCTGTATTGTCATAATCTCTCCCTGACGCTCTTGTGCTTCTCTTGTGAGAATTCCGCTCCGATGCATGCAATCTAAAGCGGCGTGCTTTTACCATTTAAAACACACACACACACACACACACACACACAAAACGCGCAGTAGCTATGTTTATGCAGATCTCTCATATACAGTTCGCACATGTATAGGATAGGATTAGGCTGCTTGTGCACAGCATAAAAGCATGCAGTCACCGAGCGCGGTCGATTGTGTGAGCTCACAGCACAATTTCACTGGAGTCGCGCATCTTGTGTGCGTGTGTCTGGTGTGTGTGTGTGTGTGTGTGCGTGTGCCTGCGCATGTGTGCGCGCGAAGGCGGGGTTTCCGAGTAGATGACATCATTCTGGCCCAATGGCAAAAGAAAAGAAAAAGAAAAATCGGATTTGTGCCACTTTATCCATCTAAAGCAAAAAAAAAAAAACAGATTCTTACCCTGTTCATCGGGTTCATAAAAAATATACACTGATGATCTCCTCATCATGGCGCCTGTTAGTGGGTGGGATATATTAGGAAGCAAGTGAACATTTTGTCCTCAAAGTTGATGTGTTAGAAGCAGGAAAAATGGGCAAGCGTAAGGATTTGAGTGAGTTTGACGAAGGGCCAAATTGTGATGGCTAGACCACTGGATCAGAACATCTCCAAAACTGCAGCTCTTGTGGGGTGTTCCCGGTCTGCAGTGGTCAGTATCTATTAAAAGTGGTCCAAGGAAGGAACAGTGGTGAACCGGAGACAGGGTCATGGGCGGCCAAGGATGCATGTGGGGAGCGAAGGCTGGCCCCTGTGATCCGATCCAACAGGCGAGCTACCGTTGCTCAAATTGCTGAAGAAGTTAATGTTGGTTCTGATAGAAAGGTTCCACAGTGCATGACGGGTCAGGGCTGTTTTGGCAGCGAAAGGAGGACCAACACAATATTAGGCAGGTGGTCATAATGTCATGCCTGGTCGGTGTATATACATCATTCAAAATTCTTATATACACAATACACACATCATTAACAATGCAATGCCATGCTTCCCAAAATGGGCTCCCTGACGGAAAAAGCCTGTGTGTCTGCCATTAGTTTAGCCTTTTTATTATCATTACAGTGATAAAGACCACAAATCACTCACAGTAGCTACTAGTGAGTATTTAAACCATATTGTTAATTTATAGTATAGTACGGATATATATTATTTATTAGCCTTGTTGTTGGATTAAATAGGTTGAAGTGGAAGTAAAACAGATATAAATAATGTCACCAAGAATCTGACAGCTATTTTAATAAAACTACAAAATGTTCTGTTGAATAAAATATCTTTTAACATAATGTAACTTTACACACTAGACATGGTTCCTAGATGCAGACATTTGGCTATGTGGGCCTAAGGGGGAAAAGGTTATATATACTCTTAAAGATTGAACACTTAAGGGTTTTCCTAACAAAGAAAGACCCAAATAGATCAAATTTAGAAAGCTAAGTTAATTAACTTAATTATCCAAAGAGCCCTTTAAGACACTTTTTTGTAGAGTGGGATATATATCATTTGAATCCATGTGAGAGAAGCTCAATGGTGAGCACAAGCAGCTTTAGGAATAAAAAGATCAACCAATCTGAAATTCATTACCCAGTGCTTTAGTAACTGACCATATCAGTGTTTATCTTTGCTTCAAGTTCAAAAGGTTGCAGTAGGATTCTTCCATATTGTAACGTTATACTATTCACACCAGCAGAGAGCAGCAAAGATACTGAATGTCAGAATGCGCTCAAATAAAAGTCCCACAACTACACAGGTATGTAAATTATCTCATTTTCTGTAAATATTATTTATATGAATAATAATAATAGGTATATAAGAAAACAAACAAATATTTTTGTGCTACTGTGTTCTCTACAACATTTGTGGCCATTGCCACAAAACAGCTTTATAGAAATTTGAGAGAAATTTCGACTTTATGAAAAATATAAACATAGTGTATACGTGGAAATGTATTTATTCAGGTTACTTTGCTTGTCTGCCTGCAAAGATCGGAAAGGAGACAGTTTGGTTAACACATCTGTACATACTGAAAGTTTTTTTTTGTGTATTCAGGTAATATGAGAGACAGAGAGACTGATGTGGACTATGCTGTCATTATTTTTTAAATACAATATTATAACTTGACTGGCCTGCACAGAGTCCTGACCTCAACCCAATAGAACACCTCTGAGATGAATTAGAGTGTAGACTGCGAGCCAGACCAAAACTGGGACGTCTGCCTTTACATGCACATGAATGTAATATGGAGTTGGCCTGCCCTTTGCAGCTATAACAGCTTCAACTCTTCATGGAAGGCTTTCCACAAGGGTTAGGAGTGTGTTGAGTGGTTGAGGTCAGGACTCAAGTGTCCAGGACAGTCAAGTTCCTCCACACCAAACTCGCTCATCCATGTCTTTATGGACCTTGCTTTGTGCACTGGTGTGCAGTCATGTTGGAACAGGAAGGGGTCATCCCCAAACTGTTCCCACAAAGTTGGGAGCATGGAATTGTCCAAAATGTCTTGGTATGCTGAAGCATTAAGAGTTCCTTTCACAGGAACTAAGGGGCCGAGCCCAACCCCTGAAAAACAACAATGATTTGGAGGGGTGTCCCAAAAGTTTTGGCAATATAGTGTAGGTGTGATTGGTCAAGCGTCCACATACTTTTATTATACTGTTTATACTGTAGGGATGTAAACTTTACAAGAGGTGACAATCTGATACTTGATTCAATAAATCTCGTAGGATATGATACTATTTCAATTCAAAATTGGCGACAGCATAGAATTTGCTTAAATATTGATACGATATAATACAGTATGAGTGGATTTAGTAACCTTAGATCAATATGTGGTTAGCCTTGCTCAGAAACTGGGGTAGTCCTAGGATATATATATATATATATATATATATATATATATATATATATATATATATATATACACACACATACACCGATCAGCCATAACATTGTGAGCAGTGCCAGGTGAAGTGAATAACACTGATTATCTCCTCATCATGGCACCTGTTAGTGGGTGGGATTTATTAGTCCTCAAAATTTTGTCCTCAAAGTTGATGTGTTAGAAGCAGGAAAAATGGACAAGCGTAAGGATTTGAGCGAGTTTGACGGAGGGCCAAATTGTGATGGCTAGACCACTGGATCAGAGCATCTCCAAAACTGCAGCTCTTGTGGGGTGTTCCCAGTCTGCAGTGGTCAGTATCTAACAACAGTATCCTTTAAGTCCTGTAAGTATCCATGGAGGCCCCACCTCACAACTTACAGAACTAAAAGGATCTGCTGCTAACATCTTGGTTCCAGATACCACAGGTGAACTATTGTACAATGTTATTGTGAATGGTATGAATGATCTCCTGTAACGTTCTCTGTGACAACGAATGAGATTCACTGACTCTGTAATGTGTTAGAGTGGATGAGACTGATAAAATGGTCAACTTGGTAATCTTCTCAATAACCAGCTGCTTCCCCGTTCATGAACGTCATCAAATCAACATGACCGCACACACTGTGAACAGTGTCAAGTTTCTCATCTCTACTTTTATAGCAGTATTTGCTTTTGATCAGTGAATATACAGACACAGTTCTTGGTTAAATCCATAACATTGTCCAAACTAATCTTCTGTTTTGATAAAGCAAGCAAAGCAGTAGTGAAGTATAAACATATGTACAGATGGAGTAATCGATCTGTACTCAATTATAATCAGTTTATGGTGTATATACATAGACTATATTGCCAAAAGTTTTGGGACAACAATCCACATAATTGAATTCAGGTATTGTTTTTCAGGGGTTGGGCTTGGCCCCCCCTTAGTTCCAGTGAAAGGAACTCTTAATGCTTCAGCAAGACATTTTGGACAATTTAATGCTCCTAACTTTGAAGGAACAGTTTGGGGATGACCCCTTGTTCCAACATGACTGTGTACTAGTGCACAAAGCAAGGTCCATAAAGACATTTGTGAGCGAGTTTGGTGTGGAGGAACTTCACAGAGTCCTGACCTCAACCCGAGAGAACACCTTCGGGATGAATTAGAGCGGAGCCAGGTCTTCTTGTCCAACATCAGTGCATGACCTCACAAATGCGCTTCTAGAGGAATGGTCACAAATTCCCATAAACACACTCCTAAACCTTGTGGACAGCCTTCCCAGAAGAGTTGAAGCTGTTATAGCCGCAAATGGTGGGCTAACTCCATATTACATTCAGCTCAGTTTTAGAATGGCTCGCAGTCTCTGCTCTAATTCATCCCAAAGGTTTTCTATCGGGCTGAGGTCAGGACTCTGTGCAGGCCAGTCAAGTTCCTCCACACCAAACTCGCTCTTCCATGTCTTTATGAAATATATATCGATTAATATATTAATCGAGTGCTACAATTTTATACAATTATATATATAATTGTATAAAATTGTAGCACTCGAGTAATTTCAATGGCTGCGTTTTAAACAGATCCAAACCTTCGTACCGTTACATTCCGAAAAGTTTATGCGCGTTAAGGATGGAGAGGCTTTTATTTTGTAGCACCACCTGCGGGCGGAAGTCGAAGCCTGTGTTGAAGGGAAACGGCGGAGCGGGGTCCGGGTACTGCAGTGGCCGCCCAGCACTCGAACTACCGTCAGCATTCATTCGATTTATAACATTTAACATGAAGCTAGGATTTCGATGTAGTCGTCGATCGAGTAACTGCTGAAACCGGCCTATTGTCGGTTCTGTTACTAAACACCAGCGAGCGCTTTGAAGCCGAGCGGTCAGCAGCTAATGTTGTTGGTTAGCAACTGGTGTATATAATATGAATTTCAGGCAACGCATTCGGAGCTGCAGTGCCAATCAAGGCATCGGTGTGACGCTTATGCTCGGTGATTATTAGCCAAAAGGAACTGATCCGAATTACCGGGCTGTCAGGAATCCGTCGTCGAGGGAAGCAAAGGTTATCTGCGTAGAATGATAACATCATCTAGCGTTACGGATTTTTCCCCCCGAACATCGCGGATGTGAGAGCATCGTCTAGTCGGTTTAAGACCAGGCGACATCGTCGGCTAGCCTGTTAGCTACCGTAGCTGGCTGACTTACCTCAAACTTTTTCTACAGGTTTGTTCTTGGCTAACTAACTGCTTGATCTCAATTTCAAACTATACATACTCACATCATCCAGCATTCTACAACACCTTCCTGTATTTCATTGGAACAGGGACCTTCTGGATTTTCTGGCCTAATTTGAAACATAGGTGCAGGCTCTCAAGTTAGAAATATATATATATATATATATATATATATATATATATATATATATATATATATATATATATATATATATATATAACTAATCAGGCTATTTTATTTGATTTTATTTGTAAAATAATCTCGATAATTAGGTTTTAATTTTACCGTAGGAAAAGAAAAATAACATTAGCAGGCTTGCTAACTAGGTTGCTAGGTTGAATACTTAGTTCCGGTTACTAGTTAGCTAACTAGCAAACGGCACCTTAAATAGAAGGAAAGAATTTTGATATTCATTCTCCGATTTCAAAGTTAAAAAAAGGGAACTTCATAAACATGCCTAACTAACTAACTATGACTTGACTAGTCTGGATCTGTGCAAGCTTGCTAGCGGACTGAAAGTTAGCTGATCTGGCACTGGACTTCGGACAGAAAAACAACACCGATGTCACTTTTGATTGAATTTTTAAGAGCCGTGAACTCGTAAACAATTCGGAGATTGAACATGACAACGCGATGAGTCCAATGCTATCAGTCATCGAGCACTCATCTAGCCAGGTAATAATCTCGTAACGTTTTGCTGCGACGGAAAAAAAAAAAGAAGTTTAGAAGAAAGCTTACTTCCTGGTCTGCTTTTCATGTCTAGCTAACGCACACAAAAGTAGCTAGCATGCGAGTGACGAACTAGCACGTATCTGCCGGACGAGCTGGCTGTTTAAATAGTCACCTTTGACGGACTAAATAACAGATAATTCTCTTTATTTGTGCATTCATGAGCATTGTAGGTCTAGTAAATGTCTTCTGAACGCTTCACAGATATCGAGCTACACAACGAGCTCGGTTTTATTGAGAGCTATAACTTGCTTTACGACTACACAATCTCCGACTGTTATAACAACCTTAATAACAACTTATCCAGCATCACGATTTCTATCACTAATCTATTCTATCGGTTTCTAAACCCTGCAGAAGAAAGTATTTATTAGATTATATAGATATATTTTCCTTTAGTGTATATGACTGTGTGATCATAACACAGGGATAGTGTTAACACCTAAATACACCACTACACTTTCACAGCCTGTTACTACAAGTTTATTACTCATTTATTCAACCTGAATTCTGTTAGACTCCTAAAAACCTCTCCATTTGCCGTTTAGCTATATATAGTTTAATAGAAAAGGAATAGATTGCTGACAGAAATCATGCTGTTAGAGTAATATTTTCTTTAATGTTAACTGTGTTTATTGTATATGACTGTATTATAACGCAGGGATAGAGAGATAACGCTTTTAAATGTACCACTACACTTTCCACAACCTGTTACTACATGTTTATTACTCATTTATTCAACCCTAATTCTGTTATGACCCAAACAGAAAAGTCTGTCTCTCTATTTGCAGTTTAGCTATTTAAAGTTTAATATCTGAGGATGTGAGAGTATCACTTTCCGTGCTCCAGTTTGTTCATGGCCGTACGATTAAAGCAGGGTTTGTAAAATATATTATTTTTATGTTTCTCAGGATTGTTCATACAAAACGACTTTCTCTAGCACACATTTCACTTCCAAACCTACTCCTATCGAAACAGCTTTTCTCCAATGTTTAATACATGTTATATGTACTGTTTCTGATCAGCTTTTTAAAGATATGTTAGTGTTCGTACAGATAAGATGAGGCAAATTTAAACACATCATGTTTTAGTGGATTTTTAAGCCATTAGCATGTACCTGGCTAATGCGGTGGCTGTTTATTATTCCTTCTTCATGCTGCTTAAATACTTTACCGCTATAATAACTACTAATTAAATCACAGATTTCAACGATTAAACACGTAATTGTACAAATTATTAGAGAGCAATTAATTCACAAATATGTCTGGGTTATTGTTCTGTGTCCAAGTTTTTTTTTTTTAATTGAGAGCTAGTTAACGCTTTAGATCTAGTACTACCTCACTTCCACAGGTTGATTGAACCTTAATAGTCGTTTGTTCAACCCAAATTCTATCAGCAAAGCTACGAAACTCTTGACTTTCCATTTGCAGATTAAGTATTTACATACCCGAAGGCTCGACCGTGTCGCTTTCTGTGCTTGAGTTTGGTCAGCGTTTAAGTGACGGCTGTTTAGGTGACATTATCCAGTGGGTTTTCTGTAGATTGTGTGTTTGCGTGAAATTGACTTGGTATTTTTTGTTATAGCAAGGCTTGACAAATGTGTAGTCTTTCAGGGTTTCTTATAGCTTTAAAGAAATCTATATATTGATTTTACATTTATTTTTAATGAACAAGCCAGAGGTGAAAACCCCCTGAGACATCATGAGGAAGAAAGGATGGATAGTGTGATTTATAAATAATTTCTCTTCTATAGCCGCAGGTATACTGTACAGTTAATCGTTTTGAAAGGAACTCGAGTACGAGCATTCGTTTCTGATTTCATTAGATAGATACAACTTTAGGTAGATAGATACAACTTTATTGTCATTGCAAAAGTACAGGTACATAGCAACGAAATGCCCTTTAGATTTTAAATAGCAACGAAATGCTATTAGACTTTGATGTATTGAAGCGAAATCGTCGACTGTTCAGTTATTGAGACTTTTGAGACTGTTTTTGCTAAGTGCAGCCTTTAGCCTTTCCAAATTTACATTTCTGGCATTTGGCAGGTGCCCATATCTAATTTTTTATACATCTGAGCTATTGAGGGTTAAGGGCCTTGCTCAGGGGCCCAGCAGGGGCAGCTTGGTGGACCTGGGATTCCAACTCACAACCTTCTGATCAGTAGTCCAACACCTTAACCACTAAGCTACCACATCCCCAAATCAAGATCATCCACAGCCATCCCTGAAAATATAACCTTACAATTCTTGCACTCGTTATTTTTCACTTTTTACATCTGCACTCAATGAAACGTCTTTTCTAAAATGTACAATAGAATAAAACTTCTAATCTGTTAAAATTGGTTATAATTTCCTCACATACGAGTCCAAGTTTGGCCTGCTGACCCAGATCGTCCTGGTAGATTTTCATGACGTAGCACATTTGTTGTCGAGATGAGGTGTAGTGTAATTAAATCTTAATATTTGAGCCTGTGGCATGGCTGTGTGTATAATCCTGCAACTTTGTTCTGTATCTTGTGTTTACAGCGAGGACATGCTGGAACGGACAAGGAAGTGTTTCAACAGCCTTTATGTTAACCATGTAACCCTTTCCACTGTACCACAAAACCAATATGTACTTCTGCATGCTAATTGTGTTTCAAAATAACGTAAATCAAGGGCTTCAAAAAGGGATATCAAAGCAGCGTTAAAGTTGTTTAATTTGTAGTACATAATTTCATTCATGTAGATTAATCAACTGGAGCATTCCGCTTTTGTAAACTCGTCTTCAGTGTAAAAAGTACAGAGGAAATGAACAATTATATTGTGCTTGAGGCTGTTTAGGAAAGATTTTCGCCTTGCCCGAAGCTCAGAGACAAGGGTTTGGGCTCGTCCTGTTTTAAAACACAGTGATCGAGGAAGATCGACACAACAGTGAGTCAGTTGAAATCATTAGCTAAGTTTGTGATTTATTAGAAATCTTCACATGTTAGAAAGGGAAATTCCCGACACTGGAAGCCATGCCGGGCGATCAGGCATGTAGCAACATTTCGCTGAGTTTTTCACTCGTGTAGCTAGACTGTAAACATAAACATTCTTGTCTGATACGTGATTTGTCAAGTGTTTCATAGATAAAAGAACCAAAGAACCATCCACTGTGTTTGCTGTTCACTGGGCAGATACTCGTACTGCTCATGAGCACTGGATTTATAGCATGGAATTTTTTTCCGATGATGATGAGGATTGATGAGTGTTTTTGCCTGCTAGCTTTCCTACAATTTAAGTGATATCTTTTAGCCTTATCTTTTAATACGCTTCTGTTTTAGACCGTGACGTTTCTATGTTGAAATCCATTTCTGACTGAAGTTTTAAATGGATTTTTTTTTTTTTTTCAATTAAAAAGTTGAGATTGGGAATTTTCTAGGCTTCAGTTTTAGATTCAGGATTTATGTTTAGCTCCTTCTTATGCTTAGCTTATTATTAAGTTTTATATTAGTGCTGTTTCTAGGCTTAAGTTTTAGTTTGGGAATTTTCTAGTCTGAAGTTGTAGGGAATGTTGTTGTAGATTTCTGTTTTGGGAATTTTCTACTCTGAAGTCGTAGGAAAGGTTCTAGATTTCTGTTTTCGTTTTGGGAAATTTCTAGTCCGAAGTTGTAGGGAATGTTTTAGTTTTGGGAATTTTCTACTCTGAAGTTATAGGGAATGTTCTCGATTTCTGTTTTAGGTTGGGAATTTTCTAGTCTGAAGTTGTAGGGAATGATCTCGATTTCTGTTTTAGGTTGGAAATTTTCTAGTTTGAAGTTGTAGGGAATGTTCTAGATTTCTGTTTTAGGTTGGGAATTTTCTAGTCTGAAGTTGTAGGGAATGTTCTCGATTTCTGTTTTAGGTTGGGGAATTTTCTAGTCTGAAGTTGTAGGGAATGTTCTCGATTTCTGTTTTAGGTTGGGAATTTTCTAGTCTGAAGTTGTAGGGAATGTTCTAGATTTCTGTTTTAGGTTGGGAATTTTCTAGTCTGAAGTTGTAGGGAATGTTCTCGATTTCTGTTTTAGGTTGGGGAATTTTCTAGTCTGAAGTTGTAGGGAATGTTCTCGATTTCTGTTTTAGGTTGGGGAATTTTTTAGTCTGAAGTTGTAGGGAAGGTCCTAGATCTCTGTTTTAGGTTCGGCAAATTTGTTGTAGGGAAATTTAGAAATTTCTTACCCCAAGTTTTTAGGTCAGAAATCATAAGTTGTAGACAGGAAATTTTCTCTTCTTTTAGATAAAGAATTTTGTGTTTTTGGTTTTGAATAATGTTCTCTGTGTCGGTTTCAGATTGCGACTATTCTATGATTAGGTTTTAGAAGTGTTTTTCTGCATGAAAGCACAGTGGGATATATATCTACGAAAGTGGTTTTGGTTTCATTTACGGTTTGTTTATGACGTGTAACACAGTGTTAGTGAATGTTTTGCGCGTTTAATTGTGTTGAAATTGTTTGTACAAATTAATAGTCCTTGATAATTATATATATATATATATATATATATATATATGGCTGTATATTTACGGCTGTATATTGAGTTTGTATTTTGAAGCCCGATGGCAGACTGACTGAACAGTCCACATATAATGCATTCTGTCTGTATTTCCTCATACTGTTGTTTCATGAGGCAATATTTGCGTTTGTTTAGTTTTTCAGACGAGTATTCTCAGCCTCTTCAGGCGAGACTAACATTTCCAGTTCGTCTGGGTGTGGACCAAGACGCAGCGTGTATTGTGAGGGATCACAGTGACCTACAATCCCTCTTGTTTTGTTGAAAACTTGTCTTCCCAGAAGGCTGTTCTGATGCTTCTTTATCTCGGCACCTTGGTGTTGTAATAACGCTGCTTTTGTTGTTTCGTTTTTCCCCCATAACCAAATCACCAAATCCCAAGCAGCTTAAAATGCAAGGTAAGTCTGAGAATTTAAAGATTGCGGATATTCATCATACTAAAGATTTCAGTACTGATGATCTCACAGTTGTGAGATTTGATGCAGATTTTTAAGAATAATTATTTAAACTCATGGTGTTTTGTACTCCAGCGCTTTTCTTGTCATTTGACAAAATTAACCCCTGCACTTCCAAGCACATGTCCGTGTGCAGATTCAACTGAAGTTCAAAACTTTTCTCAAACCCAAAACACCACGAAAGCCGATTGTTTCATCACTAAGCACCCGAACATCTCTTTCTCGGTTTACGCTATAATTTTCTTTTCTGATATAATCGTCCCACAATAGTCGAGTAAAGGTGAGTTAAAAACCGCCAAGCCTGGCGTCCTGGAACAGAACAGAAACGTGCTGTTCGGTGATGGGGACAAGGGGGAGGAGACCAGGGGAGG
Source organism: Hemibagrus guttatus (assembly GCA_033459395.1). NCBI lineage: Eukaryota > Metazoa > Chordata > Actinopteri > Siluriformes > Bagridae > Hemibagrus > Hemibagrus guttatus. Next base: position 20,825,938 of record JAUCMX010000014.1, on the reverse strand, counting down.
GTTCAGCTGCTCTCTATTTGTTTTCTGGCTCCTACTGCCCTGCTCTGGAAATAGCCATGGTGTGATATTAATACTCTGGTAATCGACAAGCTGGCTCGCACATCTCTTTTATTTACCCCCACTTGCTTATGCTACTGTACCCGTGTGTTTGCTTTCGATGATCTCAGCCTCTCTAGGCGCCTTTTTTTTTTTTTTTTTTTCCCCCCCCAACACGGACCTGCTAGAGCTTTAGTTTTCATACAAGCACCAGATATCTGTGTTAGGTTTGGCGATCTGTCACGATTCAGGTCAGTTCCCATTTTCTTGGTGACTAAGAAGACAAGCTGCATGCGCTACCTACTGCGTTTCTTTTTAAAGCTAAGTTTCGCGAGGCGCAAAGGTGACAAACTCGTGTGCACCAGCCGAGTTGTTTGTGCCCGTGTGTGTGTGAAGTCATATGTCATTGAGAGCTGCCGAGGTGTATTTGGAAAAAGCGGCGCGTGAGACTAGAGGCGGCTGCAAGGCTGAAGTGCTCGCTGTCTGGTTGGGGGAAGGGGGAGTGTTTCGGGTTGGGGGGGGAGGTGTTTGCGAGGCGTGTTTTGAGCAGCGGATCGCTATGGCAACAGGAAAGTTCTAAGAGACGCTGAGAGTTCAGTGCTTTAGATCATAGCAACCCTAACGTTGGTTTCTTTTACTCTCTCCTAACGGCTGCTTCCGCACGACCCACTCATCATGCTGGTGCGCCGCATTTCAGAGTGATGGACCGAGGCTTCGTCCGCGTGTGTTTTTTGCGAATGTTCTTTAATACATCTCACGATGTGTTCAGGGTTATCTCCGTCTAAATGAAAATGCCAAATAATTACTGAAAACGCTCACATGAGCAACCCCGAGTGTCAGTAATAATGAAAATTATTATTGGAAATGTGGGGGGAAATATGTGGCAGATATGAGACAAACTTTCTGAAATAATCGAACAAAAAGAGACAGACAAGGGTTTATATATATATATATATATATGTATATGTATGTATATATATATATATATATATATATATATATATATATATATATATATATATTTTATATGTATATGTATGATATATATATATATATATATATATATATATATATATATATATACATATATATATATATATATGTATATGTATGTATATATATATATATATATATATATATATATATATATATATATATATATATATATATATATATGTATATATGTGTGGAGGGAAGAACAGGTGGAACTACGGTTTAAGGTTGCACTTCTCCATTTGGAGTGTTGCATCTCCAGATTGGAGCGTCGGATTCAGTACTACTGAACACCAGAGGATCGAGACGGTTGACCATAGCGTCTGGACAATTCGAACTATCGCTGTAGCTGTTACGTTAGACGGTTTTAAATGTCTGTCCCAGAACGTTGTGCGTGCAGCTTTAAGATCAGCTTAAAAGAGACCAGCTCCATGGTCTCTAACTCCCCCTTAACTCTCAGTGAATGTCTTCTGAAATCAAATGCAATTCAGTAATCATCTTTGCTCGTATTCACAGCATATTGTTACAGCTAATAACTCACTAGGTTTTTTACAGTCCCGTAATTAATAAAAGAGATGGTGCTATGTGATAACGCAAGCAGCTTGCAGCTACAGATGACTTTTAACCTGATTTTGTTTTTTGTTTTTTTGCTGTAATGATGTAACCTTCACGATGGATGATGGCATGTTACGTATGTCTGGCTACATTTCCTTCTCCTCCCCGAGTCGCATGCAAAGCTGTCGATAGCATGCCGCTATTTTGATTTTGCACATGTTTAATTCACGACACAAAACGGCAGTGGGTTGCTGCTTTGACTCTAGTGTTTTTGCAAGAAGTGTACAATGGAGTTTTACAATCCTGCCGTCTTATTTATTTATTTATTTATTTATTTATTTATTTATTTATTTATCTATTTAATTATTTATTTAATTGATTTATTAAATAATTTTTATTTTGTTCGTTTATTTATTTTAATTAATTTAATTTTTATTTATTTATTTATTTTTAAAAAATGCAGACGAGAGAAACATTTTCCTGTCTGACTCTGTATACGTGTGAATCAATCCTGAGCCCCCTTTTCCCCCCTCTCACGTTTTTAATTCCATGTCAACGCAGACACGAATCTGCACATTCAGCACCGATGCTCAGGGTGCATATTAACACTGCACAATGTGGATAAAAATAGCGTGTTTCCTCGCACGATGCCTTTTCACAATATCTTTCCAAGCAACCCGGTGAACCCGTGACGTCGTGCTTAAACGTCTAAACGCTTTGACCAAAACTAACCCGTGTTTTTATTCCTCTTTTGGCTCACATCGATGCCAAAATTTCTCAAACCACCCACAGACGGCTTCTCCGGAAGCTCCGAGATCGACCCGGACCGCTTGGAGATCACCGAATGAACACTCCGGTTTGTGTGTGTGGAGATTTTTGTGGAGTTTATATTTCGAGAGCAGTAGCCTGTTGTATTGTGTCTTAAATCTGGTTAGGTGTGAGGGAGCCGCTGTGATTTTTTTTCAGACGGAGCGAGTGGGTGGATCCCATGTGTTGCTCGCCTTAGCAGTGTATGTGAAGAAAAGGAAGCTGAGATCTCGGATCGAACCGGTTTTCCAGAGAGACAGGTAGAGCTAGTTCATCTGTAGCTCATTAAAACCTTGTGGGCGTTTACTTTAATTCCACAGCAAGCTACCTTTATTTTTCAACTCTAGTCCATCAATTGTGTATTTTTTTTTGTATGTGTGTGTGCGCGCGCGCATCTTATGGAGGTTAAACTTTTGGCTGAAGTTCTTGCCATTTGGTGTTTGCTGAAATGGGTGTGGCCCAGAGTAAACTGCTGTGCACTGATTTGAGCAGATGTTTGGCGAACCACAGCAGATGTTGCAGAACCGCAGCGTTGCTCGCTCCTTTCATCTTGCCATTCCGTTGGTTCTTTGAAAATGCTGTCGGGGTTGTATCAGGATACGACCTTAAAGACCTAAAGGGAGTGTGGTGAAGCTGATCTCAGAGTTTATTCTTATTATGCGAAGTAACAGAGGCGCAGATTAATGTTCTGCGATGATTCTTCACCACTAAAGGGTGAGCTGGATAAAAGTGTAAGTCTTTCGCCGAGCAGAGCCAGCTATTGCTCAGATATTATACACTCACCCACTGCTTGGGTTGTTGGTGCCAGACGGGTCGGTTAGAGTATTCTAGGAACTGCCGAGTTTCTGGAATTTCCGTCTGCAGCCGTCTCTAGTGTTAAGCCGAATGGTGTGAAAAACAGGAAAACGTTCCCGTGAACGTCTTGAGAGGACAGGCGAGGATGACCAGACAGTTCTGAGCAAAGCTGTGCTCACTTTTTAAAAATAATCACTCTTTACAATCGTGGTGAGCTGAAAAGCATCTCGGTATGTTCTACGTTGAGATGGATTAAGCTAGAAGACCACATCAAGAGAAGTTCCACTTCTGCTAGCCAAAGGAATCTGGCGCTACAAAGGGGTTTGAAAGTGGAAAAACATGGCTTGGTCTTTTTCAAATTTTTATTGTTTCAGATTCAGGACAGAGGCCTTTTTATGCTTTCCAGATTGTTTGTGACATGAAGCGCTACAGTTTTTTATTCAATTTAAGATAGGAGAGAAAAGGGATGTAGTGGTTAAGGTGCTGGGCTACTGATCAGAAGGTTGTGAGGTCGAATCCCAGCACTGCCTCTAGTGGGCCCTTGAGCCAAAAAAAAATTGGATTTTTATTTATTAATACAAACATTATGTGACATTAAATGGATGTCCTCCACACAGGTATGTTGTGTAGTTTATTAGTGAATGAGAGGCTGTAATTAATGGCAGATCCCTGTTAAATAAGAGAAATAAAACTGTTAGTGGTATTCTGTTACAGGAAGCTGAGGTTGATGACTGTGGCTCTGATTCATGTTGCGCAGTTGACTGGTTTCCTACACAAAAGCCAGTTCTAAGGGTTTTATCCCCTACAAAACAACACAGTATTTATAATGAGATAAATTACATCACGGACTACTTTTGGGTTCAGACAGAAACGAGTATATGCATATGCATATATTTTCAGAGAGTATATGCATCTTTTTAGTACTTTTTTTTTTTTTTTAACAACTCTTACCAATTTAACTATTGATATTAATGTATTTTTGAGTCAGTTTTTTGTCCCAACACTATCAAACCATACTGACAGCAATCATTTCCTCATACCTTATGAACTAATTTATGTATCATGAATAATGCCGTGTTTTTTGTATATATATATATATATATATATATATATATATATATATATATACACACACACACACACACACATATATATATATATATATATATATATATATATATATATATATATATATATATATATATATATATATAATGATATGTGTGTGTATGTATGTGTGTATATATATATATATATATATATATGTGTGTTTTTTGTTTGATCTCCCTCTAGTTCAGTGCATTCCGCGATCCTCTCACTGTTCTGGATAGCTTCCTGTGCCTACGAAGGTTTTATCGCGAAATGTATTTAACGTAAAACCAAGTAAAGATTTTCCAAGTACGGAAAGTAAAACATTTCCTCGGTGTGGTATGTTCTTAACAGCCGTTTAAGCGGTTACAGAATCAAGAAGACATCTCGGCGATCATATAAACAGCCACAGGATCCTCTCGGCGGAGGAGGTGGATGTCTTTTTGTGTACTGACCTGTATGAAAGCCAATCAGTGGAAAAATCACCGTCCTCGATCGTGATTACAGCTATAAGGTTTCATTTGTATGCATGTCAGTGGGTGTTGCGTGAAGTGCAAAACTTGAGTTTAGTAGTGTCCTGGTTTTCTGTTTTTCACTGTTTGCAAAAATATTTTTCGCTTTTAAGTCACTGCATTGATGTAAACCTTCTAATTCTCGAACGTCTCTCCAGCGTTTAGCGCTCAAAATCTCGAGTTAACTCGGACCAGCTAACGCCGGTGTGACTTCAGTACTAATCGGCTCTGATGGTTTCATTTCTGAAACAATATGAACCTGAAATGACCTGGGTCCAGTGTGAAAATAACTTTTTGATAGATTGATGATTAATAATGATAAGGTTTGCTGTAGCTATGGAGCCTGTACCCAGGAACACTGGCCATGAGGTGGGAGTATACCTTTAATGGCATGTCACACTCTTGCACAACATACTGGCATGGTTTGGGAGGTGGCAGGAAGTCAGAGGTGAACCCAGAGGAAGCCCACTCAGGCTTTGGTAGAACTTGCAGAGCTCCACACAGACAGGAACCCGAGCTCGGGAGCGAACCGGAAACCCAGGATCTGTGAGTCTATGATGCTACCCAATATTGAGATGATGAAATTTTTGTCTAAATCGATGAAAAGGGTTAAATATAAACCTCGCAGAACCTGATTTACAAAAATCTGGCTGGTTATTCATGCCAAGCAGGCTCTGCATGGTTACAGCACTAGTAGAACTTTACTTCCTTTATACTCTCCTTGGCCGGTTACACTGGTGCGAAGCTTTCACATGTTCACTCCGAGGCATTTCCATTGTCTTCTTTTCCAGCTGTCTTGGCATGTCAGAGCTTGTTTGAAGTCGTCTTCTTGCACCTCTCTCTCTCTCTCTCTCTCTCTCTCTCTCTCTCTCTCTCTCCTCGCTCACCACCAGTCCTCCAGACAAACCCAGACACGTCGCTTCCGGACTCGTACATGGCTTTCGGATTACGTTGCCTGTATCTGCTGCTCTGCCGTTAAAAGTCAACTTCCACAAATTACACAACTTCCTGTTGTTTGGGGAAGCTGTCCCTCAGTGCCTGGACCCCCAGAGAGGCTAGCATGTGTGTCCTATTTTAGTCCGAACTCTCCTGGCCTCTGAGTCATTCATCCACACTATCAACATGTATGCTTTTGCTTTAAACTGCGGTAGAGCAAGGTGAGGTTAGTTTTGGTGATCACAACGGAAAAGAAAGAAACGTTCAAACGTTCTCTGAGGTACGCGGACATCACTGGGCATGCTTGCTCATAGAAAACATTACAATTATGAACTTGTGAAAAAGGAATTGAATGTTTTGAATAAAACAAACCAATTTTATAGTTTAAATAGCAGCTAGGTTTGTTGTGGGTTTATGGTTAGTCACGGTGTATGCTGGGACAGTTAGCTCACTGTTGGAATTTCATAACACAGCTTAAAACACACTTCTGCACTCTTTCTTTCTTTCTTTCTTTCTTGCTGACTTACTGACTTACTCAGTCCAGAGATACTACTCCCTTTTGTCCCCCAAAAATTTGTCAACCTTTCTCTCTAGACTTGCTAACTTACTGACTTGCTCAGTCCAGAGATACTCCTCCTTTTTGTCCCCCCAAAAATTTCTCAACCTTTCCCTCTAGACTTGCCAACTTACTTGACTTACTTATTTACTAACTTACCGACCAACTGACTGACTTACTCACTCCAGGGATACTCATCCCTTTTGTGCCCCGCTCCAACGTCCCCTAAAATTTCTCAACCCTTCCCTCTAGACTCGCTCTACTACATATATACAACACCGAGCTCCATCTCTCTGAGCGGGGGATGCGGCTGCACTGAAAACCCTCAGGCTGCTGTAAACACGTCACGTTGTTGCTGCTGCTTCTCGCCCGTTTGTAGAGAGCAGCTTTCAAATGCACAGAGGTTAGTCAGCTTTATAACAACAACATGATTGATCCTGACGGTGTAAAATAGTCATTTTGCAAAATGACGATCAGAAATCATTAAAACAAGTTTCCTGTTCGAGCTTTCAATAATCATCGTGGATTATAAAGTAAAGTAAAAACTCCAAAACAGTTTCCTGTTACTAATTTTTAATCCAATGAAGCCAGCGGTGTTCAAACCGGCAGTGTGTTATTAGGTGTCTGTCTCTTTTGCCTTCAGTAATGCAGCTGTGGTGTGTTTTGCTCCCTGTTCTATAATTACACGTTCGCTCTGAGGGAGATGAGAGCAGTTTGTCCAGCGTCTGACGTTCGGTTTTGCATCTCTTCTCCCGAGCACAGATGACCGAAGATTTACTGCTGTGTGAAAGACGCTTCCTGTCCCTCTGGGTAATTCTGCTGCCCTCCTCCCTCTCGCATAGTTAAAGAACGGTCAGTCGGAAGGTGCGGTGCCTGTACCCTGCGGTTGCTCCTGACGTGTTTGCGACAACATTTAGACGTCGGGGCTATAATTTAGTCTAGCTTCAGAGCAAAGGAATCGTGAGGCTGCGGTGAAGGTCAGAGCCGTGTGAGAACTGCATTGCTGTCTCGCTGCAGCTTTTTCGGTGTGCAACGCGTTACACACCACGCTACAGCACACACTGTGGCACACCAGAAGAAGTGAAGTTCCTTTTCAGTTCTGCGTTTGTGCGAGGGAAAGCTCGCAAAAAAAGATTTATCGTCTCGTATAATGCTTCATTGACTTATATTGAATTTTTGAACTGCTCCCTTGGTTCCTACGTGTGTTTAAAGCCTCAGCAGCTAGTTTGTGTTATCTATATTCTCGTGTGTGTACGTGCATGCATTTTCAAAGTTTCAGTGTTGTGCAATAACTGACTAACACTGTAAGACATTGCCTGCGTTTAGCACACTTAAGATGTTGCCCTGCTGTGAACCTTGTAAGAGGGAAAAAAAAAACCTTCTTCTCTTTGCTGTATGCTTGCTGCAAGCGGATAATTACAGCAATCTGAAGAACGGCCCACTGCACAGGCAAAACCCATCATATTACAGAAGTAAACTGCGTGCAGCCTTTTGCAGTACAGGAACATGACTAAAATGATACTCTTGTTTTTAAGTGTATATACATATCTGAGCAAAATATTGTTTTCTCCCGAAAAGCAGATCCTAAATACATTCGATAGGCGATTAAAAGTCTAAATATACTTCTTTTGTCAGGAAAAATATATATTTCCGGCTGATTTTCTTCCAAATGACACGCTGCTTAAAACCAGAAATGAGGCAACATGGAGTTTTTAGGCAAATGACTGTTATCATCAACTAGGCTGCTACTCCCACAACATATAATCTGCAAACCTACGAAACATGCGTGTAAGTCCCAGGACGTTTCAGCCTGAATGTATGCACAGTGTAGCAGATTAACACAGTGCATTAATTAATACTTTTAATGGATGCATTTTGGTTAAATCCTCAGCTTGTGTGATTCAGTGATTTATTAGTCATCTACACCAGGGGTCCCCAACCTTTTTTGTGCCATAGACTGGTTTGATACCGGACCATTTTACCGCATGGGCTTCGGGGGTTTGACATTTGTTTTTGGGTCATTTTAGCGTGGGTTAGCTTGCGGACTTACTGATGTATGGAGAAACCCGCGACAGTTTATTGTTTCTTTGCGAACTGGTACTAAATGATCCACAGCCCGGTACTGGTCCGTGGCCCGGTGGTTGGAGAACCCCTATTGATCTACACGATATTACAATATCCCATGATGTTTACTCTGACCGTATCTTTCAATCTTTTACGTGAGCCTTCGCAAGAAAACACGTGTCTTTTTCCTTCCAATAAAATAGTACATGAAGACGAGCTGTCTGATATTAACCGGCAGGAAGCCACGCCCCCTTCTTCTTCCCGTATTGTATGTCTTCTATGGGAACGGAAATAGTTTTTGAGGTCGTAAAATAATATACGAATAAATACAGTGGGGCAAAAAAGTATTTAGTCAGCCACCAATTGTGCAAGTTCTCCCACTTAAAAAGATGAGAGAGGCCTGTAATTTTCATCATAGGTACACTTCAACTATGAGAGACATTATGAGAAAAAAAAATCCAGAAAATCACATTGTCTGATTTTTAAAGAATTTATTTGCAAATTATGGTGGAAAATAAGTATTTGGTCATCTACAAAAAAGCAAGATTTCTGGCTCTCACAGACCTGTAACTTCTTCTTTAAGAGGCTCCTCTGTCCTTCACTCGTTACCTGTATTAATGGCACCTGTTTGAACTCGTTATCAGTATAAAAGACACCTGTCCACAACCTCAAACAGTCAGACTCCAAACTCCACTATGGCCAAGACCAAAGAGCTGTCAAAGGACACCAGAAACAAAATTGTAGACCTGCACCAGGCTGGGAAGACTGAATCTGCAATAGGTAAGCAGCTTGGTATGAAGAAATCAACTGTGGGAGCAATTATTAGAAAATGGAAGACATACAAGACCACTGATAATCTCCCTCGATCTGGGGCTCCACACAAGATCTCACCTCGTGGGGTCAAAATGATCACAAGAACGGTGAGCAAAAATCCCAGAACCACACGGGGGGACCTAGTGAATGACCTGCAGAGAGCTGGGACCAAAGTAACAAAGGCTACCATCAGTAACACACTACGCCGCCAGGGACTCAAATCCTGCAGTGCCAGACGTGTCCCCCTGCTTAAGCCAGTACATGTCCGGGCCCATCTGAAGTTTGCTAGAGAGTATTTGGATGATCCAGAAGAGGATTGGGAGAATGTCATATGGTCAGATGAAACCAAAATAGAACTTTTTGGTAAAAACTCAACTTGTCGTGTTTGGAGGAGAAAGAATGCTGAGTTGCATCCAAAGAACACCATACCTACTGTGAAGCATGGGGGTAGAAACATCATGCTTTGGGGCTGTTTTTCTGCAAAGGGACCAGGACCACTGATCCGTGTAAAGGAAAGAATGAATGGGGCCATGTATCGTGAGATTTTGAGTAAAAACCTCCTTCCATCAGCAAGGGCATTGAAGATGAAACGTGGCTGGGTCTTTCAGCATGACAATGATCCCAAACACACCGCCCGGGCAACGAAGGAGTGGCTTCGTAACAAGCATTTCAAGGTCCTGGAGTGGCCTAGCCAGTCTCCAGATCTCAACCCCATAGACTATCTTTGGAGGGAGTTGAAAATCCATGTTGCCCAGCGACAGCCCCAAAACATCACTGCTCTAGAGGAGATCTGCATGGAGGAATGGGCCAAACTACCAGCAACAGTGTGTAAAAACCTTGTGGTGACTTACAGAAAACATTTGACCTCTGTCATTGCCAACAAAGGGTATATAGCAAAGTATTGAGATGAACTTTTGTTATTGACCAAATACTTATTTTCCACCATAACTTGCAAATAAATTCTTTAAAAATCAGACAATGTGATTTTCTGGATTTTTTTTCCTCATTCTGTCTCTCATAGTTGAAGTGTACCTATGATGAAAATTACAGGCCTCTCTCATCATTTTAAGTGGGAGAACTTGCACAATTGGTGGCTGACTAAATACTTTTTTGCCCCACTGTATATCCATAGAAACAAGTCTATTTTAAAATCTAAGATTTTGAAAAGACTTAAAATTGAACGGTTGTTAGAATTAAAACATGAAAGGATCAGTGTCAGGTATGACATAACAGATTTGTTAAAGAATTATATAGTAATTATGCTAATAAGGATTTGTTTTTCTTGCTTTAACTTGACTGATTGCCGCTGCCACCAAGCAGCTCCTGACCACACTGCTGATATTACAATTAAACCCTGCTTGTTTCCATTTTTTTTTGGTTTTGCTTTTAAAAGGTTAAAGGTCAACCTGGTCAGTGAGATTATTTAACAAGATTCTTTTGAAACGGTAAATCGTAAGCAGGGAAAAATTAGACAACAAACACTGGGCGGCTGTGATATTTGGCTGATGTTGTTTAGTGACTGCCTGAGCATTGTGCTAACATGATCAGTTCTTCTGACTTTGTGCCTGTCTGGATTATTAAAAAAAGTTTCCCTGGGGGGTTTCTAGTATTGAGTGTAGGCATTAGGATGGCTGAGCATTTAATTGGAGCAGCTTTCTTGTTTTTGTTCAGAACAATAGCATGTCTGTCCATCTGACATCGTGAGCTCAGGTGAGAGCAGAGGACTACAATTAGCACACTGTGTCTCCGTGAGCGCTAGAACCTGACTGAGATATCCTTTGGGTGATAAACTATAATAAATAAATCCCAGATAAATGATAAAGAACGAATAATCCCTCTTTACATGTTACATAATAAAAACGATCTATACAACATGTAAAGTTGATATAATGAAAGTATTAATTCAACTGCAGTTGATTTATTTATTATATTTAATTCATTTATTTTATTTATTTTCTTGTCGCCACAGGCTCGTCGTCTGGATAGATTACGGACCCAAAACGATATCTAAAGACCTTCCTCTTAAAAAAATTAAAAAAATTGACAGTGAGCTTTTCTTTGCAATATTACTTCTCCAACAGGGTTTTGAAGAATATTTAGCCGTGACCTAGTGAACCAGTATGAGGATGTATTTACTTATAGAGACTTCTCAGAGTTGCTCTGGCTGAGGGCGTCTCCGGAATGCTATAAATATAAACGTCAGGAGCCACTTTATAAAAATCTGATTTAGTAAATTGATGAACCTACCAATAAAAAACCAGCAAAGAATCGTGAATTCTCCAGAACTAAGCCATCAGAAATGAAGCATGAAGGTGTTAACATGTGCCATCTAAAAGCCTGTTAGCAAAAAGACCACTTCTGCATGCGAGACTTCTAACTTTCTCTACAGAGTCTGATGCATTTCAGCACTGTACTCATTACCCGCCTGGTTTCACATCAAGCTATTGTCACTGATGCTACAAATAGCCAGACGTCTTCACCTCATACTATATACTATATTTTAAAATGTCACTTTAATCAATCAATGTAATAACTTAATCCAGTTAACCTGATCGCTCGGATCATGTTGTGTCAGAGTATCATCTATAGCCAGGCTTTCGGGACTAGAGGACTTTCTGTTTTCTCAGTAACATGATGAGCTTTGGGGTTTTTTTTTTTTGTCTTATAAACTGAGCGAGAGAGAAAAAAAGGCTTTAGAGGAAATGACTGTATGCTTGCTGAAACATAAGTAAAAAGAGGAAGTTCAGTATAAGTGATCTTTAATATAATTGTAAACGGTTAAAAAGCACGATGTTCATTAATATAATACAAATTCTTTTTTTCTGTCGCCTGTCTGGGTTTCTTCAGTTCTCTCTCTCTCTCTCTCTCTCTCTCTCTCTCTCTCTCTCTCTCTCTCTGTTCTCCATTTCCTCGCCACAGTCCTCTCTTTTCTTTCTCTCTCCCCTCCCTTCCTCTGAGGTGTCTCTCTGCTTGATAGTGTAGTCAGACCGAGCCTGGTGACAGTCCAATAAGCATTACATAAGCTCTTTCAGAGATATTATTAACCACAAAGCTCTGTTCTCTGCAGCTTTCACCGATCCTGTCCACTGTCTGGTGGAAAATGAATCGGAACAGTATTAACCAGAAAGAACTTGGCAGGCTAAGGTCGTGTGCTGTTTGTTTTGCAGGCTCACTCAGACTCTAAGGCCGGCGGTCGCTCCAACATGCCGCACGGCCGCAACTCGCTGGCCACCGCAGCCGACGAGCAGCCTCACGTCGGCAAATACCGGCTGCTGAAGACCATCGGAAAGGGAAATTTTGCAAAGGTCAAACTGGCTCGGCATGTTCTCACGGGCAAAGAGGTGACGATCAAACTGATTTTATTGATTTCTTTGAACGCTGAAATTGCAAGCATGCTTGTTGTAATGTTGTAACCATTCATAATCTGACTTTTTATTTTATTTTACCGTTTTGTACACCGTGGACAAAATCCTTTGTCATTTTTTATTTACTGGTCCCTAAACAATCTCAGAGGCTGCCAGTTCCTCAGCCCTCCCACTATGCCTCTCCTGGCAGACGAATTTTTTTCTCTGCATGATAAAGTGGTTCGTTTAACACTTCACGGTTCACACTCACCACATCGGTTTAAGATGCGCTGTCCGTTACCGTTAAGGTGCGGGAGCATGACCGTATGGTGTCTTGGTGTCTGACCGTCCATACTGACACAACACACAGCCGCACAGGGCCTACGGAATGACCGAGTAGCAGAAAAAGAGAAACTTGTGCGTGTACTTATTGCCCATGCACCACTCTGTAATCACCATGTGGTGCGCTGAATTGTTTCCTGATGATGTTAGATTGTGATCTCTGCTAGGACCAGTCGAGGCTGAAGTCAGCCGGCAGTTTAAGATCTTTACTCCGAGTCACGCTCTGTTTATTCGGTGGTCTCGTCATCGGTTTCCTTGTGTACACGCATTTAATCTGGAGGACAATTTCCTCAAGGGTGCCAAGAAACCTTTCATATTCTACTATCTTTCTTATTCTACTATATAATGACGTTTAAACGGAACACAGTGTTATATGTAACTTCCTTAGAGTTAAGCAATAACTTCTAACCCTTGTGTTTAGGTGGCTGTCAAAATCATAGACAAGACCCAGCTCAACTCCTCCAGTCTCCAGAAGGTAAGACCGTCTTCAGTGTTTGAACTCCAGTGTTTTAATCACGCACCTTTTCTTTGCACTTCTGAAAACACGGACGAATCATTTTCGAGTACGTCCGTCGTTTAGCGGTGCACGCCTCGACTTCCTCACATTAAACCCCTCGCTCATTAGAGCTTCTCTCATTCATCTTGGAAATCGCTTCGGCTTTGATTTCGCTCCAGGCCAAAGAGGCGAGCTAATTGCAGCAAATTAGCCTCAAATACTTCCTGAGTACAAATATATCATATATCTGCTCTACATCAAGCGTGAACTCTGTCTCGTTCGCAGCTCTTTCGGGAAGTGAGGATCATGAAGCTGTTGAATCACCCAAATATTGGTGAGCTTTACTTCCAAGACAACTTGAATTTCTGGTTTGCCTACACACTGGGTTTTTGTCCTTCGTCAATCGTTTTTTTACCCCTGTGTCACTATTTCATGTCATAAAAAAACTTTGGCTGTCATAGCACATATAACCTGTTCCTCTTAACCAGTCTTTGACACTCTCGCTCTCTCTCTCTTTTTCCCCATAGTGAAATTGTTTGAGGTGATCGAAACTGAGAAGACACTGTACCTGGTTATGGAGTACGCCAGCGGAGGTTCGAGTTCCTTCATCTTTGGCTTTATCCCTTTCAAATCCATATAGAATTGTAGAATAATTTTTTGCTGCTCTTTCATCATTTATTACGTTCTAATTTCCAAAAAACGTCAGTAAAACGACGAAATGTCAGTAAAATCAACTTGTTCTAGCTATTTCCAGGCTCCATTTAGTTGAATAGAAGTAGCAGGCTCTAGCAAATATTCTATTATTACCTGAACCTGCAACTAGATCTGTTTCTAAAGTCAATATTTAATCTATATTTAAAAAATATATGTAATAGATATACACAGATCAGGCGTAACATTGTGAGCAGTGCCTGGTGAAGTGAATAAGACTGATGATCTCCTCATCATGGCACCTGTTAGTGGGTGGGATATATTAGGCAGCAAGTGAACATTTTGTCCTGATGTGTTAGAAGCAGGAAAATGGACAAGCGTAAGGATTTGAGCGAGTTTGACGAAGGGCCAAATTGTGATGGCTAGAGCACTGGATCAGAGCATCTCCAAAACTGCAGCTCTTGTGGGGTGTTCCCGGTCTGCAGTGGTCAGTATCTATCAAAAGTGGTCCTAGGAAGGAACAGTGGTGAACCGGCGACAGGGTCATGGGCGTCCAAGGCTCATCGATGCACGTGGGGAGTGAAGTCTGGCCCGTGTGTTCTGATCCAACAGACGAGCTACTGTTGCTCAAATTGCTGAAGAAGTTAATGCTGGTTCTGATAGAAAGGTGTCAGAATACACAATGCATTGACGGGTCAGGGCTGTTTTAGCAGCAAAAGGGGGATCAGCACAATATTAGACAGGTGGTCGGTGTGTGTGTGTGTGTGTGTGTATGTGTATATATATATATATATATATATATATATATATATATATATATATATATATATATATATATATGTATGTGTGTGTATATATATATATATATATATATATATATGTGTGTATGTATATATATATATATATATATATATATATATATATATATATATATATATATATATATATATATATATGAGAGAGAGAGATAGAAAATGTATGTAATATAAAATGTGTGTATTCTGCATGGAGTAATGAAGTTAAGAGATAACAGGTTTTTCACAGAGGTTTCTGAGCTTTACAAGGAAGTGATGTGATGTGTGACCGAAATGATGCAACGGTTTCTATCATTTCCGATGCCATAGAAAGAACATGGCGGACGTGGCAGTGTTCAAGATTATTTTACCGTTTTTCTTTTGCTGTGCGATTATGAAGTTTATAGTGAAAGCAGCTTTGTGAAGACGCAGTGCACGTGATGTGAATTGCACTCACGATTCAAGACATACACGGAAATCACTCCTGCTTCCTCTATGCGGAAACGTTTCTGGTTTACCTTTTGGGCCGTGTCCGATGTATGACAAGCTTTAGTAATATGTTGTTCATTAACCACAGATTGTTAGAGAAGGTCATTTAGTCTGTATTGCGTTTGAGCAGGTGGCAGTGTTTATTATAGCATTCGCTCCTTTAACTTCTGTTCCTTAGAAAAAGCACCTTTTTTCCCCACACAGGAACTAAAATCAGCCTTGGAAAACACCAAAATGTTTTCATTACTGAAAACACTCCTGCAGTAGATCTGCGCTTTAAAGTTTCTCTGTTACAACAACAGATGTATGCTCTCTTTCCTGTTTTACGCAAATAGACCAGGTATGAGTTTATTGTTCCCACAACAGAAACTGAAGTTTTTACAGTGCTGTGAAAGTAGCTCCTTCAGATCTTGTTGCCCAACCTCTTGTCATCCCCTTGACTGTTCTCTCTTTCTGTCTTTCGCTCATCCTGATATAGGAGAGGTGTTTGATTACCTGGTCGCCCATGGCAGAATGAAAGAGAAAGAAGCCAGAGCCAAATTCAGACAGGTGAGTCTCTGTTTGCTGTGAACGCACTCAGAGCTCGTAAAATTACCGGATATTTTACTTAAGCAAACATTAAAACGGCCAAACTGAAAGAAACTGATCTTGGCAGCTTCTGTGCCAACACTAATGTGCCTTTGCTTTTGTTTTTTCCGAGCAGATTGTGTCAGCAGTGCAGTACTGTCACCAGAAGTGCATCGTTCACAGAGACCTTAAAGTAAGGCCACTTCTCAGCTTTGTTCAATTTGATCAGATTTTTTAAGGTGCGTCTCGATCAATACCATGATCGGTATATTGTGTATACGAGTTGTTGGTAAGAACCCTGGCTCACTACACACTGAGATATTCTAATTCGCTCATTGGTCACTGTAAAAACTCAAACATATAATTGTTTTTCATTATTAAATACTTAAAAGTCTTTAGACTCAAACAAACCGTATATAGAACATCAAATAAAGTAAAAAAAAGCAAAAAAACGCTAACGTAAATAATCATTTGTGAGCTACAACTACGATAACAAGCTCTTATGTTTGTAGACCAAGCTGGCCGAGAGTTTGGCTGCCTTTTAAAAAATGTATTTATTTATTTATTTATTTACTGCTCAGATGCTTCTGAATATATGACTTTGTTTCCAATAAGGGAATATAGTGAGCATCGATGCTTCCTGGTGCATTGTGGGATTTTAACGCATGAACGTTTCAGCGTACTAAACAGATTTTGCCCTAGAGACGGCCCTTAAAATGGCCGATTCCCTGGTCAGTACCCTGAACTAAGGAGCTGATTTGATTGAGACGCAGCCTTAGACACAGCTACTTTATTGGGTTGTAGTAACCTTTGCCTCAATTTGCACATTGGTTAGCATCTTAGCGTGCATCTACTGCACATATTACACCTTATGTAAGGGGGAAATGTCCGGTGTCTGTTCTGAACAGGCCTGTGCCCGATGACTGCTAACCGAGTTACCATGGTAACAGCAGCCACTGATGGTATAAACGTGTTTACTGCCGGGAAATGTTCATTTATTGATTTCTTTCATGCATGTCATAACAAGACACTTGTATTCCCGCACGTGAACCTCCATCTCACCCACCCGGTTTAACCGTTTAGTTTGGGTATAAGCACAAGCCTAGTTCTGAGAGTATGTATGAAAAAACTGATGACGGCTCAGAAAGGAAAGATAAACGCTGTTCTCCAGTCTGATTGGAAAATATGGATCTTTTGCCATTCAGATTACATTAAATTTTTCCTCCTCAAATTGAATATGCAACAATAAAAAAATCTGTATAAATCTGTGTGAGCTGTGTATTTTCCAAAACACTACTTCTCATTCTTCTGTCCAGGCTGAAAACCTGCTTCTGGACGCAGACATGAACATAAAGATTGCCGATTTTGGCTTCAGTAACGAGTTCACTCTGGGCAACAAGCTGGACACGTTTTGTGGCAGCCCTCCGTACGCAGCTCCAGAGCTCTTCCAGGGAAAGAAGTACGATGGGCCAGAAGTGGACGTGTGGAGTTTGGGAGTCATCCTGTACACGTTGGTCAGCGGCTCGCTGCCTTTCGACGGACAGAACCTGAAGGTGAGCTTGAAGGTGGTATGGGACGTCCTGGGGAGCTGGGAAAAGGTTTCGAATGGCGATCTAAAGTGGAGTTGCTACTTGGTTTTGCAGGAGCTGCGTGAACGTGTTTTAAGAGGGAAATACAGAATCCCGTTCTACATGTCCACCGACTGTGAGAACTTGCTGAAGAAATTTCTTATTCTCAATCCCACCAAGCGAGGAAGCCTTGAGGTTTGTAATGGTGCCTGGTGCCGTTTGATGACTTGTTGTTTGTGATCAAAAATATTCCAGACTCCAGAATTCCACCTTTACTACAGGCCTGGTGTCTCTTCCAGTCCCAACTTTAATCTACACCTGTGCACTCTCTTGCCTCTGTGTCTTTGTGCTTGTGTCCAGCAGCAGATCATGAAGGACCGATGGATGAATGTGGGCCATGAGGAGGAGGAGCTGATGCCTTACGTTGAGCCGCAGCCCGACTACAAGGACCCCAAGAGGACAGGTCAGCACCCCGGCAGTGCAGGGGGTTGGAAGAGAGGTGGGGCAGACGTCTGGTGTTAGTGGGCTGGGCAATTGTTGGAGGGGGTGGGGTGGTATGGGATGGGGTGGATCCTTAGAGGTGCAGATTTGGTTGTGTGTGCTTTTGACCATTTAATCTCATCATTATCTTCTGTTGTATGAGTTGACTTGCCAGTTTCAGTTTGCTTTTCACTTTGTGTTTACGTTGTTCTTTCATGTAAATTTGTTTCTATTTTTATTGTAACTTTTCGTTCATCCATCTTCACCCTCTACTAGATATCATGCTACAAATGGGATACGCTCAAGATGAAATACAGGACTCGCTTGTCAACCAGAAGTATGATGAAATCATGGCAACTTACCTATTACTGGACTATAGGAATTCAGAGGTAATGCAGACGTCCTGTTTGTATTTCGGATAATGTTCTTAGCTTATTTATATATATATATATATATATATATATATATATATATATATATATATATATATATATATATATATATATATATATATATATGTATGTATATATATGTATGTATATATGTGTGTGTGTATATATATATATATATATATATATATATATATATATATATGTGTATATATATATATGTGTATATATATATATATATATAGACCTGCCACCCTTTTTGTAGACACTCCACTTTTGATATATTGACATATGAAGTGGAAATGATTGACAGCTGTAGGTTTTTCTGAAACAGCCCTTAGAGGACTCTTTCCCCCCATCTCTCAGTAGATCATTTGGCCAGTGCTCTTGTCTTGACCTGATTTTCATGCCCCCACTTCTGGGTTCTCCATTTTCCTTGGCAAAATGAGGGGTGAAGAAAGAGTAAAAATTTTTAATTTTTTTTATTTTAACTGAAAAACAGGCCTATAGTGAAGTTCTCCATTGAACATTTTACAAATCTTTTTAATAGTAATGATGAGAAAAAAATTAATAAAAAAAACCACATTGCTGTAGACGAACACACTTGCGATAGATACTGGAGTGAGCGTGTATATGGAGTTTTACGGTAACCACCAGACTCTTGGGAGGAAAGCTGGTGCTTGTCTGTTTTAATTAAGACGGGGAAACTTTTAATTATTAATTGCTCTGCACTGTATTTTTCCTGGAACAGTGAGTGAGAGCGTGCACATGTAAACTTTTTCATGCAAGTTTTCACGGAAAAGCCTGGTCTTTAGCATTTTAACTGATGAATGGACAGACGGATGGATGGATGTTGGATAGATAGATAGATAGATAGATAGATACTTTATTGATCCCATGAGGGAAGTTAAAGCAACTTAGACACTTACAAGATAATCAGGGTTTGCGTATGAATGGAAATGTTAATTCAAAAATAATCAGCAATGAATACGGTATTGTTTATTTTCTCTTTAGCCCCAATAAATAGATTAATTGTAGTCCTGATTATTGTTAGTGATGTGCTTAACCAGTGTTAGCTAATTGGACGTCTGTCTGTATAAAGTTATTGATAAGACATGGGGCAGTTTTGAGTTGATCAAGATTAATCCATATGAAGGAATTCAGGTTTAAGAAAATTACATCTTTCGAATAATAAGGGGATCCAAATTGATTGAATCATCGTGATGATTGTGCTTTCTGTATTGTAGCAGCCCTATGTTCATTGAACGTTAATGCTCTCTGCTCTCTACCCTAGCTGGACGAACTCTCGATAAAGCCCCGCCCAAGCATCGACCTCACAAACAATACCCAATCACCTTCTCACAAGGTACAACGCAGTACCTCTAACCAGAAGCCGCGCCGATCCACAGACCAAAGTAAGACACGTTAAAGCCTCCAAGAAGCATTCAAAGTTATACTCAGTTATTATGCGCTTCATGCTTATATTCATACCCCGTTTCTTTTTCTTTTTTTTTTCGTCCCTGCTCCAGGTTTGTCCGTGTCGGTTAAGCGCACTCAGGGTGACAGTAAGCACATTGCTGAAGAATACGGCAGGAAAAGCTCAGGCAGCTCAGCTAAAGTTCCTCCAAGCCCGCTTACTACAACCGACCGAAAGAAAACCCCGACCCCGTCCACCGTTAGTTAACGCTTCCTTCATGTTAACAATAGTGACGTTGGCAAAGATAACGTAACCGTGTGTGATGCTGAATTGCTCCTTTCTGTGCCGTACAGAACAGCATCCTTTCAACTGGTACGAGTCGTGGGAGAAGCTCTCCAGGTCCTGAGAGATCCACTCTGGGTGTACAGAATGGCAAGGACAGGTACAAACACACTCTAGTGAAGACACACACACACATTATACTAACCTGAACGCCGACACGTTTCATCTGCGCGGTACTCTGTCATGTTGTGGATGTCTTATTTCTGCATGTGCACCGTGTTTAAGACTTTTTGAAATGGCTCACACTCATGCATGTTCAGGTTCATGCTTCTTCACAGCAAGAGACTGAAATCTGGCCTTTGGGGAATTTTTTTTCTCAAAACAAACCCTTTAATTTTGCACTGAAGCTAGTACGGTTCCTGATTAGGAAGAAGTCCCATCTGAAGTCTTTCTTGTAAATATTTACACACTTAATGTATGCCTCAAACCAAATCTATCTTTGAGTAATATTATGCATGTTTAGCAGTGCGGTTTAGGACACAGTATTACTTAATGTTATGCACAACACCAAGCAAAACACACTATTCTTATAGAAGCAGCCATCTTGAACAACCAGTTCTGGCCTTTAGGCCACGTCTCGCAATGTTTGAAGGCAGATTTCTACCAGAAAGTTATGCAGATGACAATATCTTTGTTCTGTGAACTTAAATTAATAAATAGATTGCAAAAGTTGTTTACTTAAAATGGTACTTCAGAGCTTAGCGTTAGTGTTGATTAAAGCAGGTATGGGAAAATTTGGCTTTAAAAAAAAAAGATTAAATATCAGACACTAAAGTCTTGGCTGTTTGACTAATTTTAGGAGGGAAATAGTTGGTTAGTGAAGGATGATGCTTTTAATAACTAAAAAAAAAAGAAACCCAGAATGAACCTGATTTAATTTCCTCATGTGACCTGGTGCAAGAGTGAGTGGATTAAAAGAGTTGTGGGTGGATAAAGGGAGTGCGAGAGGATAGAAAAGGGCATGCGTGGGTAGAAAGGGAGCGAGTGCATAGGGTGTGGGTTCAAGTGGATTAAAAGAGAGCCTGAGTGAGCCGTGAGTGTGCGAGTGGTGTGAAGGAGACCACAGGTGGTAGAGTGTTTTTGCGGCTGGGAAGGAGTGCGAAAGTGGTCGAGAGTGCGTGCGTGGATTAGATCGGGTGGAGTAGTAGAGTGCGTGCGAGTGAATAGAGCGAGAGCTAGAGTGAGTAGAGAGTATGCGAGTGTATGGAAGCATAGCGAAAGTGCACGAGTGGATTGTGAGTGTGTGTGCGATTATGTAGAAGTAGAGCGAGAGTGTGCGAGTGGAATGTGTGTGCGAGAGGATTGTGTGTGCGATTGTATAGAAGGATAGTGAGTGTGTGCGAGTGGAATGTGTGTGTGAGAGGATCGTGTGTGCGATTGTATAGAAGGATAGTGAGTGTGTGTGAGTGGAATGTGTGTGCGAGAGGATTGTGTGTGCGAGTGTATAGAAGGATAGCGAGAGCGGGTAGAGCATGCGAGTCGATAGAAGGAGAGCGAAAGTGTGTAAAGGGTGTGCAAATGGATAGTGTGTGCAGGTTCATGAGTGTGTCAGTAGATAGGAGAACAAGAATGGGTAGTGTGTGAGCAGGTGGATGGTGTGTGCGAGTGTGCACGAGTGGGTAGAAGAAGAGCGACTGTGGGTGGAGAGTGTGCGAGAGTGGGAAAGAGAGTGCACTCTGTACTGCCGGCAGATTGAAGAAAAAGGACACACCACACTGCATGGGGTTAGTGTGTACAATTTTGCAGCATAGCAACAGACTTGGGTAGCATAGTGCTGAGTCCCTCATACACACACACACACACACACACACACACGTCTTATTTGCGTGCAAGTGATCTTTCATCTCTTTACCTCCCAATAGTCTGATGCCTGTGTGCCTGATGTTTAAGGTGACGCTTCCTTTGAATGGTCTCTGTGGCGTACATGCACACGTGCGCACACACACACACACCTGCAATCACTCGCATGCAAATTTGCTTTAATGTACAATTCTGTCTTCTCTCAGTCGAATGCATTACTCTTGCAGCATGTTCATTTTATCCCCTTTTAATCTTTTTTTTTTTTCTTTTCACATGGAAATCTTTTTTTTTCCAAACAAATGTACCAAATGATTGGATTATCATCTGTTTAACTCACTTGATGAACAGACAGATCATTAAAGTGTACACATAATGCTTATCTGATTCTTGATTTGTGCTTAGTGCTTTGCAGTTCCCAGGACATTTTTTTCCCACTGCACATAAGGACTGGCCTGAAACGTAAAGTTCTAGATCTTCTGAAAAACCTGAGAGACAAACATCGGCCAGATGCCGTGCTTAGATTCATCCTTTCACTGGTTAAAGAGCAAGTTGGTTGTCTTGCTAATAAATGATTTTCAATTTAATCTGCAAGGTCAAGATCAACATCTGATGATAGAATTTCGCTGATTTTAACATATACAGTGGAACCTCGGCATACGAGAGCACAAGGTGCAATGAATTGTTTACACACAGGTCTTTTTAATCGCTTGATGCTATCTTAAGCAGAAACTGTAAGGCACAGATCTTTGGTACTGGACCGATGACTGGTTTGGTGCTTTGTGCAGTGGAAAAACGTCCTGTAGTTGATTTGCTTTGGTGATGTGTTTCAAGTTTGTACTGAAATGATAAATCCCAGCCTGCATTATCAACACCATGTAACCTAACATCGTGTTGAACTTTGTGTCGTAATTCCGTGTCGCTCCATCCATCCGTCCCTCCATGAGCTTCTCTCTAACATGTGCACTTCACACTCCTCTCCCGCCCCCCCCTCGTGTTGGGGGGATTGAGGGAGGGGGTTTGTGGATGTTTCTCCCCTCAGCTTGAGCACACCAGGGTCCCGCGCCTCTACCGCCTCGGCAGCTGCTGTTCTAACTTCCTCTTCTTCCTCCCGCTCCCGCCACCACAAGTCCCTGTCCACCTCGGCCCACCCCAACTCCCCAGACCTCCATGCACATCGGCCCAGGCAAGTTGCAGCACAGCTTCCATGCTGGGGCTGGAGCCATAGAGCAGACCTGCTCAAGACACGAGGATCTTCGGATAACAGAGATGACGTTATTCTCTATTATTTCGCCGATTGTTTATGCCTTTGCTTTGTTGTCAGTAATAGAATGCTTGAAGTGTGCTGTAAATGCTTTCCAGTTTTTTGATACCAGAACATACCTCCAGAACCCCTTTCAGTGTCTCCACCTTTCTCAAAACTTGCTTATATTTTTTTTGTACTGTTTCCATGCTTCTTACCTCATGTTTCATATCTCACCCTTATTCCTAACTGACCGATCCATGTTGCACTTTCACACTGATCATAGAACCGATCCTCTCTTCAATTCCTGCTCCTGTTCTCACCCGCACGGTAGCGACGGTCTCGGATCGGTGTAAAAGTGCACTGTCTCTAACAGCACTTGTGATGTGGCTTGCGGTTTGGCATCAGACAGCAGTATGTTACGACTCAACTCCCACACGCTCGTCAGTGCCTGCTGCCTCGACCCCTCCTCTTATAGCACTCTTTCTCATTAGAAAACTCGACACACACACACGCAACACAAATGTACTGCTAACATCATGGTCATTCAGCATGAACGACCGAACAGCATTTTGCCTCACATAAGTCTAGCTCACTAGCAGAGGATTGTTCCAGTTTTGCATGATAGTATGCGAATCCCTTCCTTCTCAAACCTCCCTATCTAACAGCACTGAGTTTGATTCAGTTAATGGAATGAGACTAAAGTGACTTGGCACTGAAATGCATGTTAGTGGGTTTAACATGGTAAGTGAAGGTTCATGCACATGGCTGCTAACTCTATATTAATCTCTAGATTTCAGATACTGCCCAGCTTGTGTGTTTTTTTTAATTTTTATTTTATTCTGACTTTGAAGAATGAAGTTCTGTAATGAATAAATTAATACTCCGGTTTCCTCCCCCGGTCCAAAGACATGCATTGTAGGTTGATTGGCATTTCTAAATTGTCCGTAGTGTGTGATTGTGTGAGTGAATGTGTGTGTGCCCTGCCCTGCGATGGGTTGGCACTCCGTCCAGGGTGTATCCTGCCTTGATGCCCGATGACGCCTGAGATAGGCACAGGCTCCCCGTGACCCGAGTATAGATCGGATAAGCGGTAGACAATGAATGAATGAATACTCAAAAGAATAGTATTCTAGAAAAGCTACACTTAATAGCAAGCAATGCAGCTTTTCTAAAATATTGCCATTAAAAAAATTTGTATAATTTTTTTTATAGAACTTACTTGGGACTTGCTAATCCTGTCAGTTAAATAAAAAAAATATACAATAATTTTTTAGCTTAATATTTAGCTTAACAATCCATTATTCAGTATCGCTAGGAAAATTTGAAAAAAATTCAGATCCTTCAAAGCAGGCAGTTTCTTAACTTTTTTTTTTTTTGGTCTGTTTCCCAAATCCTGACTCAAAAATATGAGCTCAGTACTAAAGCCTCTTGATTTATAGCATCCTCCCTCGGAACTGCACATGACCGTGTCTTGAATTTGAGTGTGTGTGTGTGTGTGTGTGAGGTTCTGTCAAAGCGAAGGAGATCAGGAAAACCAGTCAGGAAGTCCGAAGAGAAAATGGTGTGAGGAAGAAAAGAATTAGGACGAATGGTGCATATAATGATGATAAAATGAATAAAGATGCCATAAAGTAATGTAATGATTGCCCAAGTGTATTTTGGGAAAGCATGGGGCTAAGGGAAATGGAGTGGTTTGCTTTTTTTTTTTTTTTTTTTTAGCATATAATTATTAATTAGTATTACAGCTGCTGAATCTATGGTGTAAGGAAGGTTTATGAGTTAGAGTGATAATCTTACCTTAATCACCCCCCTTCCTTTGGATACATGTTAAGTAAGTGTTAAATAAGCAATTTGGGAAATGCTGTATATCACAAAATGTTTAAAAAAGGGAATAACGTAACTATATGAATAAATAAAGTGAATCAGAGATACATATATAAAGAGAGAGGGTGAGAGAAATCATTGAGGGAGGTTTTTATTAACATTTTGAAAGCATTGGAGATCAGTCAGGGCTTCATTCAGCCAGGGCTATGTTATGACATAAATTAATTGCTACACGTACTTTACAACCCCTGCGCTTTATTTTTTATGTGCTGTGTAATTATTACTAAAATTGCTGTCAGCATGATTTATAAAAGAATTAATATTCAACCAAAAACGATAGACTTGTAATAGGGCAAAAGTTCAAAATAGGAATATTTTACGAACTAGGAGGTGGACGATATGAGAGAAACTTCATATCATCGTACTTGAGGAGATTTCTACGCTATACACATGTATTGTGATATTCAAGTTTTCGTACTAAATTTATTTTTATTTTTATTTATTTTTTACTTTGAACGTCGACAAAAATATATTTTTTAATCCTGAAAAAGAGGGATTTTTTTTCAGTGTAAAGAATTTTACATTTTAATACCAAATCAGCTGCTTTAAGTATAAGCAAAATGATATGATGACATGCCGATGATTAAACTAATCTTTATCACGTCTACCAAATGTCAGCAGCGTTACACAACGAGTTCCAGTGGTGTCTCCATCTACCAACAACATAAGCAACTCCACGGTAGCAGACCGCACCAACTTCCCCAGAGGGGTGACGAGCAGAAGCACTTTCCACGCGGGCCAACAGAGAGCCTCACGCGACCAGCACGCCTCCACCTACAACGGGCCTCCAGCCTCCCCGTCGCTCTCTCACGGGAACAGCCAGGTCCGTCGCACTGGTACTGGCATCTTCAGTAAATTCACCTCCAAATTCGTGCGCAGGTGAGTTTGAAACAGTGGAAACGGTTTAGCCAGTTCAGTTACTGGTTATAAAATATTTATGCACATTTAAGAGGATGAGAAAAGAAACATAATGCAGGACATTTAGAAGAAATTTTTGGGTCAAAATTAGAAATATTGGAACAAAGATTTAACATCAAGACCAGGTTAAAATGTACTTTAGAGCTTTTTACAGGAGATGGAAGCAGCTAACTGTGAAAAAATGAGCTAAATTTGGAATAAGGATGTAAACGCCTCCTTTAGTGAACATGGTTAAAAGCTGAACTAAACAGTGCAGCATCCACCTGAACCAGATTTTTTCTGTTACCTTGTTTGAGTATCTCTGGAGCACACTGGCTCACAGTAAAGCAGGTTCAGTGCTTAGCTGTGGCGTTTTGCTAAGTGAAGTTGGTAGTCAGTTGGACTCTTCACAGGTTTAAAAAAAAATAAAAAATCAGGAAAGGGCAACGAGACTTTCAGTGGCCATCTGTATCCTTGTCCCAAGGACACAAAGGTCTTTTCCTCTGGTGGGCTGCTGGAGCTGGAGCAGGTTTATGGAGTCGTTTCGTATGCTGTTTAATGTTGCCGTTTTCTCTTTTGTTAGCATGGATATTAGCTGGCTAGTATCCATTCAGTTTGTTTTTGTATCCTCCACTTGTTTACTTGTAGATTTTTGTAATAATTGGTAAAAACTACCAGCCTCACACACTCGGGCCACAGAGCGTCAGAGGTTGTATGTATACGTGCAGTCTGATTGGCTCTCAGCGCTTCTGAACATCTGCCAGTTCCTGCCCACTCTCCTGACTGGGTACGCTAACACGTACTTCCTCACAGACTTGTGAAGCCAGACAGCTGTGTCTTTTCCAGCTGCTGCTCGTTCTGCATCACAAGGCAGCATAAGACACGCAGTAGAAAGCGCCATCTGAACTCTTCTTCATACATGAGCTCACAGACACCAGTGATTGGCTAGTGTTGCTGTGAGTTTTGTTTCTCTGCGCTCCCTTGGCTTCAAATTCAGTTTGAAGTCATTTGTGTCGAGTGGAAGATAAACTTGCGTATGTTTGCTGCCTGGCAGGCTATCACTCAAATTGCCTTTTTCTGCAGAAGTAGGGGATTCTTGGCCATGTTTATTGAACTTTCTAGAAGTCTGCATAATGAGATTATCCTTAATTTAGTCAGTGATACTAAACTGTTAGGCTTGAAGGCAGTCTAATGAGTTTTCCAAAGACGTTTCCATTATAATTCAGAGAAAATGTTCAGTTTAGGTTTCTTGCTAGAACTCTTAAAACCCTTTGATGGAGTTCGCTGGAAGAATCCTCAACATCATCTTGACGGCCATTGCATAGCTGTATCTGCTCTAGTGACGACTTTGTGTAGACTTCATGTGTAGAATTTCCTCTTCAGATCTATATAATGAGTTTTAGACAAGGCTGCTTTTTCAGTGCAGACCAAATATGAGGGCATTTTGTCAGTAGCGGAGGTCTTTACCACCTTATTCCAAAGTCACATCACTAGTAGCTCACTCAGTCCAGGTGTTAAGAAGAAATGCTGCCAAAATCCTTTTGAAATGTGTCACAAGCATTTTTTTTGCTGGATTATTATTAAGGCATTGCGGGATGAAAGGATCGTTCAAGGTTCACCCATTTGGCCTGTTGACTTTGCAGTTACTCCCTTCTTTCAGGACAAGCTGGTATGAAGTGGCACAGATATCGGTGGCTAAGAACTGATCCCTCGTAATCATGGGCTCTCGGAGCAGGGATGGGTTTCACTGTGAGAAACACCATAAGGGATCATGTACCAAGCCCCAACCCCACCCCATCCCCTTTTAATCTCATCTGTATCTAATCTGTAATCCCCCTAAACCCCCCACCCCAAATGCCCAAGATTAATCACTAATAACTACAACATAATTCCAGCTATAATAACATTATTGCTTATTATGTCCTTGTTCTCTACACTCCCTCCAGTTAACCCTTAATTGCCCTCAAATCACCTGACAGGCCACCTGGGATTTTATGTCTCTTAATACTTTTTTTTTTCTTTCAGATTTTGCTATATTTTTGCTTCACATTTGAGAACATACTTTTTTTTTTCTTCCCTACCTTTTTTTCCCTTGTAGAAATCTCTCATTCCGATTCCCCAGAAGGTAGGCAATACCAAAACCCTTGAATCATCGCAAAACAAAAAAAAAGTTTTTTGTGCTCTTTTTTTCCTTCTGTGGTCTTTCAATGCAAGGGATATTGTTATTTTTTGTGAATATATCGTACATCTCTCTACGGTTTTGCCTTTCACTAATACCCTGCCTCCATCGCCCAGCTCGCTCCTTCTCCAGTCTTTTCCTCCTCCCCTCGCTTCTCCTCTTTCAGTGAATAACTCCGATAACTCCCTTTTCCATTCACATCTCACCCTTTTGTTGGGGCTGTTGACTCCGGTCAGTGTTTGTTGTGCCTCAGACCTTGTGAATAGGTCTCCCTGTGCCATAGTCTGTGCTGTTTTCATGCAAATCTCCTACAATGCAGTTAAGTAACTACAATGAACCGACTCAGCAAAGTCACACACGCTTCAGATGAAAACGCACTTTGAAACCTGACCATCCTAGTTCTGTGTCTGTTACTGAAGTGTCCTGATGGCTGAACTGATGTGCTGCTTTTGTCTGTGTTCTGGCCTCGTCTTGTCTGCCCTGGGTGTGTATTCGCCTCCTCAACCTCTCGGAGTCGGTATGCACGCTCCCCACTACGGTTCCTTATAGGGCTGCCAGGATACGGGAAAAATGAATGTTATGCATATTAATATTCTTTTCTTTCGATACAGGGTTTGTAAGACATTGTGAATGACACACAGTTAGATTTTAGGCTATAACCTACTGATATAAATTGGAAGGCTTTCCACTCATGATATTTCTAAACGAAAGCCTCAACTGGAAGAACCCAAATTACGTTATAGCCTTGTTATATAAAAGACTTACAGTTGGGTGGTTATATGCGATGCAGGTTTGTTCCTGTTATTACTTACGTTATAGCAGCTAGAGACGGTGTCCTCACTTTTCTCTGCCAAGTTAAGACAAAACAAAAAATGTTATGTTCACACCTGCCATTAACATGCGTCCCGAGTGATCGGATCACAAATGATCAGCACCGGGTGCGCTTCTCGGAGATGATTTGTGATCCGATCACTCGAACCAAATTCGAGGTGGTCTGGATCGCGCCTGACTGCATCACATTTGTAGTGAATTGTGTCCCAGACCGCAATAAAGGACCAGGCTAATCGACTGCTTTGTCGCTTTTTCCGGAAAATACGTAATCATGAGACCATTTGGAAATATTTTCACTAGGCTAATGGATAAAGGTGACTCTATTAAAGCAGCTATTAAAAAAAAAAAAGCTTTTCACAGCTTGGTTCGTCATCTCATCTCTCATTCATACAATTTTTCTAAGCAAACCATGTGGTTCCAATGCCTGAGGCTTGAGTATGTAAAAGTACGAGATATGACGTAAGACACTTCTGCTTGCAAATAAATAGAGCTCAATTCCGACATAATAAACGTGCATGAAAGCGTGCATTCTCCAGAAATACAAGTCACTCGAGAAAGCTTTCATAATGCTAGCTTGAACACAGCTGTTAGCCTCGGCTGTCTGCCGCTGATCCGATCAGCCAGGCTGCAGGTTAGTGGAAGGTGTGAATATGGTCTTAAAGAAATCGCAAATCAAGCAAAAAGTTCCCTATTTTTGTAGACTTTGCTAGGAAACAGCTTGATAAACCACTGATACTGGAGACTCATTAGTAAAAGCTTGTGATGTGAATGCCTTTGGACCAATCAGATTAGAGAATTCAGGAAGGGTGTTTTTTATAGACATTGTAGCTTAAGTTTTAATTCTTGGTTAATTGTTTTAAAATGAATGGTTAAAATGTACTAAGGAAATCGAAGTCAGTGTGGTGTATGCAGTTGTGTATGGGCGTGTGTGTGTAAGTGAGGGATGGGATGTGTGCTACTCCGTGAAGGTTGGGGGGTTTGAGAGAGGAGGCTCTGTGGTGTATGCGGTGGAGGGACTGTTGCAGCAATGCTTTCTGGCTTATGCTTTCCCTATTCTCTGCAATGAGGAAATGGAAGTGGTTCACTACTTAAAAGCTGTTTGTGTGCTGATATGTTTACTGCCCTTTTATTTTCTCCGTTCCCAATGCTGCTAATGATTTTTATATCACTGTTGAAGAAAATGTCTAGATCAGGCTAAGCTTTTTAGCTGTAGTACAGAATTAGTTCTTGTTCATGTAAGATTAGCTTTTAAAACTGATTGTATTACAATTATACTCAGTGTGGGTCTAATATTAAAATACCTCTGAAAATGTTGTTTTAAACTATGTATGTTTATACACTATATTGCAAAACGTTTTGGGACACCCATCCAAATCATTGAATTCAGGGGTTAGGCTCGGCCCCTTAGTTCCAGTGAAAGGAACTCTTAATGCTTCAGCATACCAAGACATTTTGGACAATTTCATACTCCCAACTTTGTGGGAACAGTTTGGGGATGACCCCTTCCTGTTCCAACATGACTGCACACCAGTGCACAAAGCAAGGTCGAGGATGAGCGAGTTTGGTGTGGAGGAACTTGACTGACCTGCACAGAGTCCTGACCTCAACCGCATACAACACCTTTGGGATGAATTAGAGCGGAGACTGCGAGCCATTCTAAAACTGGGACGTCTGCCTTTACATGCACATAAGTGTAATATGGAGTTGGCCCGCCCTTTGCAGCTATAACCACTTCAACAGCTTCTTCTGGGAAGGCTTTCCACAAGGTTTAGGAGTGTGTTTATGGGAATTTTTGAACATTCCTCTAGAAGCGCATTTGTGAGGTCAGGCACTGATGTTGGACGAGAAGGCCTGGCTCGCAGTCTCCGCTCTAATTCATCCCAAAGGTGTTCTATGGGGTTGAGGTCAGGACTCCGTGCAGGCCAGTCAAGTTCCTCCACACCAAACTCGCTCATCCATGTCTTTATGGAGCTTGCTTTGTGCACTGGTGTGCAGTCATGTTGGAACAGGAAGGGACCGTCCCCAAAACTGTTCACACAAAGTTGGCATTATAGTGCATGTAGAATCCTTTATTTATTTAAAATAAATTTTATAAATATTTTTCCCTAAGATCTTTACGATTTTTGCCTCATGGCCTTTCTCAGTGCATTGTAACCAGCAGACATTTCAGCATCTGGGTCATGATTTTGTGGCATGTTTTGATAGGTTTGGATAATTTGATAGTTTGTTTCTCAATAACATTAACCAAGTCTAGCCCACGACTTCTACAGCTAAAAGTTTCAGATTATGAAGTCATATTTTTTTTTTTTCATGCAAGTTGTATACCAGTTTAAATTAAATAAATAAATAAACAAACAAATAAATAAATAACTTTTTTTTTTTTAAGAAATCATGAAAATTAGCCATTCGAGTGTGAACCATTTAAAAATAAACTAACTTTTATTTATTTATTTATTTTTTATTTTATTTATTTATTTTTTTTAGTTCAGAGGTACTTTAATATTATTCAAATGCTATTATTATTTAAGACTTTAAACTCTTCTCAGAAGCCTGTAGCCAGAGGGAGGTAATGCAGGTGTTAGTTCTGTTTAATGGCCAGTAACAAGACCATGAAAAGTGATTAATAGACTAAACTTGTGCCGGTTTTCTTTGAGGAGTCCGTATGAGGGAGAGGGTCGAGATGAGGCCAGCAGGTGAGGACATCAATTAAGTAATGATCATTACAATGTTTAAACATGATCACTACATTGGGTGTAATTGGTTATAGCTCTATTATTCATTATGAATCATTTCTAACACATTTGAGTGAATTAGACTTGAAGCTTGACATTGACTTTGTCTCCTTCCTAAAAGAATCACTTGGATCGTTAGACTTGCAGAGTTCTTATCCTTGATTATTAAATTTCACCCAGCTAATCACCAGTACTAGTCAATTCAGTTATTTTAGTACAGACTTGGTTTTTTGTTTTCTTTTTTAAACAAATACATTTTTATAAAGGATGCCAAAGTGGTTTGACTGCATTGTAGCTCTGCATCATTTTGTCACTTTTTATTTTTGAGTCAATCATGATTCCCTGTGTACAATTCAGATGGTAATGTGTCTGTTCTTCTAAGTATGTGAGCTTTGCTTCAATGGATGACGTTGTGTAGTCCTAATTGCGTACTGTTTTGTTCACCTTCTCCTTTGTTTGTCTCCTCTCATCACCTCCACCCAAGACCCATGTTGAGCACTGCAGAAAAGATGGAGAAAGGCACCCACGGATCAACGGGGGATGAGAACAGGGACTCCGTGTCATCCTCCTCTCCTGTGTCCAGCACGCCCTCGTCCACCCAGTCCTCCAAGGACATCAAGCCGCGTTCGCTGCGCTTCACCTGGAGCATGAAGACCACCTCGTCTATGGAGCCCAACGAGATGATGAAGGAGATCCGGAAAGTTCTGGACTCCAACAGCTGCGATTATGAGCTTCGCGAGCGCTTCATGCTGCTCTGCAAGTCAGGGAATCCTTCATGTGATGACTACGTTCAGTGGGAGATGGAGGTGTGCAAGCTGCCCCGCCTCTCCCTCAACGGCGTGCGCTTCAAACGCATCTCGGGCACCTCCATCGCCTTCAAGAACATCGCCTCCAAGATTGCCAACGAGCTGAAGCTGTGAGGATTGAAACACGATTTGGTGATGAAGCTAATACTGAATTGTGTGCAGATGTGAGAGCTGTAGCCCAGATGTGCGGTAAGGAGGAAATGGACAAAAAGTGGCGCCATCAGAAGCAGGGACAGTGACGAGTTTAAAGACTGTAAATGAAGCAGGATGCTTAGCACAGATTGGTGGGGGAGGTTGGTGTGTGTATGGATGTTTTGAGGGCTGCCTTGATTTTTCTTTCTTTTTTTTTTTTTCCTTCTTTTTTTTGTGGGAGCTGTTTCCTTGGTTTGGGTTTTCTGTCCCCACATCGCCCCCCAGCCCCCTCAATCCCCCCACCTGTATTTTGTTGTCATCTTTTATTTGTGTTTCCAGTTTTGTGGATTTTCCTTGCTCCTCAGTCGTTTTCTGTTTAAACCGTATAGTGATGGAGGAAGGACGTTTATTAATGTAATTATTGAACTGAAAAGTGTTTGCTGGTGATTCTTATACTACAAACTTGAACCAGCAACCGTCTCAATACGCTGTAATCCCCCCCTTCCCAATCCCACACATTACTTGATTTTGTTTCTTCCAGTTCCAGATTACTGGTTATGAACAGAGAGGTAGGTTGGTGGTTTTGACACTGAATGTACAGCACGATTAGTGATGGGTACCTGAGACTGAAGTAACTACGCACATTTAGTTAGAGCCATAGTGAAATTTGAATCTTCACTCATCTTGCTGTGGTTCACGTTCTCAGCCTCCACACTCACGTGTACATCACAGAAACGTGTCTTATCTGATCCGAAATGGAAGTGCAGACTTGAACCCTCAGTGCTCTGGAGGTGAATCACCTCTCTGCACTCTATAAGCCCAGACAATTAGGTTTTTTTCTCTTCCTGCTGCACGGGTTATATGTCAAAAACTAATTAAGGGCCAATTCAGTAATTATTGGTGGATTGTAGTGTAATTAAGAGTTGCTGGTTGGTTTCAATGTGCTGCACTGGAATGAGTCTGTGTTTTGTTGCCTTTTTTTCTGGAGAAGATTATATTATAAAAATAAAAAGTTGGATGATTTGTTGTCTCTTGATTTACCAGAAGTTTTTCTTTTCCACTAAATTTTCTCTTGCGATCCAGGTGTTTCAGTGTATTCATCACTGCACAAATGTTATACCATTAACTCCGGAAATATGACAAAAGTCAAATTGGACCTTGTTTAGGAAGCTGGATATAAAGAATTTTATTTGTGAATTACGAGTGTTAAACACATGGATTGCTTGGAGAAACGTAAACCTCGACTGATAGACTTCAAATCATATAAGTGCCCAGTTATTTCCATTTTATATAAAATATGTAAAAATATGAAAATTATATTGGACTTAGTTTTCATATTAAAGGCTTGAAAGAAGGCATCTTAGGTGGTCTATGTAGTGTCTATAAAATGACTGACAGAAGGCACATCCATGCACAAACGTGCATTCCTGGGCCGGAAAAGTTTTTCTCAGTAACTTAATAAACTTTTGCTAAGGACATAGCTTAACACGCTGTTTTGATCGTGTACTACATACCTTACAGATTATTTGTACATTTAAGAAATACAGACATTGATTATTTCACTTTTAAGCCTAAGACCTTGCTATATTCATGCCATTTTGTCAGTCTGTTTCTGAAATCAGGGTCTGTCCTCTCTGAAGCAGATAGGAGCCAGAGTCTTTTAGGACTCAAAATAACTGCCTGGGAGTGTTGCCAAGATGGCCGCCAAGTGGACAGCCTTTTCTGTGAGGGGTTTGCTTGGCCCTACCACGGAAACCATGGAAACCAGCAGTATCTTAATAAGATAGGAAAGTAGAACCGCTTAACGACAAAAAGAAAGCAAATTTTTTTTTTTTTTTCACATAATACCATGTTTAGTATCATGGTCGGTTATTGATGTTATCCAGTGAAGCCTAATATTTATAAGAAGAAAATCAGACTTGTGGAAATTACAAAAAAAGTGTAATGTCTGCGTCAGTGTCTTTATAATAAGTACTTTTAGTTTCTGTTGTTCAAAGTATTTACCAAGAGATTTTACCGAGACGTTTACCCAACGCATTTAACACTAAAATGTGTTTCCGCCCGGTTTCGAACCGGGGACCTTTCGCGTGTGAGGCGAACGTGATAACCACTACACTACGGAAACTTCGATGCGATAGAGCTTCTCATGTATGATTTTGAACTATACACATAAATACTAACACGTAATTTATGTCATAAATATATATGCGTATGAAAGTGTCGATGAAATGCAGAGCAGTTGTGTTTCACATGCAGTATTTAATAACGAGCTGTTATTTACACATGGGTGCTCCCAAAAAAAGGGAGTTTGTCCAGCTACGCCATTGGAACGGCGAATGAAAATGCTACAACAAACCAACTATTTCTTAACCCACTATTTCCCGATTGTGTTTAAATAAAAAATAATAATTAAAACAACACCTGAAGGATTATTTACAACAATATATTTCAGTTTAAAAAAGCAAATGAAGGGGCCGACCACTAGGGTGCGATAGCCAAATGCAAGCAATCAATTTAAGGTGCATTTTGTCTCCTTGGAATATAGAGTTCTGGCGCCGACAGTTCCGGGAAATTTGGGAGTCGACTCCGAGTCGGCTCCCGGTCACAGGATTGAGGATTCCATTTAAAGTGTCCATTTTAATTCCAACAAGAACAACAGTTATAACATGTAGTGCATACTATTTCGATTGACTGTAGGTCTAGATGTGTAAGTCTTGATACACTTGTTAACTTTTTGTGTTGAGTCAAATCCAAGTATAGGCTTCGACTCCCATAGCGTGATGCATTGGAACAAAGAATCGACTCATTTGAAGGTCGATTCTCAGCTCTACAGCTAATGAAATACTGATAAGGAAGTTGTGGGGATTTGTTTTAGCCTTGCTTTCGCGGTAAGTTTTAATGTGTTTGATCCGTAAAATCTTTTCCTCATGTTGATATGCAATATACAAAGGATTTTCATTTTCTCCATGCATACACACATAGTTACTGAATTTACTGACAGGTTAGCTAGGTAGCTAAGCTAGCTGGTATTCGTTTACACTTACAATTTGTTGGTCGGTTTATTAGTCTGTGTTATTTTTACATGTTATAATCTTGTAAAAAAAATAAAAATAAAAGGGGGCTACAGTACTGAGACGTTACAACTGTATATTTTTGGTATTTTGCGAAAGTCAGGCTGTAGGGAACACGATAGCTAAAGCACAATAGCAATAGATTGAGGCTATACGCAAGCTTGACCATTTAACTTGCTCACTGGTGTGTGTGAATGTGATTATTT
The DNA here is from genome assembly GCA_033459395.1 of Hemibagrus guttatus. NCBI lineage: Eukaryota > Metazoa > Chordata > Actinopteri > Siluriformes > Bagridae > Hemibagrus > Hemibagrus guttatus. Next base: position 20,790,122 of record JAUCMX010000014.1, on the reverse strand, counting down.
AAAATGCTTCTCAATAAATCTGTTTATTTTAGTCTGAAATGAGCAGGATTGTGTAATAAGACACGTTAAGTTTTGTCAAGCTTTTTGTTATGTTGTGGTCTTCTGCCTCTTCCCTCAAGAGGCCATCTTGTATCTGTTTATTATCTGTTCAGAACACTAAACATGGCGGAGTGCGCGCAGTCGAGAATAAAAACTTTGGCCAGTAATGAGCTGTGGGAAACCTTTCGTGTCGGTTTGGAAGCTGTGACAAGAATATAACATCACGAGTATTCAGATGAAATTGTCATGAGTTATCTCTCCGGCCATTTTGTGGGGGGGGAAACACAGTTAACCCTGTGTTGCCAATTATTTTCAGGGGAAAGTAGTTAATCTGTGCTCAAGAAGTCTCCGGATGACGTCACGGACTAATTTGCATATTCATTACACTGTTATTATCATTTGCCATATCAAAACGCGTTACGTGGAAAAAGAAGATTAAAACAAATACCAAATCTTGCTAATATCTGCTCAAAAAGTCACTGTTATTGTGTCTAGGCTCTTGGATAGTAGGCATTGTTGTGAACACTGATGTTTGATGGTAGATCTAGCATCATGATGTTATTTCTTTCATCTGTTTTTGCTTCTAGGGTCTGCGTCCAGTTGCCAAGGAACTTGCTAAACCTACCAAACCCCACCAGACTCATACCAACTACCAAAAATGGTGAAGATATTTGTTGGTAATGTAGCTTCAGCAACCACAGAAGCAGAGCTGCGTGCATTGTTTGAGCAGCACGGTGTTGTGTCAGACTGTGACATCCTAAAGAACTATGGCTTTGTGCACATGGATGAGGAGGATTCGGCCCAGAAAGCTGTTGCTGCTTTGCACAAGCACATGCTCAACGGCTCGCGCATCACTGTTGAGTACGCCACCACTAAGGTGCGCAACGCCACCAAGATCTATGTGGGCAACGTGCCTGAGGGTGTCACAGCTTCCAAAATCAAGGAGCTCTTCCAGCCATATGGCAAAGTGCTGGAGTGTGATATTGTGAAGAATTATGCGTTTGTTCATATGCAGAGGGAAAACGAGGCCCTGGAGGCCATCAGGGAGCTTAATCATACGAAATTGGAGGATCAAAAAATCTTTGTGTCCCTCTCTCGCAGTAATCAAGCCAAAAATAGCAGAGGAGATGACTATTTCCCCCCTCCTCCCCATCACTATCCACCCCATCCGCACCATCCTCCTTACCTACCCCCACGTCCTCCACTCGGCGATTTCTATCCGCCTCGAGGTCGTCTTCCGCCGCCACCACTCCCACCGCCACCTCCCCGCTCCTACTATGAGCGCGAAGCATATGAGAGGGGTGTTCGCCACGACCCGTATGCCGCCGCCCCGCATTTTTACGACAGGGACCCCTACGAGCGGCGTCCTCCGCCTCCGCAGCGACCCCCTTCGCCTTCCGTTGCCCCTCGCTACTACCGAGAGCGCAGCCCTCTGGGCAGTCGTCGGTCTCTGCTGCCTCCGCCGCCCCCACCGCCGCCGCCGCCACCGCCTCCTAGCTACATGCGCAGCTATGCCCGTGGTGCTTCAGGCTCCGCTCTTCCTCCCCCGTCCTCCGCCGTGGCCTCCGGCTATCAGCGTTACTCGCTCGGTTCAGGCTTTGATAAAGATGATTACATGGAGGACAAGTACAGCAACGGTTTTGGCCGTGGCTACTAAGCCTGCTTTGTCCAGAAAGTTCTATACGTCTCTCATTTTTGTGTAAGGCAAGCTAATAAACAGGGACATATCTGCAGGAATTAGGAAATATTCTAAGATGCTTGTAGCTAATTCTCACAATGGGTATAGTGCAGCTAATATTCTGTAAGTGTATTAGAAAATTGTCAAATTTAGACAGGTTTTTATTTTTTGTTATTTTTTTTTTTTTTATAGTGTATAAAGGATGTAGGTGATATCACTCAGTATATTTTCAAGATGGAAGATTTGATTTCTTCAAATTGTCTTTTAATGAAGTGGTATGTTTTGCATGTTTGTCAGTTTAGATTGTGAGGGACTGCCTAGTACTAGTTATGTATTGCTAGTATTCTTTGTTACAGGAGCTTAATGTGCTCCTTATTTAATTGAAACCTCGCCAAAACCAGCATGGTTACGTTTTTGTACAACATTTTAGGCATATGTTTTTTGTTTTGTTTTTTTATTTGATTTTTCCAAAAGCATGGTATGTGACTTGCATGGTTAAGAAAGGTAAGGCTCTTAATCGAGGTTGAAGAACATTCTTGTGGATGGCTTTGTTACAGACTTAGTTATGTTGCGTTCCAGAGCTGGGACCCGCATAAGAATGAGGAGGAAGAGGGAGGATGTTATTAAATATGTGGTAGTGGGCAGAGCCGCGGGACACCGACTGATCATCAATTCGCATCTTAACAGCCACCCGAGCACAACGTCGACTCGGCACACAACGCAGCGCTTGGACACAACGTCGCCTCCTAGGAAAATGCAGCGTCACCTAAAGGAAACTCGGGAAAACGCACGACCATCCGCTACATAAAACACAAACTACTACCACGTAGTCGGTATTACTCCTATAAAATTGTCATCAGCCCATTAATCGCTCACACTGACTCTGTAGCCCTTCTTGATATTCAAGACGTTTTAACATCTCGATATACACTGGACATGCTTGTGATTAAAAACTATTACCCAAACCCAAATATTGTAGCCTAGCCTACGTGTGATGATGTTTCCCTGCGTTCATTTTGTTAAAACCTTTGTTAAAATGTACCTCTGAAAACCTATATCTCGAATGTGGATGCAAACCGATGTCTTTATAAATGGTTGAGCTCTTTACCACGAACGCAAGTCGATTTCTGTGCTTGGTGTGGTTACTTTAAAAAGAAATTTAGTTGTGCTAGCAGTCGCTGTCTCTCTAGTCGTTTAAATAAAACATCGACTGATCTGACTACCGTTTTTTTCCGTTGTACCGTTATTTTTTTTTCGCACACATTTCCTGTCTTTTTCGCACCCGTGAATACTCGTTTAGTGCAAGTGACCTGTTGACCTGGCCACTCTCTTGAAAATAAAGCCAAGAAACAAGCTAATAATAAATAAATGGCCTGGTGGGACCAATACTACTCCAAACTTTCCAAAACAAGTTCTGCTATTACTCTACGTCCCTGCCTTGATCCCTGGCCAAACGTTTCCTAAATATGTGTGCATTATTAAAAGCGTTGTAGCTAACTGTAGCTTGCCACACGTGAAATACAGGTAAGTTAAATACACAGGTAAGTAATATTGGAAAGAAGGTTATGTTTAAACATTTTCATGTTTTTTGAATCACCCATGTCAAATTTGTGTTGTTTTTTTTTCCCCCCTTTCCCATACAAGTTATCAAATTGAAACAGGCAAGTGTTTCTGGAGAAATTTATTATTTTTTGATGTCTGATGTGAGAGCCTCAGTGATTGGATGAGAAGAATGCAGGAATTTTACTTGTTTTTAGACACTTTAGAGATATTAGTTGTTTTTTGTTTTTTTTTAAAAAAACAAAACAGCTACGATTGATTTGGGGAAATTTACACAATTTTCCATTTTTATCTAACGACTCATAGTTACCCAGTCCTTGCCAAAAGTATGTGGACACCTTGATTGATGAACCTCCCATTTAAAATCTGTGGCCATTAATATTGAGTTGTTCCCGCTTTGCTGCTGTAACTGCCTCCACTCCTCCGGGAAGGCTTTTCATTAGCTTTTGGTCTATGGTTGTGGGGATTTGTCTGTATTCAGCTACAAGAGCATTAGTGAAGCTAGGCACTGATGTTGGGCAAGGAGGCCTGGGGTACAATCATCATTTTAGTTCGTCCCAAAGGTGTTCAGTGGAGTTGAGGTGCAGGCCAGTCGAGTTTTTGGCATAGATTTTGTAGTGTCATGCTGGAACATGCTTGGGCCCCTTAGTTTCAGGGAAGGAAATCTTATTGCTACAAAGGGAAATGGTAGCTCAGCAATTAAGACTTTGGACTACTGATCAAAAGGTCTTTGAGTTCAAAATCCATCACTGCCATGCTGCTACTCGGGGGCCCTTGAGCAAGGCCCTCAAACGGCAGCTTCTCAGTTTTCTAAATGAGAGCTCTAGATGAAGGTGTCTGCTAAATGCCATAAATCTAAACCTCCAGACATTTGAGTGTTTCCAATCCTTTTGGGAAGTAACTGCTTATTGGTGTGCTTATTGGTGTGATGGACAGGTGTTCACATACTTTTTTCCCCCCAATGTAAACACTAATTATATGGCTTACACCGCTTACAGTTTAAATAGTGATTTTGGTGGCGGTTTACAATAAAGCCAAACACCAAAACATGTAATCTGCTCAAGATAGAACCACTGGTCTCTGTCAGTGTGAAAGCTCACCCTCTTACAACAGCATTCAGGTAAGTAGAAATGCCCAGTTACCCTGATTAGAACATTGGTAGTCCAGGTAGTGGTGTATATAATATATGTATATGTAAATAAATGAAAGGAAAACCCTGTTCCATTTATGTAATGTCTTGCAGTTGATGATATGCCTTAGGATACAGTACTGCATTTAAAAAAAAAACCCATCTCAAGTAATGCAATACTTCTGAATATTAATATCGCAGTGCTTGTCCACATTAAAATTGCAGTTATGTGCTGGAGATGAACCACAAATATCAAAGATTCTGAAATCGCACCTTAACACACCATCTGTCCAGATCCTCCATGGTCTTATGTTCTTGCTTGTGGATGCTCTTTAGCTCAGCCCACAGCCTTTCCATGGAGTGGAGTTTAGATAATTGGCATGGTCCTGCTAGAAGATTTATTCTGTGGATTTGGACATGGTTTAGATCATTGTCCTGCTGAAAGATGACCCAGCATCTTGGCAACTCCAGCCATGAATTTATTGACCCCATGTACTCGAACTTGGTTTCCAAGGCCCAGTACCCTTCTTAACAGTTGGGATTAGGCTTTTTTTTTGTTTTTGTAAATTTTATTTTAATATAACCATCCATCATTTTGGTCCAAACCCATATTTCGATTTGAAACCTCTATTTTTCCCCATCTGACTATTGAACCCAGATCCAGTAGTGTTTATGGAACTCCATGCACTTATATTTGTGGTTAGATAAAAGGAAAAGCTTTAATCTGACGTGCTAGTAGTAGTTTGTTGTCATGGAGGTGGTGTCTAATTGTAGATTTGGTGAGCCACAAAATGCTGCCATCTTTTGCAAATTTCCATCCACGATGCTTTTCTCTCAATAGTTTCAGCCTCAGACGTCATGTCCACGAAACATTGGTTGAATGTCTGATATATATGGCACACCAACTTGGAAAAACCTCATCGTCTGATTGTTTGGGTACTACAGGATTTCTGGGAGAGGCGCGCATCACTTTTTTTAAACAGGCCCCCTGGGAAACAGTCACGTTCTACTTCTCACACGGAAGAAGGAAGCTGGCGTGTAACAATACGTGCTTATGAGGATCAGCTAAATGCTGGATTTTCCAAATGATCTGAAGTTCAGAGCATAGACTCCTCAAGTTGAACAACTTTCTCAAAGGAACAATTTGTGGTTGCACACTGGTCTGGTTTTGTAGGGACAACGTTACCTCTCCACGCCCCTAAATGTAATTCTGAGAAAAACTGTCATTGTTTGTTTTACATGTCCGTCAGATGGCTTATTGGGCAGACCTTGGCCGATTAAAAGCTGCTATGGAGTCCAAACCTGTCATCAGTCTGAAGTTTTAGCTGTATGAGACTACTCTCTCTAAAACCATTAACAGGCTCTTCACTGTGTGTGAGGCGTTAAATACAGGGCCATCCTCTTTTCCTGTCAAGATCTTTTATAGCTCTGGTTGTTTTAAACTTCTTACATAACCCTAACAGTGGATAAGGATATTTTCAGGCAATTATTTTTTAAAGCTATTGACTGATTTATTCTGATTTATGAAGGTCAACACACTTCAGTTTATTTTTGTGTTCTGCAGCAGGACAATGATCCAAAACGCACCAGCAAGTCCACCTCTGAATGGCTGAGGAAAAACAAAATGAAGACTTTGGAGTGGCCTAGTCAAAGTCCTGACCTCAATCCGATTGAGATGCTGTGGCATGACCTTAAAAAGGTGGTTCATGCTCGAAAACCCTCCAATGTGGCTGAATTACAACAATTCTGCAAAGATGAGTGGGCCAAAATTCCTCCACAGCGCTGTAACAGACTCATTGCAAGTTATGGAAAACGCTTGATTGCAGTTGTTGCTGCTAAGGGTGGACCAACCAGTTATTAGGCTTAGGGGGCAAATACTTTTTCACACAGGGCCATGTAGTTTTGTTTTCCCTTAATAATAAAAACCTTCATTTAAAAACTGCATGATGTGTTTACTTGTGTTATCTTTGACTGATATTTAAATGTGTTTGATTATCTGAAACATTAAAGTGTGACAAACATGCAAAAAAATAAGAAATCAGGAAGGGGGCCAACACTTTTTCACACCACTGTATACGTTATTAGTTCAATAACCTTTATGCCATTCAAGATGAAAGTTCTGACTCCTACTGCTTCTGATTTTACAAACCACCGTATCCTGATAACCGGCTCTTCTGCTTCCAGAAGCAATGTAAATGTTTGGATGAAGTTTCAGTCAAGGTCAGATCATTTTTACGCTCAGTACTCAGAAGCCCCAGGCTAGGAGTTTGTCACTTCATGGTGAATCCCCTTGACTGTCATTCAGGACAGTTGTAGCAGTTTTGAAAGTGGGAAAATTAAACTTTTCTGAGTTTCCAATGCTCTTTCACTGTGGAAAACAGTACTGTACAGGTTCATTTATGTTTCCCAATGAACAAAACACTCTTAAAGGCCCATTTAAGTAACTTCCAAAAGTTATTATTGTAAAGTTTATTATGTAGTTCCATAGGTGTGGTGTTGAGCATACCAGCCCAGTGAAGTTTATTTTATATCCTTTTTCCTACTTGAAAATATAGAACAACAAATTTGGGTGCGGATGGGTGGATAGCATGGATGGATGGAACTGTCGTTGATATTTGCCTAATAGTTTGACTGTGCTCAATAAATAATTATTGATTATAAGAGTATCAATGGATTTAAAGAACAAACAAAATCATTTGTGTGTCTCAGCTCCAGGCTTCCTAGATAGATCCTGAGCTTTTTTTTACTGTTATGGTTTCTGATTCCTATCTTCCTTCACACCAGGTTCCCTTCCACCAACCATAAACAGCCCACATAGACTATACTGGCAAAGGTTTTGGGACACCCCTCCAAATCATTGAATTCAGGGGTTGAGCTCGGCCCCTTAGTTCCAGTGAAAGGAACTCTTAATGCTTCAGCATACCAAGACATTTCGGACAATTTCATGTTCCCAACTTTGTGGGAACAGTTTGGGTATGACTCCTTCCTGTTCCAACATGACTGCACACCAGTGCACAAAGCAAGCTCCATAAAGACATGGATGAGTGAGTTTGGTGTGGAGGAACTTGACTGGTCTGCACAGAGTCATGACCTCAACCCCATAGAACACCTTTAGCATGAATTAGAGCGGAGATTGCGAGCAAGGCCTTCTCATCCAACATCAGTGCCTCACAAATGTGCTTCTAGAGGAATGGTCAAAAAATTCCCATAAACACACTCCTAAACCTTGTGGAAAGCCTTCCCAGAAGAGTGGAAACTACAATAGCTGCAAAGGGAGGGCCAACTCCATATTACATTCATGTGCATGGGAAGGCAGCTGTCCCAGTTTTGGCCCGTCATCCCAAAGGTGTTCTATCAGGTTGAGGTCAGGATTCTGTGAAAGTTCCTCAGTCAAGGGGTCATTCCCAAATTGACCAATGTCTGACCAATGAAATTGTGCAAAATTTCTTGGTATGTGGTAGCATTAAGAGTTCCTTTCACTGGAACTAAGGGGCCGAGTCCAACCCCTGAAAAACAATACCTGAATTCAATGATTTGGAGGGGTGTCCCAAAACTTTTGCCAATACAGTGTAGGTAGATTGTACTGCTGTAAAGCTTAACTTATTGAGTGCTTTGAATCACTCACCACAGTAACACACAGGTTCCCAATCCTGGCCCATGAGAATCATGTGTCCTCCCAAAACATCTGATTCAACTAATCAGCAAGTTAACAGCCATTTCTGAATTAAACTGGGTTGTGAAGGTAAAGCACTAAAATATATAGGACAGGACCAGGTTTAGGGCACACATGAATAAATTCACTGGTTGAGATCTTGTACAAGGCTGCATAGAAATTCGTACTAGTCCTTAGTGAAAAACGTTCATTACTACATCCCTTCGACAATCATAAACAATAGTGAGTGCCCTCTTGTGGCGAAAGGACGCGTTGCAATTAAACAACCGGAAGCCATCCCTCCAAGTTCCTGCATGACTTCGAAGGGAAGCGGCATTTTGAATTAGTCCTGAATTTTAACCTGTTTATAAAGTACGTAAGTAGCCATGCTGGTTTGGCTAGTCTGAGATAAAATAAAGATCTCACACGAGTACAGGGAAAACAGATTTCTAGCTTTGCAGTTGTTTTTTGTCTAGCAAGCAGATTTAGCACGTCCTCGTGTGTGTGTGTGTGTGTGTGAGAGTGTGTGTGTGTGTGTGTGTGAGAGAGAGAGAGAGAGAGAGAGAGAGAGAGTAAATGACTGACAGATTGACTGATTGTACTATTTGTTCCAGTTTCCTATTGAAGTGATATTGTAAAACCCTAAAGTGACACCATTTTAATGGCTGTTAGTGGGGATTAGAAGAAATGATGGGCATACTACTTTCCATGAACTCACCAGACTTCATTCATCCACAGAATGTAAGGCAAAGTTCTTATTTCTAGACTAAAATGTGTCATAACAAATCAGCATAAAATATATTCCTCATAACATTTAATTATTTTACGTCAAAATGAGAAAATAAACGATCGGTTCTTTTTATTTGCACTATTGATGAAGCTTCGATCAATCACCGCGTGTGGCTTATTGGCTTGGTTGGTTTAGGCAGGTTTCTATATTGCATTTTAAATAATATTACCATATGCATGAAGCATAGAAGCCTGTTCAATTTTAATGAATGTCTCATGCAAAGAGCTGTAATTGTTATAAACAGGATCGCAAGATTTTCACATAGGATGCCGTAGCACAACAAAATATAGTAAGAATGTTGTATTTTTTTATTGATCACTGAACCTGCTTTCGGCTGCTCCCTGTTCGGGGTCGCCACGGCGGACCGGCTGGTCCGCACAACAGCTTGGCACGGGTTTTACGCCGGATGCCCTTCCTGACGCAACCCTCCCATTTTTCTGGGCTTGGGACCGGCACTGTATCCAGTGGCTGGGGTTTGAACCTAAAGGCAAACTACTGTATATTCTTTCATTTATCACATTTATTAATGAACCAATTTTTTAGGTGTAGTCCACTATGTGTGCAGCTGTCCTCAACTCTGGAACACAGATTCCTCTCTTGGGCCTGGGTACATACAAGCTGCACACTTATGAAGAGCTGTACAAGTCCATCAGTGCTGCCCTCGATGCAGGATATCGTGCCTTTGACACGGCTGCAGCATACGGTAACGAAGCTCAACTAGGACGAGTCCTCAGGGAGCTCCTGCCCAAGCATGGCCTTGAGCGTTCCGACTTGTTCCTCATCAGCAAGCTTGGACCAGAAGACCATGGCCCCAGAGCCAAAGAGGGCTGTTTGAGGAGTCTGCAGCAGCTGGGTTGTGAATACATAGACCTGTATCTGGTGCACTGGCCCGGAGTTGCGGATTTGGAACCAACAGATCCTCTTCACGCCAAGTATCGCTCGCAGAGCTGGGCTATCCTGGAGGAACTCTATGATAGTGGCAAAATCAAGGCCATAGGGGTCTCTAACTACACAGCGAGCCATCTTTTAGAGCTGCTAGGAAGCTGCCGTGTGCCTCCAGCAGTGCTGCAGATGGAGTGTCACCCAAAACTTGTTCAGAAACAACTCAGAGACGTATGCAAAGAGGCAGGAGTTCACTTCCAAGCGTACTCGTCTCTCGGAAAGGGTGCGCTCCTGGAGGATCTGGAGGTGAAGCACCTGGCTGAGAGCCATGGACGAACTCCAGCTCAGGTGTTACTCCGATGGGCTGTTCAGCAAGGCATTTCTGTTCTGCCTCGCTCGTCGCAGCCACAAAGCGTTCAAGAAAACAGCAGAATCTTTGACTTTGAGCTAAGCGATAAGGAAATGCAGAGACTTTCAGACCTCAACTGCAATACTAGCTATTGTACAAGAGATTCCACCTCTATTCGATGATAAACCTGAGGAGTATTTCAGGAACTGAGTAATGATTCAGGGCTTAAATATGCCTGATGCTCCTCTCTAACATTTAGGTCAAGTTTAAAAGTGCCGTCTGTATTAAGTCGGCTATGGTCTAGTGTGTTAATTTTATGAAAGTGCCTCCGGTCCTCAGACAGATGGTATATTTAAAGTTATTGTTGCTCAACATGTGTAAGTGTGTTATTGATTTTTAGCTCAAAGTTTAACGGTGTAAGATTTTGGATAAATTCAGCTGCAGATACTGAAAATAAAGATTTCTAGATCTATTCATCTTTTGCTCATTGTAAAATGTCTGGTTAAATAATCACAAATGTCATTCACGGGATTCGAATTTTTATTTTGATCACAAATAATAAATTAAACAATTATACAAATAGAACAAATCATTATACAAACAGTTTCACGTCGCAATATATTTAACGCAGTACAAACTCTTACCGAGAGCTTGTGAAAAAGACAAATAGAAACACATTTGGAATAAGGCATCCACAAAAAATGCCTCATAGATTCAAGCCCAGCTTATGCAGCATTTGGGTTGTCCATCCGTAACGATTTGCTTAACCAAAGGTCTGGCAGGAACTCTGTGTTCTTTTGCATACAAAGCAAATTACCCCCCAATGTTAAAGTCTAGTGCTGTGTGTAAAAAAAAAAAAAAAAAAAAGAAGGAAAAAAGACAACCGCCAGATCTTTCATGATATACATGAAAAGGTGTGTAAAGCAAAAGGATCTCATTTCAGAAACTCATTAAATGACGCTCGGATCTCCAGTTGATGTCTTGTTAAATAAGAAGGAAAAAAAATCACAAAAAGCAACAGCAAATGCTGCGAGCAAAGAAAACCCTGAGACAAACCTGACTGAATTGGACCAAATACCCGCATCGTTGTTAACCAGCACTACACAATTTTCACAGGCCGCTTCGCTGACTTTTGTAGTCCTTGGAAAATATTTACATTTTCATCAGCAATTCCTTTAAAACCTTCAATATGACAAATGTTTCAAACTCAACATATATATTCATTTATAAAAGACAGCATAGAACAATATTTCACATTTCTTACCAAATATTCATTTAATGGATACAAATGAATAAATAATTCATAAATATTTAGGGGTTGAACTTTTCAGCACGTGCGAGATTGTCCGGAAATATCGCAGATTGTCAGCTAAGATTGTCGAATCTTAAAATCAATTGTTAAAAACGATTCTTTACATCAGGTATTGCAGCGGTCAAATGTTTAAGCACCTTTCTCCTTTCATTCTGTGGACAATTTAAAAGAAAAAATCTAAACAGGTGTTTGATCGAGCACTTGGATGAAAAGGCCATACTGGTGAAAAACATGACCAGCCTTCGTCTTGATTGTTGCTTTACTTTTCTGTCTTGAACTGTGTGGAATTTTATTCTCTTCCCTCCTCTTCTCTAGATCCCCAAATAAAGGAGAACCATCCACGGCTAGGTTGCTTCTGCGACCCGCTCGCTCTCCTTATGTCCTGGAAACATTGAGACATGAAGAATAAACACAATAGCAAATCACACAGCTTTGCTCAGACAAACCTGGTTGTATCCAGTTCCAGCGTTCATGCCGAACTCATGCATTATTAACATCCCTGCTAGTGATTAGTATTGAATCTCACCCCTCTGTCTAGCCAGGTGTCAAATTCATCACTCATCCTTCTCAGCTGTCGTCCATACTTTTTAGCTTTCCACAGTGCAGCGGGAGCAGATTGGGATCGGCCTCGGAACGGGGCTCCGTCCGAAGATCCTCCGCTTTCTTCGGGGGAAATGCCATCCTGGAGCTCTGCGTCTTCCCAGCGGCTCACCGTGTGCACCTGGGACTCAGAGTAGAGTCGCACTCGACCTCCGACCCCTGAAAGCACACCAGAGTGAGCGAGGGATTCGAATATTTAGCCTTTAATTCCACTATTCAACGTTATTGCAACGTTATTCTAAAATGTGGCTAGAAAAGATTTGCTCGCTTATACCACAGCAGTATTTAAATTGTAAACTAATCAGTTAGCTCTATCACTTACACTATAGCAGCTATAAATAATCATTTCTTTACACCCCCCCCTCATTTTTTTTTCTGAAATTGATAAAACAAAAACCATCAAAAAACATGGTGGAAACTGGAAAGCACAAAGACTCCTTGACCTGAAGACTTTCTCAGGGTGAGAAAACCACCAAAGTTCTGACACTAGAGACTCCTTGCATATCAACCGTATCAACAATTATACTGCGTGTCCTTGTTAGTGAACCAATTTGCACTCAGTTATCATCGTGTCTGCTATACAAGTCTTGTAAATGAACTGTTACTAATGAAACAGTGTCGTAAAAGAAGGAAAATATGGACAGAAACCTGTGAGTTTTAGCTAGCGATACTGTTTGAGCTACTTTTAGTTACAGGAGATCAATCTTCAATTACATGCCTAATAATGAATTAGATTTGAGAAGATCAAATCTCTAAACAGCACAAAATCATCTCATATGAACAGTTTTACAGGGGTTTTATATGAAGGGATCTCTCTTTTTTTAATCATATTTGGTACAAATGAACTTTAAAAGCTCTAGTGATGATATTTTTAGGATTTAAGTGTGAACAGTCATGATGGATAGATAGATAGATATAGATAGATAGATAGATAGATAGATAGACAGACAGACACTTTAACATTTAAGCTTTCCTTTTTTTCTGAGTGGCGGAAGACTTGGTGATGTCTTACTTGGAGGGTTAGTATTCTCCATCTTCTCTGACCATCTTGCTTCATGGTCATCCAAAGGACTGACGTCTCCTCTGACACTGTGTGGTGTCTCATCCATGGTGAAAGCTGGTAGCAGTGAATTATTACATGTTCACCTGTTAGTCATGCCATGTACTGAACAATATGAACTGAAATTAAAAATCATAGAAGTTACTTTCATTCTTCAAAGCTTGTAGATTACACTGACATGAGGATATTTCTACACTGGCTCAGAGCTCGTGTTAATGCGGAAGCTAAAAGTGATCTAGGATCTTTGCAAAGGATCTTTGCTACCTAGACTAAAGAAATAAAATAAAAAGCACAAAAGTTTACCTGTAATTCTTGACGAATTCCAGGAGAAGTGATTCAGAATCGTTCCTCCTCCTCCTTCACTTCCTATTCTGGTGTTTATCACTTTTGTATATTCCTCCTTTTCGAAATTAAAGTAAGCTTTCCTCAGTTTCAGTAGGTATTGATTGCTCATGGCAAGCGACACACCCAAAAAACAAAAGCTAACATGCCTAAGCTAATCAGCAAGTTTTAAATCCAACGACGCTCTCCCGATTTCTAATAATGACTTCATCGAATCCAAATAAAGAGCAAAACCCAGCGCCTTACGCGACATCTAGTCAAAGTGATTGTCTTCGCCGATTGTCTACACGATCGCCGATTGTCGTGCTGCCGACTAATTTGTGATCCACTCTAGTCTTTTGAGGCAGCGTGTATGATCTCATATCACCCCGGGTTTATTGTTGTTGTCTGTGTACAGTAGGGTACAGTTTCTCCACTCAGCCAATCAGACGCGAGGAGACCTTCTGGCTCAGCCAATCAGAAGCCGCTGCTAGGCTGTTTTTTTTTTGTGTGTGTGTGCGTGTGTGTGTGTGTGCGCGGCTGTTCTGTGAGACGTCACTGTTGCGATAGGGCTGTACGAGCTGGCGCTGTCCTGCCACTTGTTTACTGCCTGAGCTTCTAAAACACACAAAGGGAAAGTGAGAAAAAAAAAAAAAAAATATATATATATGTTAATAATAATAATAATTTATATATATATATATATATATATATATATATATATATATAATGTTAATAAAATTATATAAGGGGTCACTTGACACATTCCATGAAGGGATATCTAATCAAATGATGGGGAATGTATAAGAGTATTTATGGTTTTTGTTTTTTATTTCACTATAGGGCTTGGTGGCTTAGTGGTTCACACCTCCAGGGTTGGGGGTTTGATTCCCACCTCCGCCATGTGTGTGTGGAGTTTGCATGTTCTCCCCGTGCCTCGGGGGTTTCCTCCGGGTACTCCGGTTTTCTCTCCCGGTCCAAAGACATGCATTGTAGGTTGATTGGCATCTCTAAATTGTCTGTAGTGTGTGTGTGTGTGTGTGTGTGTGTGCCCTGCGATGGGTTGGCACTCCGTCCAGGGTGTATCCTGCCTTGATGTCCAATGACGCCTGAGAGGCTCAGGCTCCCCGTGACCTGAGAATAGATCGGATAAGCGGTAGACAATGAATCTTCTTCTTTCGGCTTTTCTCTTCAGGGGTCGCCACAGCGAATCGCCTCTCTCCACCTATCCCTATCTTCTGCATCCTCAACACTTGCACCCACTAGCTTCATATCCTCATTAATTCCATCCATATACCTCCTCTTTGGCCTTCCTCTTTGCCTCCTGCCTGGCAGCTCCATGTCCAACATTCTCCTACCAATATACTCACTCTCCCTCCTCTGAACATGTCCAAACCATCTTAATCTGTCCCTCTGATGTACTCATTCCTAATCCTGTCCAATCTTGTCACTCCCAAAGAGAACCTCAACATCTTCAGCTCTGCTACCTCTAGCTCTGAACAAATGTTAAAGCATAAGCCAGAAGGAGCCTGTGGTGGAATTTAGAGACACATCATGGTCATTTGTTCTTCTCTAGATGGCGCCAAAGGACATTTCGAGCCGTTTAAAATTCGTTAATGAAACCTCTACTCATACCTTTCATACATGTTCTAAAACATGGAGTGGCAGAGGACAAGAACACGCAAAATGTTCGTCTTGCTTGTTTTATGTAAGCATCATGGATGCATCCGAATATAATGTATCAAAAGTTTGTGAATACTGACCGTCACACTCAGATGTGTATCTTCCCCAAAAAGTTGTGTCTTTTTGTGCTGTAGAATTAAGATCTCCTTCACTGGAACTAAGACGTCCAATCCCGTTCCAGCATGACCCTGAACACACCAAGCCACGCCCAGGGATTGCCAAGGTTGGTGTGAAAGAACTTGAGTAGCACTTCCTTATAGTGCAGCACTCATTTTGTTAGTTCAGGAAACATTGTGCAATCGTTTTATAGTTAAGCACTGTAAACTAGATATACATTTACATTGCTGCCATTTGGAAGACGCCCTTATCCAGAGTGACGTACAAGAGTGCTTCGAAGTCTCTATCAATGAATACATTAACACTGGGGTAATAGGTCACAGACTTAGGATACCATGAACCTAAAAACTGTGTTGGGAGGATTTTTTTTTTGTGTGTATATCAACATAAAACATACAACAATACATAAAACAAGCAATGGAAATATGAGCTAGTTTAAGTGTTTCAGGAAGAGGAAGGTCTTCATCAGGCGTTTGAAGATGGTCAGTGACTCGGCTGTTCGGACATCCAAGTTCATTCCACCGCCTCGGTGCCAGAACAGAAAAGGGTCTTGATGTATACTTCCCTTTTACCCTGAGAGATGGTGGGAGCAGTCGAGCAGTGCTAGTAGATCTGATGGAGCGAGGTGCAGGGTGAGGAGTAATAAGTGCTTTGAGGTAAGAGGGAGCTGGTCCATTTTTGGCTCTGTAGGCAAGCAGCAGTGTTTTGAATCTGATTCAGCTACAGGAAGCCAGTGGAGGAGCAGCAGTGGGGTGGTGTGGGAGAATTTAGGCAGGTTGAAAACAAGTGGCGCAGCTGCATTTTGGATCATTTGCAGAGGACGAAATGCAATCAGAGGTAGATCTGACACTACAGAGTTGCAGTAGTCCAGTACCATTCATTTTGCATGAATAAATAGTGAAAGATGTCTCGGAGACACCTCTCGCTTATGTGGTCACACATCTGTTTCAAAATTAGATCCTGGAACTTCCTATGAAAAAATTCTAGGTTTATTTTTCCCACCACAAATAGCAATTAGGACAAATACACCTCTCAGCACTGCATATTTGGTGTATGGAAAAGTCCTCTCACACCTCATACATGCAACAGAACATCATTTAAGGTACTACTTCTTCTAGCAGTTCTTAAGAATGTTTAAGCATGGAGATATTTAACAGTTTGTGATGAATTACTTTTCACTTTCTACAAAGCTTTTAGGCATGGTGTTATGTCTGTCATGTAGGAGTGTGGACTATGTACACGTTAGTTTCGCATTTTTGGAAATACCTGTGTTCTGTCATTACAGACTTTTCTACATTCAATCTATAACAGGTGACAAATTTCATCAATGAGTGTGATTGATTACGTCATGCTGCTTTCTCACACGTGCAGATTCTTTGATGAGACTGCAAGAATGCTTCAGCAGAGCGATCGAAACCAACACAACAGCAAATAAGTACTAAATTCTTAGCATAATGAGCATATTGAGCAGCTACCTATCTGTAAATAGGATGTGAAATAAACTAGGCTATCCATTTCCAAACATACACTATATTGCCAAAAGTTTTGGGACACCCCTCCAAATCATTGCATTCTGGTGTTGTTTTTCAGGGTTTGGGCTCGGCCCCTTAGTTCCAGTGAATTTCATGCTCCCAACTTTGTGTGAACAGTTTGGGGATGACCACTTCCTTTTCCAACATGACTGCACACCAGTGCATGGTCCATAAAGACATGGATGAGCGAGTTTGGTGTGGAGGAACTTGACTGGCCTGCACAGAGTCCTGACCTCAACCCCATAGAACCCCTTTTGGGGAAATGAATTAGATCGGAGACTGCGAGCCAGGCCTTCTCATCCAACAACAGTGCCTGACCTCACAAATGCACTTCTAGAGGAATGTTCAGAAATTCCCATAAACACACTCCGAAACCTTGTGGACAGCCTTCCCAGAAGAGTTGAAGCTGTTATAGCTGCAAAGGGCGGGGGCAACTCCATATTACATTCATGCGCATGTAAAGGCAGACGTCCCAGTTTTGGCCTAGAGAAGTTGAGGATGGAGGGATAGTATAATAAATAACATATGATAAAGATTCGATGTTTTTGGGAGAGAATTTTAGTTATTAGATTCTGATGAATGCAAATAAAAAAGGAAAAATGACAGGGCACAAAGTGTCATACTTCCAATTGGAAAATGTGCTGCCCTTTTATGATATATAGAAATAACATTCATTCATTCATTGTCTACCGCTTATCCGATCTATTCTCGGGTCACGGGGAGCCTGTGCCTATCTCAGGCATCATTGGGCATCAAGGCAGGATACACCCTGGACGGAGTGCCAACCCATCGCAGGGCACACACACACTCCCACTCACTCACGCAATCACACACTACGGACAATTTAGAGATGCCAATCAACCTACAATGCATGTCTTTGGACCGGGGGAGGAAACCGGAGTACCTGGAGGTGGGAATCAAACCCCCAACCCTGGAGGTGCGAAGCAAATGTGCTAACCACCAAGCCACCGTGCCCCCCTTATAGAAATACATATTTTATCAAAATATACACACACAGAGACTAATTTTATGAACTACCTGATGGGCAGCATTCAACAAAAGAGACTTAGGTTGGATATACTTTGGATATGAAGACGATTTTGCTGCATCCTGAATGAACACGGTACCTTCAAGTCTTCTGTATTCTTGGGCTCATAAGATACTAGTTATATAACTGTCTTGGCTGATTATATTGAGTGTAAGTGACAGATTCTGTATTTTAACTTTTTGCCAGGCTATTCCTTTAACATTGCCACCTGGATTAATGACAGAATACGCACAAATACACACTTCCTCCACAAAACGTGTATACAGCTACTGCATCTTTTCGAGCACCCACTGTGCAGTGTCACCAGACAGCTGAACACGGTTTAATGAAATCTACAAATCTTCTACTGTGGTACTTGTGTTCTCCTTGGTTCACTTCACATTTTGAGCATGTAAAAACTTCACTTGAGTCCTTTTCAGGATATATAAAAACATTTAAAAATTGTCATAATGTAGTTAACTTTTTACTTATGTATTTCTCTACTCATTTTTGTTGTTTTGTACTTCCTTAGTTTTGTCACACTCCCGGCTTCACCTCCTTTCTCTGGCTCTGCCTGGTTACCATCTTCTCTTCAGTGCCTTTCTGTGTAGGGTGTATACCAGACTTTAACTAATGATTCTGATTGTGATGATGATAATGCACACTTGCAGTAAAATGGATTTGATGTCATTTACATTGGCATCTGGATAGAAAGTGTAATACAATTAGGTTGTAAGTATAACAACCAAGTATTCCCTCCCAACAGCCAGCTCTCCCCATCATACGAAAGCTACAAACTAGGGAGCAAGAATGCTAACTCACTCTTCCTTCCAGACACATGAAGCCAGCCAACTGCGTCTTCTCATAGTGCCGCTCAAATTACATCACAGATCGGTGTGACACACTCAGGGGAAAGATCTCTCTGCCCTTTTCTGTATACATGTGCTGACAAACACGCACATTTGACTAGTCTTGCAAAAAGAGAGATAGTATGCCATCCCTCCCACAAGAGATCATGGTTAATTTTGCTTTCATGGCTCCCACCCATGCATAACTGTGTCATTGTTGGGCTTTGAATTCACAATTTCCTGATGATATGCTGAATGCTTTGGTTTTGCACTGCTTCAAGACATTCTTCTTCTTAAAATGGCTCACACTCTGGTATCTTTTGCTTGCATTCTTATTTCACTATAACTAAGGGATACAGTGAAATTTGAACTGCATCCTATTTTATTCATATACATATTTCATTGAACCATATGGAACTGAATAAATAGCTTTTTGTCACTAGAGATGGAAAGCAACATCCCTGGAAATGAGAACCTACAAAGTTCCAATGGCTATAAAACAACCATCTGAATAAATCAGTAAGAAACAGTCTGAATAAATCAGTAAGAAACAGAGGCAAAAATATTGGTTGTGCCAAAATCAATTGCTTGACTGCTTGTTCAGATGAACAAGTGAGCTTAGCAACAGCAAACAATCGGATATACCACAGACCAAGAGCACACACTTAAATTATTAGAAATTATTAGTATAATTATTGAGAGTTAAATCATTATTTGTAACATATATAGTACATTACATACAGTGAGAATTCTACAAAGTTGGGGTCAGAGCGCAGGGTCAGCCATGATACAGGGGCCCATGATATAGCGGAGTGCCTAGCTTAAGGGCCCAACAGCACCAGCTTAGCGGTGCTGGAGCTTGACCCCCTCCACCGACATCTGCTAAACTGTTCATTTAAAAAAAGCCTGGATGAAGAAAACAGATGAAACAGATGAAGAGAAAACAACCACAAAGAGAAGAAAAATAAGCTACTATAGACCTAGAGAGTTTCGTTTGTTTGCCATAGAAATAAATAGTACACATGCTAAGCCTGTCATTAACCTTAACCTTTACCTTGTTAATTTTTGGATTTATGAATGAAATTGCCTGCATTATAAAGTTTTTCAAGTGTGAAATGAAGTCTAGCTTAAAGCTATTGCTCATCCTGTGTGGCAAGGGCATGTAAGAGTACCACCGGATCTGTAAACAACATCAACATGAGTCCTGAATTCTGAAGCATACAGAATATCCTGCTTCAATCAAACTAAATTCTTCACAGTTCAGTTTATTTCTGAGAACGGACTATGACAAACGGGCCTAAAAATCTGGGTTATTTGAGATATTTAATTATTAGAGTTCTCTGATTATAAACTCATTTATAATTTCCTTTATTTTTTTTAAAAAGTCTAATTATCTCATTAGGCACAGGCTCCCCGTGACCCGAGTATAGATCGGATAAGCGGTAGACAATGAATGAATGAATAATTATCTCATAGTGTTTGTTACTTAGGAACTGTAAATTGCTGCATTACAGCATGACAACTTAACCAGCAAAGACATTCAGTGTCTGGTGATATTTTTGGATCACATGCATTAGATAGTATTTGCAGTATTACCTGGAATCATGAATATTTATTTATTTATTTAAGTTGTCTTTATTTGTCACATATACATTACTGCACAGTGAAATACTTTCTTTGCATATCCCATCCTAGGGGGTTGGGGTCAGAGTGCAGGGTCAGTCATGATGCAGCGCCCCTGGAGCAGGGTGGGTTGTGGCTCTTGCTCAAGGGCCCAGCTGTGGCAGCTTTGCAGTGCTGGGGCTTGAACCCCTGATCTTCCAGCCAATGATCCAGAGCCTTAACCCCTTGAGCCGATTTATTTATTTATTTGTTTGTTTGTTTGTTTGTTTATTAAGAAAGAGGGCTGTGATTCTGATCTGAATTACCAGTACAGACATTGTTTTATTTCAAACCCAGTATACTAGACTAGAAGACCAGTTTATTTCATAAAGACATAAAAAATAATAACATATTGAAGCTACAGGCTACATTTGTTTATAATACATTAATCTGTAATGTGAAGACCTTCTTAGTAACCCCAGGAAGAGGTTGTTTATTATATTTAGACCTGCACTCATAGTAACTGCATAGTAGTGCTTTAATAATATCTCGATCATTTCAAAGCCTGCTAGACCTGGGTGTGCTAAATGTGAGCTCTGAGATTAAACATCATTTTCACTTCTCAAATACCCAGACACTTTTATTTTGTCACAATCAAATATAGGCCTTATGAGGTCAATTTGTTGAGAATATTTATTAAGGAAAATGATCCCATGACCCTGTCGCCGGTTTACCACTGTTTTTTCCTTGGACCACTTTTGATAGATACTGACCACTGCACAAATCGCACAAATCCTTACGCTTGTCCATTTTTCCTGCTTCTAACACATCAACTTTGAGGACATAATGTTCACTTGCTGCCTAATATATCCCACCCACTAACAGGTGCCATGATGAGGAGATCATCAGTCTTATTCACTTCACCTGTCACTGCTCATAATGTTATGCCTGATCACTGTATTCTATACTATAAAGTATTCTTTCATCATATTTATACTTTATTGAAATTGAGTAGTTCCTAAGAAAGAAAACACCCTCCTTTATGTACCACTAATATATTTATTTATACCTTAAATATACCTTCATGGTTACAAATCTCAATGTTGAGCAATACATCAAATCAGATTGGCTCAGTGATTTCATTCTAACATCCAACATACTTACCACTACAGCTATCGCTACATATTTGAATATGGTACAGGTAAACCAGACTGTAGTGTTGAGCTTGAGGATGATCAACACAACACATAGCTCAGTACAATATTTTAGTATCCCAGAGTAAGAGAAATCTCACATCTCTTTTGCCTTCCAAGGAGGAATGAACACAAATCAAATTGGAAAAAGCGTGATGTAATTTTCACTAATATGTTAACATTAACAGGCCATATTTAGCTTAATTAGCCTGTTTTCTTTGCTAATGCCAGTTTAGACAAGCATCAGATCGAGCATCTGAGATAAATTGGCTACATGATATTTTTATTTCTGATTAATTCATTAACAAACTATAAAGCATTAGTCCTGCATATGACTGCCAGTTTACAGAGACAGAATAATTTAATATGAAAATAATCTATCAGTTTTCTATAAGTAACAAAAGATGACGTTGAATTAATTTAATCATGAAATACATTTAATTTTCATGTGTTATTGCTGGAATACATTTAAAAGTAGCAACACTTTTTTTTTTTTTTTTTTTTTTTTACTTTTACTTAAGTACATTTTTTAGCTGAATACATTCACATTATTTGAGATTGTGACACAGGTATAATTTCTCAATATTTTATCCACCCATAAATATCTCTGTGGTTTAATGGTTTTGCCACAAACAGGCCCAAGGCCTTTCCTTTGAGTTGACACAAGGGACAAACAGAGGGCATAGTGATGCATTTGGAGCAATTGGAGCGTTACTGCTTCATACATCCAGGAGCCTCGGTTTGAGCCTGAGATCTGAAATCATTTAAAATTGCTAAATTGCTCCTAAGTGTGAGTGTGTGTTTGTGTGTGTGTGTATGGTGTCCTGTAATGGCCTGACATCTCATCCAGGGTGCATTACTGTCTCATGCTCAGTGTTCCTATCACAGGCTCGGGATCCACCTTTACCCTGACCAGGATAAAGTGGATACTGAAGATGTCTGGATGGATGGATGGATAGATGGATGGATAAATGACTGAACAAGGGACAAGCTGGTTATATAACCATGCATACATGTTACAGAACAGAATATTAAAAGATTTTTAAGAGGTCAATACCCGAGGCTGCGTATAGGCACCTTAAGTGGGAATGTTTGCTTAAATGTGAATTTTTTTTTTTTACATATGCTTACAAAAGTAACCCTAAAACGGAAAGTCACAGAAATTACACATTCGGCTAATTCTTTGGGTGAAGCCAAGATCAAAAGACACCATTATATTAATTCCTGTCATATTGGATTTTCTGGGTTTTTTTCTTCACTTCTCCTTCAACAGCTTTTACCCAATCATCACTGAATTTAACATGCAGCGTCATGAGACTTGAGAGCATCATTTGACCAAATTTTGTTGGTCAGTGAAGGACATCATCTTAATGCTTATATATATATATATATATATATATATATATATATATATATATATATATATATATATATATATATATATATGTCTTGTATTTACGACTGAATAATGTAACTGTCCGGAATAGCAGCTAAAGCAGGTTTAGACATTGTTTTTATTAGCCTGATAGTCAATGCAGAATTTTTGTGGATCTCATTATGACCAGTCGGACTAACTTGCTTCATCAGTGACTGATCCTGATGTGCTGTGGTTATTAGTGAGGGTCGCGAACGCGGTGCAGGAATGTGTCCCCTCCCTTCCCCTGTCTCTGCAGTCTCACTGCTGACTAACGGCGTCCGTGTGCTTCTCCGCTCCCTTCCATAGTAAAGCAAGGAGGGAAAAACAGAGCTGCCATTTTACAGCCTTGGCTTCTCCAGTTATCTTTCCAGAGTCCATCATCTTCATGGAAAGCGCGCGTAGCTGATGCTCACAGGAGCGCACCTTTAGCATTCAGCGCGCGTCCTCCGCCTGCTTGGCGCGTCACACCTCTCTCTCTCTCTCTCTCTCTCTCTCTCTCTCTCTCTCTCTCTCTCTCTCTCTCTCTCTCTCTCTCTCCTCTCTCTCTCTCTCTCTCTCTCTCTCTCTCTCTCTCTCTCTCTCTCTCTCTCTCTCTCTCTCTCTCTCTCTCTCTCTCTCTCAATATCTGAGAGATACTGCGTTTGGCTTTCATTTCAGTGCTGGATGGATGGATGGATGGATGGAGAGCGCGTTATTGTTGCAAAAAGAAGCGATTGCCAAGGAACCATTTTTATATTGAGGTGTTCTGGTGATGCCTAGCTCGCTTGGTGTCTCCAAACATTCAACAACTTCAGTGACAACCTCAGTGACCAAAATCTCCTTTTCTCTTATAGAATTGAATCAAGAGAGAGGTTTAGTGTGGGCAGGCTCTGTAGTGGTGTTCAAGGTGCACTTCGAAAAAAACAACAACAAACAAACAGAAAAAAAAAACAATAGCCCCCCAGCTACATTTTTGGAGATGTGCATTACTTTACTGTGCGTTTTCCTTAAGCTCCGTTAAAACGGGAAAAGCCACGCTCCTGAGACGTTGCGCAGCCGCGATGCGTTCCTGCGTGCTGAGTGACTGAACACGGAGGATCCTCGTTGTGCACTTCACAAGCGACTGGGCGCAAGCATCACCCCAAACCGTAAGTAACCTGCCATCAGATGACCACCGAGGTCCTTGTTATTGTCCGGTTACGAGGTCATATTGAACGGAATGCAGTGGTGCAATTCACGTATTCATTCACGTAATTCACGTGTAAGCCACAAAGCTTTAACTTTAAAAACGAACATGCTTTGTGGGCTTACATGAAGGTGCATGAGTGTTGTGCATTTACATCGACCATCATCAACCCCTCCCTATTTGTTCCTTAATTTTGAATGGACTCTCTTTATAAAGCTTCTCATTCATTCCTTTGTTTACAGGAAGACAACATCCCCCTCCCAATTTAGAGTTCCCGAGATGAATCTCTGATATTAAGGAAAACACCGTCTCTCCAGGTAACATCGTCATGATCTCTGAGTTTTGAACAGAACTGAACACTGGCGAAGATTTGACACGATGACTCAAACTGGTCGCTTTTGTGCTAAAGATAACGAGTGATTTTTTTTTAACGGATGTGTTATAACTAGCTAAAAAAAAATAAGGGGGGGTGGGGGGTTGTTTCTCAAATGTAGGCTATGTAGTGCATTTGCCACTTATAAAGCCTGTGGCATTTCCAAAGTGTCTACGTGCACTTAGGAGGCACCGTTCTCATGGAAACGCTCCTGTACTCCCACTATAGAAGCAGCCCACCTGTTTCAGATCAACGCATTCAGATGATAAAGATACACCAGCATTCTGTTAGATATCTACTGACGGATCTTCTGCATATGTTTACCGGTTCATCGAATCTCAGCTGTTCAGGATGGACTTGCGCAGAAGAACGATGTTCCTGAGCGTCCTCAGAACACGCAGTCATGTATTGCAGAAGTTCTAGAAGGTTTGGCTGTGTGGGACGTTGCATGTGGTGTGCTGTTATTGGAAAATAATCAATGATTGGATAGTGACGTGACCCTGCATGAAGCAGAGCTCTTCCTAATTTGGATTATTTCCTGATAACTGCATTTTATTCCTTTTTACACCACAGCGATTGGCAACGATGACAAATTTTCATTTATTAATAAATGGAATGTCAAGCTTTTTAACCATTTATGGTTACATGAATATTATGGAAGCAAGTTAATCCGTCTTATCACCTACCTTATAGCAGCTAGATTCCTGCACCAGCATCTTGTTTTCCCCCCTTACTCTTGAAATTAAAAAAATGCATCATCATGTCCTCCTTAGAACTGACACCCTGACTCCTTCCATCAATTACAGAAAGCTTCACTGTATCCACGATTATAAATAACAACACGTTTAAAAAGTATATCTGTTTATTATTAGCCTTCGATTATGTGGAGCATCCTCCGTACAAGCCCATGTGATTTGGCTGTTACTATAGAAACAACATCTTATGACAAGTACATTAATATAAACCTGGGATCTAAAGTACAGCCGAGACTGTTGTCAGAGCTACTGTTAGAGAAAAAATGATAAAAATCAACACCTTTTGACCAATCAGGTTCAGTGAAACAGGTCAAATATGAAAATAACATTCCTGCAAAATTCTTACTCACGATGTTTTTAGAACATTCCTTCCACAAAACTTATTTTGGACACAAAACAGACCATAAGGAAAAGATTTGTGTTAGTGCTCCTGTGAGAACAAACTATTGCATTGATGTTGTAGGAACATTTATAAAGATTCCCAGAGAACTGATCGAATGTTCTTATAGAGAAAGTGTCCTATAATCATAATAGTCCGAAAACTTTTTATTAACATGTAAGTCGCCTCTGTAGTCATGCAGTCATGAATATAAATATGCATTGTATTAGATAGAGTATTCTGTCTGCTGTTCTCAGCTGTGAAATGACCTGTGACGTTTCTTATAAAAGTAATTGAAAGAAGTAAGTTGTTTGGTCAAACTGTGATCTCTTAATAAGGTGGCTTTCACACTGTGCACGATTGCTGGTCAGAATCCAAGTGTGTGTGTGTGTGTGCCTCTGTGAAGTCAAGTCAAGAAGCTTTATTGTCATTTCAACCACATATAGCTGACGCAGTCCAGAGTGAAATGAAACAACGTTTCTCCAGGATCCTGGTACTACATAAACAACATACAGCATATAGTTACAAACAGAAACAATGACACAGAGCTAGGACAGAATTTTGTCCTAGCTCCATAAAGTGCCACGGGTGCAAACAGTGCAAAGACGAGACAGTGCAAAGACAGGAAGTACAAAAACAACACAAGACAGGACACACAGCGCCGAAAAAAACATGTGCAATGAAACAGAATGGAATGTGATGTGCAAGCTTGAGAAACTATAAAAACCAGGTATCTGATTAAATATAGGTTTGAAAACAAATACATAGCAGCATGACAATGTGGATTCTGCAGTAGCAGCGTTTGAAGCAGTGAAGTAGTCTGCAGCACCGGTCTGATTTTGGACTCACTTGATTCCATCAAACCCCTTCTTCTATTGAACCCTCGTGCGTTTGCTTCAGCGTTCATCATCACAAAGGTGCATGGAGAACACACCGCTTCTCAGCATATTTTTGTTTTTTTTATTCTTTTCTTACAGCATTATTTTGGTGCTATTATGCGCAGTAAGGCACCTCACCTCTTCTGTGTGTGATGACGTTCCCCTGTCACTCATGCTACACGTGTGTTGTGGAAACTAATGATGTCGTCATCAGCTAAAACACACGTGCAGGTTACTTTACTTACTGGACGAGTGCAGGCGCAAGTAGAAATTCATTCATATTCATGGGAATCCTGGCAAAGTTCCAGCGCGACCGAGCTCACATCACCTCATACAGGTAGTCTCAGGTTCTGGACCGTGGCGTGCTTCCCGGTCCACATGTCAGCTTTCACGTTAGCAATTTTTCAGGCAAACCATGCTCTGGACTAAACTGCTAGTGTGAAAGCCTCCTTAGACTCCTCTCTGTTGATAACTTTGCCAGTTTAGCAGGATCAATAAGGAACCATGTCTCTAACATTGCTAAAATAAAATAATTCAGACAGATCTTTACGTAAACAGAGGAAAAAACACATAGTGCTCCCAGTTTTCTCGTTTTATTGTTCGGTTATCCAAGCAAGCTGGTCTATAGCCAGTTCAGCAACAGCCAGCTTTCTTGTAAAGGTGGCCTCCTGATGTTAGAACTCATAGCTGTGCAGGCTTTATGTCCTCCTTAATGCTGAGAAACATTACTCACAGCTTGAGCTAATCTTACTGTTTTTTAGCAGACTGAAAATAATCACGGTCTTGCTGTGGGCAGAATTCAACAAGCGCTTCATTTCCAACAGCGCTGTTTCATTGTGTGCCGTCTCGGTCCTCCCAAAACCCTGTATAATGTATGGATTAAATATTTTTTGCACAGCGCATGATTTGACAAAGCCTCACATTACTTCTTGTTCGCAAGGACATACATTCATCCAGACTGCAGTGAAGGTAAGGGGGAGAATCTTATATAGTAAGTATCCACAGATTGATTCACAGAAAGATAGGCATGATGTGGCTATGAAATGAAAAGAGGATTTCATGAAATGCAAAGCAGTATTCCAGGTGATTTTTTTGAGTCGACTGGATCAGGGAGATTGCCGGAAAGAATGCAGCCAAAATCATCTTGGCATGATGCATGGACAAATATTTCACTACTAGAACAGGAGACTGAAGGTCAGAGTCTGAAAATATTGTGCAGGTACAAGTAGGAAGCATGGATAATAGAACTTATATGGAGCAGAATGGAAAGGACTGGTTCTAGGATGACTACTAGACTTTTAATACTGGAAGGAAAGGGAATCATTGTGTCAGAGATGTTGGGGCTTGGGGATTTGGTGTGTGTGGATTAGCAATGAAAACTATTTCAAATTTTTATCATGTGCTGTTTAAGACCATTCAGTCTCAGCTGTTCAGTCTGAGATCTGGAGATTTTAGGGCAAGGCCAGTGATGGAGAGGGAAAGCTGGATATTGCTGATATTGTGGTGTTTCATGATACATCCAAGGGGAGCACCTCTAAGCACTGGTCCGATCATCAGGAGATTGTGAGTACAAATCTATAGTAATCTACAGCCTTCAGGAGTCAAGAGTGTAATATTGGCCATGCTTTCTTGGCGGGATGGATGGCATGTACATGACACCAGCCAATCATTGGCATTTGTAAATTCATGAGTGCAAAAGAAGGCAGTTGTGTGTTATGTTGCACTATGATGCTCCATGATCAGCAGTTCAAAAAGATGATTAAGTTCATGAGGCCTCATATGCATTGGAGGAAGCTTATGTTTTAATTGTAATCATGGGTCAGAGTGTAAGGACGACTATAATGCAGCACCCCTGGTACAGAGATGGTCAATTACCCAAGAGTGGAGCTTGGCAGTGCTGGGGCTTGAACCTCAGCCATCTGATCAACACCCCAGAGCCTTAACCACTTGAGCTACTAACACTTAACTAACCAAGCCTATGGTTTTAAGTTGATGTCAGAAGCACAGGTCACTGTTTCTTTGGTCTAATAGTGTGTGGTCATCTAAGGACACACAGCTTACTGCTTCTACATAAGCTCTGTCAGAATTCTTAGTCTAAAACTAGACACCCAAACCAACATATTTCACTTCTGAGCTTTGTCTAATGACCTATCTGCCCATTTGATGTTCCAAGCCCATAAAGTCCAGTCAAGTGAGCCACTGACTCCAATTAAAATGTCCTTTACTTTACCGTCCTTTACAGTCTGGGCCAAAATGTTGCTATCATTCAAGTGGTGCTCCCAGATAATTGCCTTTAAAAAAAAAAAAAAAAAAAAAAAGATTTTAATCTTTAAAACATGTTACTTTAATAACAAAAGGCTTTACAATCCTATGATTTATCCCTACATTGTTGAACATTTTTCAGTTTTTATATTGCAATAGAAATCCCAGACAAAAATGAACAAATACCAGAAAGATCCGTTGTGTGCGGAGCTCTGTCATTTTCACCTACTGCATTTGTGTGCACTTCTCAAACCGTTGCAGCGTAGCCTAGCTCGATATTACAATACAGTCCATCAACACTGAATTGGATTAGTGCTCTTTTTTTCACGGTTTAATATCTGCGTGCTGCTTGCTGGTAACATTTGTTTGTGAACTTGCTGGAGCGTTGGTCAGCACACCTGGTGAACATTCTTCTGTGTTCATTTAATTATTTCCACTTGATGGGTACGTGAATCTCTCCTGCATTCTCTCTTCAATCTTGCCCCTCTTCTTGACCCACATTTCTATCGATTGTGTACAAGTTTTTGAAAATAAAATCATATTTCATTGTACCTTTGCCTAATCTCTTTTTAGTTCTGATTATAAATTCACTCATGCAAGCCACATTTGGCCACTTAGAAAGCTGAATTAGTAATATATTTATTGCATCTTGTTTTGGGAGTCTTCAGGATCAAATGATCGCTTGGCTTTCGTCTCAGCACAGCACAGTTACTGCATACTATTCGTCCAAGCTGGTGCACTGAGTGGCAGAAAACAGCTTGACCCTTTTATCCTTTACAAGTGACTCACTTTGTTCTTTGGTTTTAACCATCATAAACACAGCCTGCTCATGCCTAGGAGCATTCCTCCAGGCTAGATGGACAGTGGCATAAACAATATTTGCAGTGCCCGTGGAACAGCTTGGCATCTGGTAATAATAAGCGCAAATCTGCTCCTCGCATAAGGTGCTACATTGAAAATTCTGAATGTGTAAAAGGAAGCAATATTTTCTGGGCCGGAATTTGTTTATCCAAAAGATAAGCTGGATCTCAGCAAAAAAGCAGAGGGTGGTCATGGGTTTTTACACGGTTGTATAAAAGCATAAAAGGACTTCTGGTTGCTATCCATGGTGCTGAATTTACATGAGCTGGGTGGATCTTCCATGGAAAATAGAGTAGAATATTAAAAATGCTTACATCAATCTGTAGTGAAAAATAAAGAAATGCTGAATGAAAACAACACCTCTTGATGAGTTCTACCTGAGAACTGTACAGACACATCCTAATATTCTAATGAGCTTGTTTAATTGACATCCATTTACAACACTCACACAGAGCTAAGAGCTTTGGTGCAAGCAGGGAGGATTAAAACGATTCAGCCATACATGTGTAAACCTACCTAAATGCAGAATAATTACAGTGATATACAGTCTGTGCTAGTTTTTCTTTGTCCTTGCTATATTCGTTTCTCTTGCTAGGTTGCTGACAATCAAACTAATTGTTTATGGGGTGACAGTTTGGATACATGGGAAAAGCAAAAAAACATTGGTCTAGGGATTGGTGTGGTTAGCATTGATGCAAGCTGTGCTTGGGTGGCAAGGTGATTCACAGTACCGGTGTCTTCTGTTCAATCCTGAGCTTGAGTTACTGTCTGTGGTTTTCCTTACAGCGGAGTTCTTCTCATGTAATCATGGGTGTCCTATGGGTTTCCTCATACTGTTCATAAACATGCCGTTAGATGCTTTCACTATTCTAAATTGCCCATCGGTGTGAGCAAGTGAGTGGATGTGTGTGTGCATGGTGAATATTACAGACTCACAAGACCAACCTAATCACAGAGCAATCAAGAATTTATGCTTCCTGGGGCTTTAACAATGCAGTATAAGTGTAAGAACCCAATCTACCAATTACTAAGTAAAACTGGAATGAAATGTTCCTGTTCTGCGCTCTGTTGAGGTGAAGTGATGTGTATGTCATAAGCACTGTTTCACATTTGCAAATTAGCACAGACCAGGTATTACTTTATTCATCCTCATATATGATTTTATCCTAGACAGGCTTGTGATGAATATAGAGGTGAGCACTGGGCGGTTGTACTTTCTTTCTTTTTTTTTTTTTTTTTTTTTACACCTGATTATTCATACACTGTAAGATCCAGTAAGTTCTGTGTACTTATTTCTTCTCTTTAAGTGTAAAGTGACAAGTTTTGGATGTTGAATTCAGGTTTTCAAAAATGTTACGTCAAGTTATCCATTTTTACTGACTACTTGTGAGTTAAATGAAAGATTATCTCTAAGTTAAGTTGACTCTCATTTTTAAGGAAGCAGGTAAACATTCCTTTCTATGTTTAATCACATAATCACATCATCTTACATGTCTTACAGTACAATAATCCAATCATCCAATCGAATGGCAGCAGCACGAGTCATAAAATTGTACAAAAACAGTTCAAGAGCTTGGGAAAATGTTATCGTAGTGACTCTGGCATGGTTGTTGGTGTTAGACAGGCTGAGTATTTCAGAAACTGCTGATCTGGGATATTTCAAGCACAGCAGTCTCTAGATTTTACACACAATGGTAGAAAAAAAGTCATCTACTAAGCAGTGGTTCTGTGGGCATCAACACCTTATTGGTGAGAGGTCAGAGCAGAATGATGACACTGGTTCGATCTGACAGGAAGTCTATAGTAACTCAAGTAACCACTCTTTACATCTGTGTTCAGACCAGGATGCTGAACAGAAAGAAACAGGAATCTGAGGCTACAATGTGTGCATGAAATTATTTATTCTCTTCAACTAATTGTCATGACAAGTTTTGGATACTGAACTCAAGTTAAAAAATGAATCTTAATTAATCAGTCAAGCCATTGTCTTGACTACTTGTGTGTTGAAACAAAGCTTATCTTTAAGTTAGGTTTACTCACCTATTTAAAGCAGGAGATGGACTTTCGTTTCTAAGTTTAATCATCTTGAAATGTTTTACAGTGTTGATTGTTCAAATGTGTACAAGTTGTTAATGAGATTTGTGGTATTCGACGTAAACATAATAATAATAATAATAATAATAATAATAATAATAATAATAATAATAATAATAAGAAGAAGAAGAAGAAGAAGAAGAAGAAGAAGAAGAAGGGTCCCATTATAGACTGTTCTGGTCCCATTATAGACTGTGGCATTTGGTGGAGCATAGCCAGTCTGTATCTTTAAATAATAATCTGGCCATTCTTATAGGTGTCTGATCAGTCAACACATTCACTGTGGATCAGTGTTTGTTGTGCACTGAGTTAACTGGGGAGCGGGAATGTGGAGGTGTCAGGACATTGATTTTAACTGCCTTACCTTGAGTGCAAGATGAAGTAAGAAGTTATAGTGTTCCATCACTATGCAGAGCATACTTAAAGAAGAGGCAGTGGCTTTCACTACTGACTTCTTATCTCTATATATCATTCATTCCTCCTCTCTCTCTCTCTCTCTCTCTCTCTCTCTCTCTCTCTCTTTCTGTCTCTCTACCTTGAGGTTAACAGATGCAATATGTGCAGCATTTGTCCGGCTTTGCTCTTCACTCTTACTCTCCCTGAATATAAATTAGGAAGTGCTATGTGTATGTTGTGTTGTCCCTCTCTCCCTCAATAGCACATTGATGTGGGATACGGCACTGCCACTCAGCTTTGTGAGTGATTTCACACACATGATTTCATACACATTTCATGGCTAAGCAATCTCAGTGGGTCTGTTCAACATAATGTTACAGCCCCAAAAGTACTGCTACCCAACTCTGCAATCTTCCAACCAAACAAAGTTTGCACCTCATTTATCAGAGGCAGACTATCAAGGTTTCAGTACCTTTTGGCTTGGTTTAATTTTCAGTTTAAGGCATATTAATCTTCACACCCATCCACCAAAGTGTATTCCTGGGATAGACTTTGGATTTCCCTTGACCCTGACCAGAATAAAGCATGAGTGAATGAACAAATATTCACAACAGACAAGTGCTGTTTTTATACTTCCTTAATTACCTTAATAAAGATTCATTAGATCCCAATACAGGGTAGCTGTGGGGGATTGACAATCTCCACCACCATATCACATCTTGCTTAGCTAAGCTCGGCTCTGCACCTGTAATTGCACAATTAAAAAATGCAGATTCAAGAGATGTCACTGATGCAGATAGCGCTTTGAATTGCATGGACTAGCGCTAACACAATTTATCATATTTTATTAGGCTTCTGCAGAAAACTAACAGTCTTGCTGCCGGGAAATCGGGAATTCAAATTTTTATGCCATCTTTCTCCGTAATTGGTCAATCTTATTCCCACTCACTAGCTAGTTCAACCCCTAATGAATGACATCTACCAGTGAGGTATAGCAGGGGCTAACACACTGCTTCCTCGGACACTTCTTCTTTATGAAGCGAAGTCACAGTGCTGAACTGCTGAAGACACTCAGAGGAAAGCTCTGACCTCTTCTACATGGGCTTGTATGATTGGCTAATGCTGCTCTGATTGGCAAGATTGGATCTCAGTTCTAATGCAATCCTTTACACCAGGGTCAATTATTCTCGCTTGGACTCCCAGCCACACAGATGACTCAACATTGATGAGATATAACCTTGTGATCTCCTGGCGCTAAGGCAAAAGCCTTTATTCTGCACCAGAGTCCAAATCAATCAGATTGTAATAATGCTCACAATTTTTGGATTCTTTAGATTCATATAAAATCTACTGTGCTGTTGGTGACCTTAAAAAATATTGATTTTTACCTAGCATTGAGGGCAGATATTTGAACATCCTGTTCGTTTTTTAAAGGAAAATCTGAAAATGTATCTCGATTTCAGGAAAAATAATCCTGTAATAATCATGAAATTTAGAAGAAAAATCTGAGACAAGACAAAAGACAAAAAATATTTTATTATTAATCGATTATAAAAACATATTATTATACTATAGCTCAACATTCCACTTGACCACTCTGGTTGGATTATTTACTTTTCCCTTGTCTGTACCGCTTATCCGATCTATTCTCGGGTCACGGGGAACCTGTGCCTATCTCAGGCGTCATCAGGCATCAAGGCAGGATACACCCTGGACGAAGTGCCAACCCATCACAGGGTGCACACACACAATTTAGAGATGCCAATCAACCTACAATGCATGTCTTTGGACTGGGGGGAGGAAACCGGAGTACCCGGAGGAAACCCCCGAGGCACAGGGAGAACACACACACACACACACACACGGCGGAGGCTGGAATCAAACCCCCAACCCTGGAAGTGTGAGGCAAACGTGCTAACCACCAAGCCACCGTGCCCCCCAGATTACTTACTTGTTGCTTTTTTTTTTGGTATTTATATTTAATCTTTTACACATATGAAGGAAGATCAGGTTCAGATGTTGAGTATATAATAAAAAGCTAGCTTGTGTTCATTTAAAATGACTAATTTGTTAATGTGCAATAAAGCCAGTCTGCAAATTAGCTGAATAATTTTGATAACAGTGAATTGTGATAAAATAAGATAATTGGGCATAATTGGGAGTTCAGCCTGGAAACAGTGCTCTGTGTGTGTGTGTCTGTGTGTGTGTGTGTGTGTGTGTGAATAAATGTACTGCAGTTTGTGTAAAAGCTTCAAACGGTGAACCTGGTGGTGTTTTTTAAAAGGCAGCCACTTATGTATAGGCACAAACACACCCGCACAGACACTCACACACACACCCCCCAAACTGAATAGAGAATTCCATAGTAAATGCTCAGGGCAAATGCTAGCTGCGAGGGGCTGGATTTGGAAAAAAAGGAAAACAGGTGTTACTTTTGCCTGGCAAATGCCACATGCAGCCAGTTGAAAGCGAGCAGCAGGTGACCTTTTCCAAAAGTGCTCAGCCCTGCCTTTAGGTGACCAGCTGGTGCTCAGGCATTTCGATTATAATGAGAACCGTAGTGCTTGCCACCAGAAAACAGGCTTTGTAGGGGACTGATATTGAGCTGGTTCAGTATAGTTCATTTTTGGTTTCGGCTTTGAATTGCCTGCTTGATGAAGACAATGGCTGTGCTCCTGATATGATGCTGGTGATTATGAGAATGACTGCATGGTGGCAAATTTGCCTATATAGGAAACTCACTGTTCTTGTTTTTGAGCATTCTGAATGGGGACAGCTGCGTCGTAAAAGCTCGCCTGAGCCGAACATTTATAGACAGATCAAAAAGCCCCTTTTCTCATATCGCACAGCAACACCCCGGCAGTAATGTGCCACCATCATTACACAGTCTTGTCATTGGATTTGCAAGTGCGTATTATTTTACTGAAGCTGCGAACGAGGGAGCTAAGGCACGCTGCCACCCAGAACTGATCACGGCCAGAGGAAATGAAAGTGCAAGGTGGTCCAACAGTCAGCTCAATAGCACAGGTCTAATGAAAAGCCAATCTAATCTATCTGAATGTTCAACACAGCTTATTATGATACATTTAAAGCTCCGTGTACTGCTGCAAGTTTTAAGAGCAGCTACTCTTCACGTCTGCGAATGCTGCATAAAGAGTGAAGACCGTTTCACTTCTTGAATCAGCCGTCTGAATAAAACACACCACACAGGCTGGGACAAAGATGTAAAGCAAGTCCAGCCTCCTTCCTTTCAGCTAGTCTTCTGTTTGAAATTACTCATGCGAGATGCTAAGCATGTTCTATGAATATTAATGCATAATCCTCTCAGACCTGTGGAGAATAACTAAGAATTTTAGGAGCCAGTATAAAAGCATAAGCATTTAAGCTTTGACTCCAGTTGATGGACGAAAATTATGTTTTGTTATCATCCATCTTTTAAAGCCAGTGCATATGTAACATATACACACAAATAACCACACTTTACAAAAGCAGATGAGCTACAACAGCAGAACACCACAGAAGGTCCCCTTGTTGTCAGCAAATTATTTTATTTATTCGTTATTTAGCCAGGAAAGTCCCACTGAGATACAAGACCCAAAGCCAGGAACCTCAGTATGCTCTATGCTGTGCTGTCAGCTACATTTTCTCCCTCTCTCTCTCTCTCTCTCTCTCTCTCTCTCTCTCTCTCTCTCTCTCTCTACCCCACCCCAAAGTGCACATCAACAGCAAAACATTCTAAAAGAGCTGGAGAATGTACGAAAGTAAAGATTACGCTTGAGCTCAGTTTGCTAGGTCAGATTCATTCCTAAGACTGTATAGAATTTATCAGAGTACACAGTGATTTAAAAAAAAAAAAGAAAGAAAAAAAAAAAAGAGGAGTAAATGTAAACCAGACAATATAGTGAAGAGGGTGTCCCCGGATGTCACCTCATAATAATGGATTTTCTTACCTCTCGCAATAATGGAAACATTCGAGTCACAAATATGACACAAATCTATAAAAATGTCCAGTTCTCATTATCTTGATAAAGTATATACGATATACTCTGCATAAAATAAGTCCACTAAGACGTTATTTAAGAACCTTCTGGCCGACCGAAGCTACGCGATTCAATTTATCAGCCCCCTCAAAAACGTCCAGCTATAAGCTGAGTTATTGTTGCTTTATAAAATTACCTGTCATCTTATGCGTCTGGTTTTCTCGCCGTGTGCCGTCTCGGCTTCATTTAGCTATTTCCAGTTTAGCCTCCATATGAAGGGTATGGAACTTCCCCATTATCTGATCTCAGCATGGTAAATGAATACACCCCTAATGATGAAATATAATGCATGGCGCATTAAAGTGCCATTAGAAAAGCCTGGCTTCATTCCACCGCAATTACAGAGGGATACTGATGAGGGGCTGCTGTCGAGTCACAGCCAACTGATGAGGAGGTACCAGAGAAGAAAAACTTTTTTTTTGTTCTTAATATGGAGATGCAGCCAACAGGAACAAGCTTCTGTTCTGTTGTTAAATATTTTGTTGACCTGGATCAGATGTTTTATTAAATGGGAAGGCTCATATCTAACAGGCTGTTGTGTAAATGTGTGTGTTACCTTACACCACAATGCACCCCATTGATCCACGTGCTCTGGCTCTAATAGATTATCATTATTATGCATACACAGGTATTTATACTGTTCCAGAGAAGAAAACTGGCACATAATGGCCTGTTTTTTCATTTCGACACTCTTGTCGTGAATAGGGGAAAAATAAGAATAATGCAAAAAGTGTTATTTCGGCGAGACCTTCACCTTGACAGATGGTTCATCTGGCCTTGATGACACAGCCAGGGAGAAGATAACACACCATTTTATTTCACTTAAACCCTTTCTTGGTTAAATTAAGCTCTTGTGTCTGTGTGTACAGAGGTGGCTCAATTAAGATTGAAGGAAAGCCACACAAATACTGACTGCTAGAGGTTAAAGAAGAATTGGAGGCTATATTGTGTGCTACAAATATCGACTGCGCTTTCTGGGAAATATCCTAACAGCCGTCAAAAAACAGAAACGCACACATCGCGGTCAGTTTCGAAACACTTGAACCCGGTTTAGGATAGACGATATTTGCTTGAACAGGAAAGCGGGTGGGATGCTTTATTACGTTGTCGGAAATGTAAATTGAGAAATTGGAGAGAACCGTGCTGTAGGAAAGAGTGTGAAGAGAGTCAGAAGGATTAATAGATGCAGGGAGGTAGAGGTTGCAAGAAGAGACAACCGTGAATTAGATTCCCAGCTCAGTGCATGTGCGAGGTTTCTGGGGATTGATTTGGTTTAAAAAATTCAGACCTACACCATTATTCCTAGGGATGCATTGTTATGAAAGCGGTGTTTAATGCAAGAAATACTATTGAGGTTTGCTAGGCTTGGAGTCTGGAATACCAGAATTTATAGCACACATTTTTTCAGAAATACACTCAGTCCTGTCAGTGCTGAGATTCAGTTAGTAATCATTTAGGCACTGCGCTTGATATGACATTTTTTCAATTTATTTAACTTGTCACCTCAATTCCCTGAGCTAGCTTACGCAAATCTAAAGTCTATTTCGGATTCCACCTTTACTCCACAGCTCGCAATCGCTCTTCTCTTTTTCCATGCTTGTTCTCCTCAAGCTGTGAGATATGGATTCAACATGAAGACTAATCCTGAGAAAGTGCCGAGAGGTTTTCATTAACACTGATGACACGATTATGGTGGCGTCCAGCCAGCTGTTCTGCTGGTCAGGAATGAGGTTTTGGTGACGTGAGAGGTTCTTCACAAGGTTCCAAGTCTTTGTTCTTCTCTTTAGCACACCTGAGATCCAAAACAATGTGCCAGCTGTGAATCATCACTTCTTGCTGATGAGAGTAATCATTTTTTCCCCGTCCTATTATTCCAATCCTCCTACTGTGCAGTAATATTTTTTTATTTCTTAAAACACAACATAGTCAGCAGGCATGGAAATAAAATATTGAGAACTGATACCGTTCATCCCATGCTACAACATCTAGGTGAAAAGTGATGTAAGTCATGGCATATTTTTAAACTCTGGCAGGTGTGTATGTAATCTAAACACTGTGCTCACATCAGGCTGTCATTAGGCAGACGTTACATTCCTGCAGCTACAATTAAAAAAGAAAAGATCCACAAAAAACATCAAGAAACATAAAAAAATATCCCTAGATGAATTTCATCTCTAGTGTCAGCAGGAACTGAAATGTCTTGAGGATCTGTAGTGAGCAATTCACTGTAGACATTTTCCATAGCTTCTATCATTATAGCAAACAGTTTGACATCTTTTATGTTGCCTTTTCACATGCAGCATGGTGAATTTATACCATTTTTGTTATTTGAATATTCATTCATTGTCTACCGCTTATCCGAACTATTCTCGGGTCACGGGGAGCCTGTGCCTATCTCAGGCATCATTGGGCATCAAGGCAGGATACACCCTGGATGGAGTGCCAAACCATCGCAGGGCACACACACACTCTCATTCACTCACGCAATCACACACACTACGGACAATTTAGAGATGCCAGTCAACCTACAATGCATGTCTTTGGACCGGGGGAGGAAACCGGAGTACCCGGAAGAAACCCCCAAGGCACAGGGAGAACATGCAAACTCCACACACACGGCAGAGGCGGGAATCGAACCCCCAACCCTGGAGATGTGAGGCAAACGTGCTAACCACTAAGCCACTAAGCCACCATGCCCCTCAATTCAATTCAATTCAATTCAATTCAATTCAGTTCAGTTCAGTTCAGTGCAGTTCAGTTCAGTTCAGTTCAGTTCAGTTCAGTTCAGTTCAATTCAATTCAATTCAATTCAATTCAATTCAATTCAATTCAACTCAATTCTATTCTATTTATTTGTGTAGCACTTTTAACAATGGACATTGTCTCAAAGCAGCTTTGCAGAAGTATAAAAACACAGGGGGAAAAAAAATAAAATAACGTTTATTTATCCCTAATGAGAAGCCTGAGGAGACGGTGGTGAGGAAAAACTCCCTGAGATGATATGAGGAAGAAACTTTGAGAGGAACCAGGCTCAGAAAGGGAACCTCGTCCTCATTTGGGTGACACTGGACAGTAAATAATGTAAATGTAAATAATGTCCTTTCTTCAACAGCAACCAAAAGCTCTTGAGGAACTAGTATGTCAGTGTAGTTTCTGAGTTCATTACAGAATCAGCACTAATTCCTTCCTGCTGAAAGCTGACCGATGCAACGGCAGTTCAAAGACGGCGTGATAGTCTCCAAGTGGTTCTATCCACAGCAGTCCTCTGGGTCACAAGCTGTCCACGCCGGTCTATAACAGCAGCAGTGTCCCACAAGTCTCCATACATAGGGTAAATTAACACTTTTTAACCATTTGTAAATGTATAAGTCATCCTCTAAACAATTGCTAAAGAACCCAGATGAGGATGGGTTCCCTTTTGAGTCTGGTTCCTCTCAAGGTTTCTTCCTAATTCCATCTAAGGGAGTTTTTCCTTGCCACAGTCGCCTGAGTCACCTCAGGCTCGCTCACTAGGGAAAATTTTGTCTAACATCTAGGACTGTTTGTTTGTATGTTTATTGTTTCCTATGTTCTGTAAAGCTGCTTTGAGACAATGCTCTTTGTTAAAAGCGCTGTACAAATAAAATTGAATTGAATTGAATTGAAAGTACAGTTCTACAGCGTATTTTATAAAGGGAAAACAAAATCTATATTGTGTGTGTGTGATCCCAAAACCCAGTGACAGTGGAATAGGGGAAAAAAAATCCTGCATTTCATGAAGAACTTAAAATGGATGGCAGAAATGCAGAATGCTAGCAACTGAGTGAAAAGCCAAGAAGTCTAATATGTTAACTGTCTAATTCTATTTTAAAAAAGGAAGAACAAAATAAAAGAAAACAAAATCAGAATCTATGAACAAAATGCTCCCTTTAGCTAAGCAGGAGTGGCAGATAGCTAGCTAAAATAGCTCGCTAGTACCTGTGCATATTGCCAATGACAGATAAGATCCGATCTCAATGTTGACAGAATTCAGGCAAGAATAAGAGCTATAATATCCCAACTGTAAGTGCAAGGAAGAGATCAGATGCTCACTGCATGCTAATGCAGATGTAAATGAGGCATTAAGATGCTAAGGATCAAACTGGCTACATGGCTTTCTATTTTATTCTTTCATCCTATAGCTCACTAAATCATTATGACATCCTAAGTTCTCTTGATGTTTGCCTATTTTTACGAATTTATACTTTCTCAGTTATTCTCTCGAGCTAAACACACACACACACACACACACACACACACACACACACACACACACACACACACACACACATTCTTCCTGTCCATTTACCAGTTACGCAATGACACATGCATTAATAATTAAAAGCTTGTAAAAGCAAATCGGTTAAGAATTAAACCCTGTTAAAATTCCTGTAAAATGTTGCATTAAGACTCAAGTTGTTTATTTTAAACTCACACTGGCTGTTACTGTAGAAGAGAAGTGTGAAATTGTTCAGTAGGGCATTCAGCGGGTCTGCAAGTGTTGTATTGATTCATTTGGCAGCAGTTTTATGCATCAGAGTTTACAAGGAAGGCAGAATATAGTCCAGACATCATGCTGTTAAAGAAGCTGACACTGAGAGGCTGATACAAACACTGCAGCTTTCCACTGACTGACCAACATCCAGGTCAAAACAGATGTAGGGAGAACAGAAGGACACACACACACACACATGCAATACTATCAGCCAGTGATACAAATACTGCTCTCAAAACCATCAGTCAAAGTAGAAGTGACACCATAATGATACAATAATAATTATAGCCAGATTGAGATCCATATTGTTTTGAAACCCTCAAACATCATCTAATAATTCATTTTGGGGTTTTTCCGCAAAGTACTGGTGAAAGGAAATGCTTCGGAAAATCGTATTCTCTTATCTGAAACCAAATACTATGTATGTGGTGCCTTTTATGCATCCCTAATAACAATATTCAATATATTCAATACGTTAATAGCGCTTAAAAGCCTTGTTTTAAATTATTTTCGAACAGGAAATGTATAATCTCATTACATCCTTGCTAACTTTTCCATTTAATTCACAAAGCTTCTTTGTTTTCCTGCAAATCTGTTTATTTAATCGAAACAAGTATATGTGTGGTGGTCTGGGAAAAGCAGTCGGATGTTGAGGAATTCTGGAAAAGAACAACAATCAATTATGATGTTATCAGGTTGTTTGTCTGTCCTTCTGAGATTGTTGTTAGCACAGTGTTTGTAGAATTTACACCAATTAGGCATAGCATTCTGAGCAGTGCCAGGTGAAGTGAATAACACTGATGATCTCCTCATCATGGCACCTGTTAGTGGGTGGGATATATTAGGCAACAAGTGAACATTTTGTCCTCAGAGTTGATGTGTTAGAAGCAGGAAAAATGGACAAGTGTAAGGATTTGAGCGAGTTTGATGAAGGGCCAAATTGTGATGGCTAGACCACTGGATCAGAGCATCTCCAAAACTGCAGCTTTTGTGTGTGTTCCCGGTCTGCAGTGGTCAGTATCTATCAAAAGTGGTCCTAGGAAGGAACAGTGGTGAACCGGAGACAGGGTCATGGGTGGCCAAGGCTCATTAAAGCATGTGGGGAATGAAGGCTGGCCCGTGTGGTCTGATCTAACAGACGAGCTACTGTTGCTCAAATTGCTGAAGAAGTTAATGCTGGTTCTGATAGAAAGGTGTCAGAATACACAGTGCATGATGGGTCAGGGCTGTTTTGGCAGCAAAATAGGGACCAACACAATATTAGTCAGGTGGTCATAATGTTATGCCTGATCGGTGTATATAGTATAATCATTACAACCAGCAGATGAACTGATTAGACTCTGGAATTCAGCCAGACCGGATCAAGGTCACATGGTCAAGGTCAAATGTCTGATAGGGTTCTTTTTTTTTTCAAAAGCTTCCTGTGAATCATACAAAGATTAAAGTTGTTGTTGTCCTTCAACTGTTCCCTGTTTTAGGTTGCCACAGTGAATCATCCGATTTGCATAGTTTGATTTGGCAAAGGTTTTGTGCCAGAAGACCTTCTTGACACAACCCTCTCATTTTATCCGGGCTTGCGACCAGCACTGAAAGTTAACCCCTCCTGCCCAGAAATCGAACTTAGGACGAGGTGCTGAGAGCCTGATGTCCTGCCACTGAACCAAAGATGCCACTTAAAGTAGACATTCATATTCAGGATCTCACAGTCCATTTTCTTGGCTGTCCATGTATCCGTCTGTCTGTCCACCTGTCTGAGATATGCATCGTGCGATATTACACAAAAGTCAAGGTCAGAGCAGACCATAAATGTCTGAAATAGTATTTCTTCAAAAGTATTTTCTTTCTTTTTTAAGGTATACTGTAAGAATGTTTCTGGTGTTGGCATCAAGTTCTTCTTCTTGTACTTATAACATGTTGACAGCTCATCAGTGCCACAGCAAAATCAAGCCTCATTTTGATATTTTAATCAAATATTGGCTGCCACATCACACTTTCTGATTGTTGCCTATGAATATTATCTGAATTTCTTGACCTGTAGCTGTATGATTTTTTTGCATTGTGTTGCTGCCATGTGATTGGCTGATTAGATAATTAAATAACAAAGCAGGTGTTCTTAAGTGGCTGGTCAGTGTATATTGACAATTGTATGACTGTATATTGAAATAGTAACTAGTAAATTATCATATAATATTGAATGCTTTTGAAAGGTTAGTAAGAAATTAATTGAATTCTG
Organism: Hemibagrus guttatus; assembly: GCA_033459395.1. Lineage (NCBI taxonomy): Eukaryota > Metazoa > Chordata > Actinopteri > Siluriformes > Bagridae > Hemibagrus > Hemibagrus guttatus. The sequence continues at coordinate 20,747,382 of JAUCMX010000014.1, read as the reverse complement.
TGGAACTTTCGAGTAATTTCAGAGACAGTATCAACATGGCTGCTAATGTGTTATTGGTACACAGAAGGAGAAAGACTGGAAATCCCTGGATTTGGGACATGGCCTCCTTTATTACACAATCAGTCGTAAAGAATAATTTTGTTATCATGCCTTTGAGCCTCTTGTTATGGAGGTATGCACATGCAGCTGAAGCAATTGAAAAACGTTCTTTTTATGTTATTGGAGATCACAGATGATCAAATCCATGCTTAAATCGTCACCTTGATCATCTTTTTTGGCTTTAAAAGAAAAGATCAAGTAGATAGAGATCTGGTCTTGAAATAACAGCCCTGGGTTATGACAACATCATCTGAAACCATCTGTGGCAATGTTCTGAGCAGTTGAGCTATCAGATGATGAAAACAACACTGATCCTTGTTTTCTCAGGAAATAAAGATGGACAATGTTAGTCATTCTGCTTCTAAATAGATTCTGTGTGTTCATTTCGTGAACTAAAACTGTGTCCTAAATGCATATCTAAGTGAATAAAGTGAGTTATGTAAGTATAAAAAATATCAATAATGTCATGGTGTTCCTATTGCTCATATATATGTGTATGTGTGTGTGTGTGTGTGTGTGTGTGTGTGTGTGTGTGTGTGTGTGTGTGTGTGTGTGTGTGTGTGTGTGAATGAGAGTGAGTGAGAATATGTCAGTACCCCAGGGAACCATTTTTGATCTGATTCATGATAATGGTGTACATGTTGTTGCACAGCATGGAACCTTTTACACTAATGGTTTTCCATGTTTTGTGCATGTGTGTGTGTGTGTGTGTGTGTTTGTGTATGCATGCATCGATGTACTTGAAAGCACCATGGAATCTAAAAAAATATTAAATGCATATACATTTTTAGGATTAACATTGGCTGTGACTTATGCAGCCCTACAGAATACATGCTATATTTATTGCCTTAGTGTAATTGTAATCTGCTTATTTGCTCCTCCAGAAGTTCTAGAAATAATAGCACTAACCTTGAGCTAGCATATCTATTGAAAATACAATAGCTGCCTTAGCAGATTTGTAGCACAGCCATAGCTTACTGCGATTGGACAAAGTAAATTGCTACGCTTCAGCATGAAACGCTGATCTATGACTGAAACGGAAACGTAACCATGCTTTCGTGCAGTGATTGAAAATAAAAGAATTTAGGTGGAAACAACAAGGAAGGAAAGACGCTGAGTACAGCACTTCTGCTATAGATGGTCAGTTTGTTCACAAAGTGAACCTGGGAACCTGGGAATTGATTGAACTGTGTTTCTATTGAAGTGGTCGCTAGAGCTGCAGGTATGTTGTAAGAAGGGGTAAAACACGACACATTGTGCCTTTTAATAGGAAGACAATCAGTGACAGGGTGGTGATCTTTCGCCTTCAGGTAGAGAACTTCATGTTAAACTCCAAGTTAGGGTCAGGAGCTACTGGGACAGTTATCTGCCAGACCAGCAGAGGGGGTACTGGCAGGCCATTCACCATAGCCTGCTTTTTGTTTCTGTATTCCTCACGTGCTTTGTGCCATGCCTTTCCTATTGTTCCGCTTTCCCACCATGTAACCTGTTCCCCATTTACCCTAAAGTTTTGTCCTCTATATACCAGCCCTTTTGTAGCTGTCTTTGTCATTGTTTTTTGTTTGTTGTTGCGTTACGTTACGTTTTGTTACTCATGTTGTATTTGTCCAGTAAGTCTTGTGTAAGTCTTGTTTTAGTGGTGTTAATAAAGCAGCGCTTTTAAGTTAGCCTGCATGCGGGTCTGATAAACTGCACGTGGGTGATCTCGACTCCACGGCGATCCAGTGTCCTGACATTTTATCCTACCTGTCAGATTGTCCTACCGCACGTGCACACGTCGATTTTGTCACGCTGAACACCACACCCATCATTTTTCACTACCTGCGTGTGGATTTCTTAATGTAAGGTATGTTTTTGACTCTTTTTGTTCGTTTTTATTGTTAGTTTTCATTACACCAAGGCAGCTAGCAGTAATGAGAACTGTTTACAGTCACATTACGAAGCCAGCTAACACCAGTGATCATATTTGTTAGCATTTTTCATGGAAAAGTTAGGCTAATATATTAATTTCTTTTATTTTCTGGTACAGTCTGAGAACTGCAATAGATGGGCACATTTCAAATGATGCAACTTGAAAAAGAATAGCCTAAATGTGTTTATGTGCCAAAAATGTGTGGGGAACAAATGATTTCTTTAAAATAGTTTATGATCTTATTGACCTTGAGAGTGTGTGTGCCCTGCGATGGGTTGGCACTCTGTCCAGCGTGTATCCTGCCTTGATGCCCAATGACGCCTGAGGCTCTCGGTGACCTGAGAATAGATCGGATAAGCGATAGACAATGAATGAATGAATTTTATTGACCTGTATCATCTGAATTGATTACACTCTGCAGCACTAGGTGGTTTTATTTAGGCTAGATTTCTATTAATAATAACTATTGCATGTTTTGCATTTGCCTCTGTGTTGTATGATTTCACGGTGGCTTGGTGGTTAGCACGTTTGCCTCACACCTGCAGGGTTGGGGGTTTGATTCCCGCCTCCTCCGTGTGTGTGGAGTTTGCAAGTTCTCCCCGTGCCTCGGGGGTTTCCTCCGGGTACTCCAGTTTTCTCCCCCGGCCCAAAGACATGCATTGTAGGTTGATTGGCATCTCTAAATTGTCCGTAGTGTGTGTGCCCTGCGAAGGGTTGGCACTCTGTCCAGGGTGTATCCTGCCTTGATGCCCAGTGATGCCTGAGATAGGCACAGGCTCCCCAAGAATTGATCGGATAAGTGATAGACAGTGAATGAATGAATAATATTGCATTGATTATGAATGATCTCAATAACTAAACTTATTTCAAATTTATATTATCATCTGTTTTTAGGGTGAGCTTGTAATATCTGTCCAGGAACTACAGATTAAAAGCTGTAAATCATCCTACCTGTTTATTTTGATAAGGTATTCGGCACTGCCAAATCATCCCACCTCTGTTTTATACTGGTAGGAAAATCTGATGTTATTCAGCACTGGCATATCATGCTACCATTGCCTAATAAGAATCTTTGGCAAAGTTGCACTGAATTATTTCACGTAGTAAAAGATGTGAAGCAGAATCCCTCAGTAGGATTTTTCGATGAGCTAGGATGGATCGATAGACATAGCTATAAATTTGTGATACGGTAGGAAAATCTGACAAGGTAGGACAAATCGACAGAACGCCGGGTTCGATTCCCGCTTCAGGCGCTTTCTCCCGAACGTCACAGTTAGAATCTGATTTCTTTTTCTTAAAGCTTAATTTCTAACGGCTATGAATGTTATTCCTCCTGTTTTCACACTGCCACAAGCAAACCACTCAACGCGGGGTTCCCAGTGAATGCTTGAATATTTAGTTTAATATTTAGTGCCTGTTGCCATGGTTACACTGGTTGTGTCAGAGTAATGCAATATGGCCACATTAACCACACACAACGTTCCAGAATGTATGTGAAACCAGCCATCTGACCGTCAAGCCGACGTCTTCCTGTTAAATATGACACGTCTTGTCTGTTTCTTTGACACGAATCATTTTTTAATTCCTGCTGAAATCAATTATAGAGGGAAGTTGCTTGTGTGTATATTGCATCCGTTCAGTGTATCACTTTAGTGTATAAATGAATAGCAGACAGGATTTATGGAGGTGTACCATATACTCTGGTTGGTGTAGGGTTTATACTATAGATGAGTGTGTTTAAGTGGGACAAGTGCATTAACTTTAATGAGCTAGTGAGTTAATCCTAAAATATTCATGAGAATTTGAGGTACTTTTGCTCAAAAACAGTGTCATTTTTAATGAATAAACACATGTTTTACATTGTAGTAGTGTTACTTGTGGGGCAGAAAGCAAGCTCACCATGTAAATGTGTGTATGGTGCACAGCTTCTCAGGGGCTGGATTGCAATGTCTAGCAGCCAGACTCACTAATTGAGGGGAGACTCCGCTGAGTGCCCACAGAGGATTATGAGCAGAGAATTTAAATGCAGCTATTACTCTAAGGTTGCATGCACGTTAATATATACACACGAATGGACACACACTTACAAGCACAAGCGAGCATGCATACAATGTTGGGACAGAATTGACGCTATTGAATTGACAGTTAATGAGATGCATTTGTGCTGAGTGGCGAATAACTGTGCTGAGTTAGTACTTCATAATGGTGTGTGTGTGTGTGTGTGTGTGTGTGTGTGTGTGCAGAAAGTAATACAACACATTAGTCTGAGCATACTTTTTTCCCTCATTTCTCACACCAAACCTAAATCTTATCATTGTCAACAGATTATGCACATTACTTTGACTAAATCTCCAGCAGATCACAGCTCTTTCATTATGAGCCTGTATAATGCTGCTAATCCCTAATCCCTTATGCTGAAGATAGATCGCATCGACACATTTGATTCAAAACAACTAGACTATCACCAGCCTGAGCAAACAGAATTTCCTATTTAGATCTGGAGATGGATTGAGCTGAATCATTAAAACTCAGAAATCACTTCCCATCTGATCATGAACTTCTCTCATGGCATCACTTTGAATAGAAGTGATGATTTGATTTCATGCACTAACATGACCCTGTGTAACAGAATGGAGACATCACCTGAACCCGGATCTCCACAGTAATCTCAGTTAGATCCACACGCAGGATAAAACCTGGCACTGCTTTATTAACGAAAACAAAACCGACACGAAAACAAAACAAGACTTGATACAAAACAAATGAATCATGGGTAATGAAGACATGACTATTACATAGATATCTGGATAAACAGAATGGTGTCACACCGTACTGCACATACACAAAGCAATGACTGACAAAGACAGCTTCAAAAGGGCTGGTACATATAGGACACAGTATTTGGGTAAATGGGGAACAATTGATGCTCCACCTGGGGAATACACAAACAAAAAATCAGGCTATGGTGAAACGCCTGCCAGCACTCCCTCTACTGGTCTGGCAGAAAACTTTCCCAGTAGCCCCTGCCTATCGTTCCTTTATTGTCATCTCATAATCATATCATATGCCCTGATGGAGAATCATATGCATATCACTTACATGAAATGAAAGTTTGCAGAAAATTGAGATGAAATGCAAGGGTTATGCATGGGTAGCAACCATTTAAAAAAATCCCTATTGCTGTAGTTCAGGTTTATGACATTGTTTTATGGTTTAGCCAAAAGATAAAACTGATGAATCTCGCTGCTTGTAGAAATCTAACTAGATAACAGTATTTTTTTTTGCTCATCACAGTGGTGTAAAGTGATTATTTGATTTATCGTAACCTTCCTGTCAGCTGAAACCACTAAACTATGACATCATTCTGCATGGAAATCACAGGAGAGTGGCAGTTTCTGAAATTCTCAAACCATACAGCATCGATCGAAAAAAAAAAATCCCTAAATCAGATTGCTCTACTTTAGGTTTATGACGTTGTTTAATGGTTTAGCCGAAAGATGAAACTGATGAATCTCTCTGCTTGTAGCAAGCTAACTAGATAACATTTCCCTCATTGGCACTCCTCAGTGTATGCCTGTCTGCTTTGTTACTATAACAACCAATGTAATGAGGATACTGGGTCTGAAGAAAAATCAGATTTAGGAAATAAATCAGATTTGCTTGCCTGTGTGAACGAAGCCTAAGGGACATTGTTTTTAGATCTGTGGCTGTCTCCACTGCTGTGACCAGTCTGCCCCAGCTCCTCCAATTAAAGCTATCATTAAAGTAACAGTATGAAAGATAGATGCTTTCATAAGGTTTCAATGGCACCATGAGGAGCTGTGAAGATAAAAAAAACATTGTCTTGCAAATGTATTCCCATAGTTAAGTTCTGGATCTATGGTCAGTTTAACCTGAGTCATTGCTGACTAGCCTGAGAAGAGAAACTCCACTTAAGGTACCGGAACAGGATTTGTGGGAGATGAATAAACCCCCAGTTGGATGTTAAGTAAGACACGCCTAGGTCGTTGACAGGCACACTGGCACAGCACTGGTGCCAGAGCCGCTGGGAGCAATCCTGCCATCGCTATAAATAGCGTTAGCATCATGTGCAGCACTAGTGGGGGAGCATGGCACGCGCTGACTGCAGACATCATTCTGGGGACCAAATAGAAGGAGGAAATGAAGGAGGGAAAAAAACAAAGAGTAATTCAGTGAAGGAGTTATGAAAATGTTCAGAGAAGACATAATCAGCTCATGACAATGCAACATTACTAGCAATGGCTCAGGGTTTAATCCTGTCAACCTGGTACAACTGAACGCATGCAGAGTGTGTCATGGATCAGTGTGCGGCTCACTAAACTGTCATATGACATCAACCCCAGCAGTAATTTCATCCCAAATAGTGTGCTTCAGCTTCATGAACACAACTGATCCCGTAGTTTACATTAGGTATGCCGACACCAAGGCCCCCATTAACCCTCATATACATCTAATTACCTCTAATCAACATATACTATGCCCTAATTTATGCAAGTGTCAGCAAATAAATGGAATGTAATCAGTTGGGTGCAGTTATCCAAGATCCGTGGAAATAAACAGAAAGGAGAAAAACGAATTTCAGTAAAGTTAGTGGAGCCCATGTCCAAAGTTGCTGCTTATAACAAAGTTCTTTTTCCGGAAACAAACTTTAAATAAAGTTAGCACGGTTTAAACTGAGGAAAAATGGTCTAATTTGTCTTTTGCAATACTGTTGTTTAACAGAAACTAATGCTATCATGTATCACAATTATGGAAGCGTGCTCTGTTTCTGTCTCTAAAGCTTTTCAAAGCCATACTCGGGCACGACGGAGCCGCTTTCCAGATCTACCTGCAGGTAATGTTGTGAATTATTTATAGCTAGTTTTTTTTTTTTTTAATTCATTTTAGTACTCGAATAGCTCAGGTTACATAATAGGCAGATTTTCATAAACCTTTGTAGGAATAAATAGATATATATATGAGAGCCAAGTTACTATCTTGAACAAATAAAAAAATATCCTGATGCAAGCATGTCACTGAAAGAAATTAATTGAACAAATAAATAAACAAACAAACAAATAAAGAAATAAATAAATTGTGGGAGGCACCATGGCTTAGTGGTTAGTATGTATGCCTTGCACCTCCAGCCGTTGGGGATTTCTTGTCTCCTCACTGAGTTTGCATTTTCTCCCCATGGTTTCCTCTGGGTACTCCAGTTTTCTTCCCCAATCTAATCATAAGCATTGTAGGCTGATTAATATCTCTAAATTGTCTGTACTCTATGATTCGGTGTGTGAGGGTGTGTGATTTTTGATTGTGGTCAGCGATGGGTGGGGCCCCCGTCCAGCGTGTCCCCTGCCTTGTTCCACAAGTCCCCTGGGATCCAAATTCTTCACAAACCTGTGTAGGATAATGGCTACAGCCAATTCAATTAATTTCAATGTAATTTATTTATGTAGCGCTTTTAACAATGGACATTGTATCAATGCAGCTTTACAGAAGTAAAGAAACATAGAAAAAATGCTGAAGTTTAAAGTTAAGTTACTATTTATCCCTAATGAGAAGCCTGAGGCGAGGGGGGCGAGGAAAACACTTCCTGAGATGACATGAGGAGGAAACCTTGAGAGGAACCAGGCTCAGAAGGGAACCTCATCCTCATTTGGGTGACACTGGACAGTAAATAATGTAACTGTTAACTGATAATGTCCTTTCTACAACAGCAACCAAGAGCTCTTGAGGAACTAATAGGTCAGTGTTGTTTCATTATAGAGTTCATTATAGACTTAGCACTAATTCCTTTCTGCCGAAAGCTGACAGATGCAACGGCAGTGCTGAGATAATAGATAGATAGATAGATAGATAGATAGATAGATAGATAGATAGATAGATAGATAGATAGATAGATAGAGTGTGCGGCTCATTAAACTGTCATATGACATTAACACCAGCAGTAATTTCATCCCAAATAGTGTTCTTCAGCTTCATGAACATGAAGTCCTTCTCAGGACCATTAATGGTCTATTAATTAATCATCAACATCCCAAAGCCTGGAGAATTAGCATTTCCAACAAACATGCTGGGGTTTAATATTATTATTGCGGTCTTTTACAAATTGCCTTATGTCTACATGGCCGACATTTTCACTGTCGATCAGCTGTAGAATGTGTACAAACATATTTAATCATTTAGAATTATTGATGAATTATTAATAACATTATTTGACACTTCATCTTAGGCTAATTTTATCTTTTTAGGAGAAACATTTCTGCCCTTTTTTTTTCAAATTGCCTTTTTTTTTTAATTACCATTTTCAGCTTAAACTGTTTACCAATATTAGCAATATATTTTTCTGATTTTAGCTAAGACAAACACACACTGATCAGCCATAACATTGTGAGCAGTGCCAGGTGAAGTGAATAACGCTGATGATCTCCTCATCATGGCACCTGTTAGTGGGTGGGATATATTAGGCAGCAAGTGAACATTTTGTCCTCAGAGTTGATGTGTTAGAAGTAGGAAAAATGGACAAGTGTAAGGATTTGAGCGAGTTTGATGAAGGGCCAAATTGTGATGGCTAGACCACTGGATCAGAGCATCTCCAAAACTGCAGCTCTTGTGGGGTGTTCCCGGTCTGCAGTGGTCAGTATCTATCAAAAGTGGTCCAAGGAAGGAACAGTGGTGAACCTGCTCACTGATGCATGTGGGGAGTGAAGGCTGGCCCGTGTGGTCCGATCCAACAGACGAGCTACTGTTGCTCAAATTGCTGAAGAAGTTAATGCTAGTTCTGATAGAAAGGTGTCAGAATACACAGTGCATGACGGGTCAGTTCTGTTTTGGCAGCAAAAGGGGGACCAACATGAAATTAGGCAGGTGGTCATAATGTTATGCCTGGTTGGTGTATATAGACATTTTATTTTACATTAATGAACTCAGAATATTTTCCAGTGTTAAGTTAATATCAAAGACTGCAAAACACCTGTTAAAAACATTTATGGAATTTGGCAGACACCCTTATCCAGAGCAATTTTCTCTCTCTTTTTCTTTATACAACTGAGGGTTAAGGGCCTTGCTCAGGAACCCAGCAGTGGCAGCTTGGTGGCCCTGGGATTTAAATTCACAATCTTCCAATCAGTAGCCCAAGACCTTAACCATTAAGCTACCGCATCTCAGACTGATGTTGGCCATCACCTGTTTTATTGCAGAGAAAAAAAAGCATATTTCAGAGTATTTTTCAGTGATAACATACTAGCATACTCTGTTGTTGAACTGATGAGTTGAATGTATGCAGGTTTAGTTAACCTTTTCTTGCTGTACCATTCTGCCACTGGAATACAAAATCAGACCAGTCAGTTGATTTTGAATCAGTATTAACAAATAAATGATTTTATCACTGTAAGTTTATTATAAGATAAGTCGGAACACTGTTGGGTTTCTGTATGTAGAGTATCATGATGTCATTTTTAGCTGCTGGAGAGCAGGGTGATGCTAAAGGGGAGGAGTCTGAACTCCCTGCTGGGTAAAAACAATTCACACCTCTCCACAATAACAATTATACAGAAATAAAAAAGACAGCAAATTCTTAACCCTGACTGTGGTACTTTCAGATGAGCCAGTAACCAATACTGTGGCACGTGATATAAAGAATACAAATTTTAGCCTCTGGTACAAAGAGTTCATAAGGGTGTGTGATTATGTTTGATTTAGCGCTGACTATGAAATGATATATAACGAGAAAAGTTCTGGATCACTGAGCAACAAGCCTGAGTCACTATTCTGCCAGAGAGATATAGCAGAAACTCAGAAATCACGGAATTGCTAAAGGCCTGGAGTTTAGGATGGAGGTGTATGGTGTATGTATGAGTCAAAGAGACAGCAGCATCAGTAACCCATACATGATTCAGGCTCTTATATAAGCATTACTGTGGTCATATTTTTTTAAGCCACTTCTCGTGTGCGGTGCAGCGTTACAGTACGGGTCAGTGTTTCAGCTGACCGGCGGATCCGGGAGGATTCACTTCAGTGGATCCCATGGAGTTTTGTACAAAAAGTAGCAGCACAGACAATGTTTTTAAAGCAAAAATGCAGTGATGTGAAAAAGTGTTGGCCCCCTTCCTGATTTCTTATCTTTTTGCATGTTTGTCACACTTTAATGTTTCAGATAATTAAACACATTTAAATATTAGTCAAAGATAACACAAGTAAACACATCATGCAGTTTTTAAATGAAGGTTTTTATTATTAAGGGAAAACAAAATCCAAAACTACATGGCCCTGTGTGAAAAAGTGTTTGCCCCCCTGTTAAAACATAACTTAACTGTGGTTTATCACACCTGAGTTCAATTTCTCTAGCCACACCCAGGACTGATTACTGCCACACCTGTTCGCAATCAAGAACTCACTTAAATAGGACCTGCCTGACAAAGTGAAGTAGACCAAAAGATCCTCAAAAGCTAGACATCATGCCGAGATCCAAAGAAATTCAAAAACAAATGAGAAAGAAAGTAATTGAGATCTATCAGTCTGGAAAAGGTTATAAAGCCATTTCTAAAGCTTTGGGACTGCCGCGAACCACAGTGAGAGCCATTATCTACAAATGGTGAAAACATGGAACAGTAGAGAACCTTCCCTGAAGTGGCCGGCCGACCAAAATTACCCCAAGAGCGCAGTGACAACTCATCCAGGAGGTCACAAACGACCCCACAACAACATCCAAAGAACTGCAGGCCTCACTTTCCTCAGTTAAGGCGAGTGTTCATGACTCCACCATAAGAAAGAGACTGGGCAAAAATGGTTTGCATGGCAGAGTTCCAAGACGAAAACCCCTGCTGAGCAAAAAGAACATAAAGGCTCGTCTCAGTTTTGCCAGAAAACATCTTGATGATCCCCAAGACTTTTGGGAAAATACTCTGTGAACTGACGAGACAAAAATTGAACTTTTTGGAAGGTCTGTGTCCCATTACGTCTGGCGTAAAAGTAACACCGCATTTCAGAAAAAGATCATACCACCAACAGTAAAATATGGTGGTGGTAGTGTGCTGGTCTGTTTTGCTGCTTCAGGACCTGGAAGACTTGCTGTGATAAATGGAACCATGAATTCTGCTGTCTACCAAAAAATCCTGAAGAAGAATGTCCGGCTATCTGTTTGTGACCTCAGGCTGAAGCGAACTTGGGTTTTGCAGCAGGACAATGATCCAAAACACAGCAGCAAGTCCACCTCTGAATGGCTGAAGAAAAACAAAATGAAGACTCTGGAGTGGCCTAGTCAAAGTCCTGACCTCAATCTGATTGAAATGTTGTGGCATGACCTTAAAAAGGTGGTTCATGCTCGAAAACCCTCCAATGTGGCTGAATTACAACAATTCTGCAAAGATGAGTGGGCCAAAATTCCTCCACAGCGCTGTAACAGACTCATTGCAAGTTATGGAAAACGCTTGATTGCAGTTGTTGCTGCTAAGGGTGGACCAACCAGTTATTAGGCTTAGGGGGCAAACACTTTTTCACACAGGGCCATGTAATTTTGGATTTTGTTTTCCCTTAATAATAAAAACCTTCATTTAAAAACTGCATGATGTGTTTACTTGTGTTATCTTTGACTAATATTTAAATGTGTTTGATTATCTGAAACATTAAAGTGTGACAAACATGCAAAAAAATAAGAAATCAGGGCCAACACTTTTTCACACCACTGTATATTGTTTGTAATGTACACACAATTAAAAAAAAAAAAAAAAAAATCGGATTATTGTTTCAACGGTTGATTTATGAAACTTCTAATAATTTCTAGACACTGGAAAAATGTCATTTAAATGCATACATCAGTTCCACATGATTGAATTGAGTTACACCCGAGCTGAGGATCGAACCTGGCTCGCTTCAATTACATTTGTTTTAATACTCCAGTTTGCCTTCGTGTCCATGGCAACGTCTTTATGAGATTTCACACCGTAAATGAATAATTTTAATACTATGTGAATCGATCAAATTCACTCTACATTATTGAAACACTTATAAACTTTTCATATAAGCGATTAAATCAAATTTGAAATATTTTAACGTAATGTATACAGAATAAGTTCTTTTAAATCTTACAGTCCACATGTTCCCTTTTTTCTCTCAGTACAATGTTGACCAAATGTGGAAAAAAAGCTAAATTTTCATCCATAATTTTGTTGCAGGCATTGTGATCTATTACACCACTTCTTGTTTTTAGAGGTGCATTAGAAAAACACTCTTTGAGAGATCGATAGCTGAACACCACCGAGAGCCGGAAAAAAAATACATAAATTCCTCTGTTAAGTCATGAGCAGTTGTGACAGAGGCAATAACCCAAGAATGTAATCTAGAATTGATGAGATATTTATGCAATATTGACTTCCTCTACGTTGTAACAAGTAATAAACGCCCGCACGCAGTATACGGTACGCAGTATGCAGAATGGGCTAGCAATTAGTTTTCCGCAATCAGCTTATAAACATGAAGAATTTAAAGATGTGTAATTTGACTATGTTTGTGAGGCATTGGTGGCTCAGTGGTAGATTTCTCGCCTATCATGCGAAAGGCCCGGGTTCGATCCCCAGCCACTGGATGCAGTGCCGGTCCCAAGCCCGGAAAAATGGGAGGGTTGTGTCAGGAAGGGCATCCGGCGTAAAACACTTGCCAAATTGATGTGCGGACCAGTTGGTCCGCTGTGGCGACCCCGAACAAGGAGCAGCCGAAAGCAACTTCTTCTAATATGTTTACTCTGAGATGATGAAATTTCTTCAGTGTTTGCTGAGATAATCTTTTCAGAAGTATATAAGTCTATGATTTATTTACATATTTGCATATCTCTAGTTCAGTAATAGTGCTAAAATTTGATTATTAGACTCTGTACCATTAAGCAATTCATTTCAGACCCATAATATTGTTGGTAAATCATATTTATCGTGTGTTAGGGGCAAATATGCTTTTAATGATTCTTCAGAAGATAGCTTGAAAATGTTTAGAGGCGTTGGTGGTGGCTTAAGGGTCTGGGTTGTTGATTGGACAGTAAGGGTTCCAGCCCCAGCACAGCCAAGCTGCTACTGTTGGAAAACTAAGCAAGGACCTTAACCCTCTCTGCTCCAGGGGTGCTGTATCATAGCTGCCCCTGTGCTCTGACCTCAGCTGGAATATGCGAAGAAGATAAATTCTCTGTGCCGTAATGTATGTGTGGTGACAATAAAGGCTGCTGCTGCTTTTCTTCTTCTAAAGAGTTTTCTCCAAACAAACGTTTCACAAACTGTGCTTTGTAAACGTGACTGTGCAAAAAACATGTGAAAATAGACATGCATTTATGATAGTACAAGACGGTGGTGAGAGCGGCCATGCTGTATGGTTTAGAGACAGTGTCACTGAGGAAGAGTCAGGAGTCGGAGCTAGAGGTAGCAGAGCTGAAGATGTTGAGGTTCTCTTTGGGAGTGACAAGATTGGACAGGATTAGGAACGAGTACATCAGAGGGACAGCTCATGTTGGACGTTTGGGGGACAAAGTGAGGGAGGACAGATTAAGATGGTTTGGACATGTTCAGAGGAGGGAGAGTGAGTATATTGGTAGGAGAATGTTGGACATGGAGCTGCCAGGCAGGAGACAAAGAGGAAGGCCAAAGAGGAGGTATATGGATGGAATAAATGAGAATATGAAGCTAGTGGGTGCAAGTGTTGAGGATGTGGAAGATAGGGATAGGTGGAGAGAGATGATTCGCTGTGGCGACCCCTGAAGGGATAAGCCAAAAGAAGAAGAAGAAGACACGCATTTATGATTACGTGCAGTCTACAAATGGCGTCTAACACCCATATGTGGTTCTTCCCCGAACTTTTGCCACAAAGGAAGCACAAAATTAGAATGTCTTTGTATGCTGTAGCATTAAGATCGTAAGAGGCTTAAACCTGTCTCAACATGACAGTGCCCCTAAAGCGAGCTTCATAAAGACATCAAGCCCGATGTAGAAGAACGTGCGTGTCCTGTACAGAGCCCTGACCTCAACCACACTGACCTCTTGCAATGTTGCGGCTAAATAAACACAAATCCCTACATCCATTTTACAAACTCTAGTGGAAAGCCTTCTCAGAAGATTAGAGCTTATTATAACATTACAAAATTTTATAAAGGAGGACAAATTCACTATTACTGCCCACGATTTTGGAATGAGATGTTCAGCAGGCAGGTGTCCACATACTTTTGACTAGAGTGTTTTCAATACAGTGGGTGAAATATTTCCTGTGTTTCTTAGTATAGTTTAAACCAAATATATGATTCTTAACATTTTCTCTAATATCAAGCTTTAAATAGTCTTGGCAGATACTTTTGCTCAATTTAAAAATTCATTCTTCTTCGTTCTTCGTTTTATGATGATGAATTTTTCTGTTCTGATCAAATCCCTGCCCTAATGTTATGAAAAAGGATGCTGGTTTTAGTTTCTGTAATTATTTATAGATATTGAAATATTTATAGATATTAAAAAAACAGCTTTTTTTTATAACCCTTAGATCTGAGGCTCACAACATGCCTTAATTCATCTGCAAATTCTTAATTTATATTCAAGATTTCCCAAATCATCTTTATATTTTTAGAATACATCTTTCCCATTGAAAGATGCAGAGAAAAAGGATGTATTTTTATTTTTTATTGTAGTGTATCTTTGTTTGTAGATAGTAAACACACACACACAGATCTATAATCTATAAAATTTGATAGATACATTAGTTAATAATCAAAGTATAAAGATATTATATAGTATAAAGGTAATTGCCCTCATACAGAAAGGTACAAATTTGGTTCGTAGAATTGTTACAAGAATTGTTAGCTGTTTAGTGAAAGTGTGCTATTTCCTGTTCTTGTACATTTCAGAGGTGGACATCGTGGATCACCAGATTTTAGGAGCTGAATTCTGATTATTAGTACAGCAACACCATGCGTCACCTCTGTCCTCCGCATCCCTCTACTACCTGCCCTCCACTATCTGCTCTCCTCATCATCATCCTGAGTGTCCTGCAGTTTTCCCAGGCCACCTCAGATGCAACGCACAGTAGCCCAGGGAACTGTTCTGGTGAGGACAGCTGCTCTGAGGGTGTGGTACTCCCAGTATGGAACCCCCAGAACCCATCAGTGGGAGATAAAGTGGCGCGGGCCATCGTCTATTTCGTTGCCCTAATCTACATGTTCCTGGGAATGTCAATCATTGCGGATCGCTTCATGTCCTCCATCGAGGTCATCACCTCACAAGAGAAGGAAATCACCATTAAGAAACCCAACGGAGAAACGACCACTGCCACGGTCCGTATCTGGAACGAGACGGTCTCCAACCTGACGTTAATGGCGTTGGGTTCTTCAGCACCGGAGATCCTGCTGTCTGTCATTGAAGTGTGTGGCCACAAATTTGAAGCTGGTCATCTCGGTCCCAGCACCATAGTAGGCAGCGCTGCGTTCAACATGTTTATCATCATCGCTATCTGTGTCTACGTTGTGCCTGATGGTGAAGTGAGAAAGATAAAACACTTGAGGGTCTTTTTTGTGACCGGGGCTTGGAGTATTTTTGCCTACATCTGGCTCTATCTGATCCTCTCGGTATTTTCCCCCGGTATTGTAGAGGTCTGGGAAGCTGTTCTGACGTTCCTCTTCTTTCCTATTTGCGTGCTCCAAGCCTGGATCGCAGACCGCCGCTTGCTCTTCTACAAGTACGTTCACAAGCGCTACCGTGCCGACAAGAATCGCGGCATCATCATCGAAACGGAGGGTGATGGTATGTTCACAAAGATGGACATGGAGATGGATGGGCAGGGCACCAACTCTCACCACAAGGATGTTCTGGATGGCATGCTTGCTGGCGTGGAGGAAGGTGGAGGCGGAGGAGGTGGAGAAGAAGAAGAGGCACGAAGGGAAATGGCTCGTACGCTGAAAGAGCTGAAGCAGAGGCACCCTGAGAAGGACATGGAGCAGCTGATCGAAATGGCCAACTACCAGGTGTTGGTTCAGCAACAGAAGAGCAGGGCCTTCTACCGCATCCAGGCCACACGCATGATGATCGGTGCAGGGAACATCCTGAAGAAGCATGCTGCAGACCAGGCCAGGAAAGTGGTGAGCTGCCATGAGGCCAACGCACAAGAAGAAGATCCTCACACTATCTACATGGAGTTTGAGCCATCTCACTACCAGTGCTTCGAGAACTGTGGTTCCCTCAAACTGGCTGTGAGCAGACATGGTGGAGACAGTGGCTGCACAGTAAAGGTGAGCGTTAACCTTAGCAAAACATTACTTAATGACTCAAGAGAATATTGAAATTTACAGAAGCACTCTGGTGGCAAGAATGGATTAGAGCATCACTGAATTTTAATAAAAATTATGGAGATTAATCATATTATACTCCCTTGGCATCATTTGTAATTCCCTAACTAAGTCATTTTCTAGGCATTTTACTTGATAAGCACCAAACGTGCTGGATCTTAAATGAAAATGAAATGAGTGAATGAATGAATCTCGTTAAAATAAGATCCAATCAGTGGATTATGATTTTGTGTACTGAAAATATGAGGGTTATTTACTTGCTAATTCTTTTGGTAATGTGCTTACTGTCTATTTTATCAGAAGGGTGGAAAGACAGCAAAAAGAAATACTGGATGTTTACAATATGCATTCTTTGGTCACTTTATTAGGAACACTTATTTCACTTATTCAGTCCTTTAAAGTATTTTTGTTGCTCTGTATCATCTTAGCATCCACAGATCTGTAACTACAAAATGCTGTGCTGTGTCCTTCCCCAGGTGGACTATCGCACTGAGGATGGCACGGCTAACGCCGGCTCCGATTACGAGTTTGCTGAGGGAACGCTGGTCTTCAAACCAGGCGAGACCATAAAGGAGCTGACGGTCGGCGTAATCGATGACGACATCTTCGAGGAAGACGAGCATTTCTACGTGCACCTCAGTAACCCACGTGTCGTTCATCGAGCCGAGGTCTCCATTCTCGATCCCAATGCCCCAGGCAATAGCCTCTTGGGCTCCGTCCCCATCCAGCCAAAAGCTGCGCTGGGCACTGCTCATACTGCCACTGTGACCATCTACGATGACGACCATGCGGGGATCTTCACATTCGAGAGCGTGTCAATGCGTGTGAGTGAGAGCGTGGGCATCATGCAGGTGAAGGTGCACAGAACATCCGGAGCACGTGGAAAGGTGGCAGTGCCGTTCCACACCAGCGAGGGAACCGCCAAGGCTGGAGAGGACTACGAGGAAGTGGCTGGAAAATTGGAATTCCTCAACGATGAGACCATGTAAGTTTCTTCAGCTTTATGTTTTTAGAAACTTGTTAACTCAGCAAAGTGAACAAAGCCTCTACAAAACACTTCATCTTGAAAACATAATCAGGAGAAAGAATTTTGGATTCATATCGGACAAAAATATCTGAAAATTACCCTATAAACCGCTGCTGGAGTTACACGGCTGAGCTGGCATTTGACACGATGCTTTTCAGAAACTTCATACTTGGTTTATTTGTAAAACAAACAGAAATTTTTCCTCTGACAGGTTATCGGTCAATCTCAGTGGCAAAATCAATGAACCCCTTAAACTCCTCTTTAAAACCCCTTAAACTCCAGACTTACATTCCTCATTCGTTTTACTGCAGGTATTGAATAATTTATAGTAACGACCGAATGATACGCTACAAAATTATTAAAATGGTGCTCGCTCACAGGAAATGCTTTCAGAGTAAGTGACATTTTTTAAACCATTGATCTTTCTTACTGCTACATTTTTAGGTTCTGTTTTGGGGCTTCATATGTTAGCAAGAGTTGTTAATAAAGTCAGAGTGAAGTGTGCAGTGTGGATATAAGCAACTTTTACATAATTCTTGCTCAAAAAGTATAATTATATTATTTCCTTATTGTAGGTTTTAGAAAGTGTAGTTTGGGACAGATATAATTTTGGGTGGCAATTATTTTAGATTATTTTATTTAGCTTAGTAAAAATAAGCTTAATATATAAATCTAGATTTTATTTTTAATTTTTATAATTTTTTTTTTTTTCAATTTTTTTTTTTGTAGCTGTGAATCAATTATTATTACATGGTTAGATTTAAGTATATGGTTTTGCCATTTTAAACCTAATTTAGCTTTGACCCTAAGCAATATCCTGGAGTTAATCTCATATATTTTCTGTTGCAGGTTTTTAACCTCTGTTTTTTAAACTAAAAAAATTAGATAGAAACAAAAAAGGATAATTCCACCCACAATATATTGTTAGTGAATGTTAATGTTTGCATTAAGATAACATCCGTTATGATTTGAACTAAAGAGACTAAACAATTGTTGAACAATTTTATATTATTTAAGAAAAAAAAGAAAAAAGAAATAGGTGGCAATATTGTGACAACAATTTGACACATTATTTTAACCAAAAATTTATGTTTAAACAAATAGACCCTTTTTCTGTTAGCAAACATTGTGACGTTTTTTGTGGGCGGAGCTTAGGAGGAGGCCGAAAGATTTCCCTGACCGCTTTACAATTGGTAGTTATCAAGATTTGTTAGTTTGTTTTTAAACAATGACTAGTCAAAATCCAAATTTATCCGACTATGTTAGGTCACTCACTGTCCAGGACGGTGAATGTTATTTGAAAAAATTAACTTTAACGGACGGAACCAGATTGGCCGACCCGCACATGCTCACTGAATAGATGGACGATGTGTCAGGATGACATCCGGTTGAGTGACCTGACACTGACACCTGACAGCGCTTCTGGCAACTGTAGAAAGGGAGATGTCACAAACAGTTTCCTTTGTTTAGTCTCCGGTCGTTAGCTACCAGTTAGCTAACTTACATGCTAAAAAGTTGGGGTTACATCAGAAATCATTTAACTTGTTCC
Organism: Hemibagrus guttatus; assembly: GCA_033459395.1. Classification (NCBI taxonomy): domain Eukaryota; kingdom Metazoa; phylum Chordata; class Actinopteri; order Siluriformes; family Bagridae; genus Hemibagrus; species Hemibagrus guttatus. The sequence goes on along the minus strand of JAUCMX010000014.1, from coordinate 20,728,493 downwards.
TGCAATTTCTGATGAGGTGGGCATGCATGGGAAATATTTATGTAACACGTAACCAAACCATAAACCATACCAACGAAAAACAATAGTTTGTTTAACCTTAGCCGATGTGAAGTGTGCGCTACAAGGCCAGCATTTTTGATGATCGTTTCTGTCCAGTCCTGTCCAGTCGTTTTATTGCATTTGACCGCAGCTGTCGTCGTTTTTTTGCCCGGCAGTGGCAGCAGGTATGCGATAAAACTTCAAATTGGAGCCTGAACTCCGTCGATTCTGTCACACAACAACACAACAAGATGACATTTGCGTTCCTTGTGTAGCCGACTTTGTACTGGTTTGTAATAGCCGCCTCCAGTTTTCCCTTTGTTTTGCTGTGATGTAATTGTGACGTCGGCACAAAAAGGGTCTATACAGATTTGAGATTTTAACTATTCCACATCATCATACAACCTTCAAAGCAGAAAAAGAAATATAAACGTTTATTGGTCTTCATATAAAGTTTGTATGACTGTGGCATGTTTGAAATCTATGAAATACCATAAAATATCAAGCGAAGACAACTCCTGAAGCCATGATATTGGATGCCTGTATAGCACACATAGTTTATCACATTCCACCCCACAAGCTTTGAAGATATCCTGCCACCTCTACCCACATAATCCACTTTTGACCTTTTAGTGATGGGGATTTCTTCTGTCTTTGATTGGCGCTATAGAGAAGATATAACTAGATACTGGAAGATTAAGTTCCACAGAAAGAGAGAGAGAGTTAATCTGAGGGAGTGAGGGATGACGACTGGAGGACAATCCCAGAGAGATAAACACTTTCAGTCTCTTTTTCACTGTTGAGAATCAGGACTGACCCAAGCATTATGCTTAGCTGACACTGAAACAGGTGAAGAGTCAAATGATGATTATTTTTTAAGTAGATTTTTAAGGATCATCTTGAGCTCAGCACTAGCTCAGTGGTTAAGATGTTTGGAAGGTTGTGAGTTCAGATCCCAGCACCACTGAACTGTCCCTGCTGGCCCTTATATACCTTAACTGCTCAACTGTTTACAAAAAAAGTTATTTACTCTGAATATGAGCTCCTGCCTAAATGCTGTAAATTATAGAACCCTGTGAAGAAACCTAACCTTACACATTATATATTTTTTACTAGTCCCAGCTCCTGATCTATCCCGCCATGAACATATCGATCCACAAGAAATAATTACCTGCAGTATCTAGTCATGTAACCTTTCAGAAAGTTTTCTGAGCAGAAACATCTTGCTGATGAGTCAGGAAGACTACAGTATCTCAAATAACCAGTCTTTACAAACATGGTGATCAGAAAAGCATCTCAGACTTTGAGGTGGATGTGCTACAGCCAAGCCCAGAAATTTTAAACTGGTTTCAGATTCCTGTAATTGGCTGATATGAGCGGAACCTGATGTGGCCTTCTGCTGCTGTGGGTTCAGTATGTTATGTGTTCTGAGATGCTTTTTTGTTTTGTATGGTCGTAAAGAGTTGTTATTTGAGTTAGCATGCTCACATAATGTTTTTTTGTTGTTTATCTGTAAATGAGTCATAATTAATGATGAATATGAGAGAGAAATAAGTTACGTTTTCTTCATTTGTCACATATAGATTACTGCATGGTGAAATTCTTTCGTCGCATATCCGTGGGGGTTGGGGTCAGAGCAAAGGGGCAGCCATTATACAGTGCCCCTGGAGCAGAGTGGGCTGGGCTCAAGGGCCCAACGGTGGCAGCTTCCAGTTAACGGCCCAGAGCCTTAACCACTTGAGCTACCACCGCCCCATATATATAAATAATAATAAATGGATGGAGAGAGATGGATGGACAGACGTTTGTGAGAAGGATGAATGGCTGAACAGGAATGACAAATCAATGTGATGGGATGAAATGCAGCGGTGTGGGTGAACCGAACCGGAATTGTGATAAAAGAAGAGGGATTAAATAGAGAGAGGAGGTGAGAGGCAGGTAAAGCAGTGGGAGGAACAGTAGGGAAGAGAGGAGGGATAAGTGTGAGAGAGAAAAAGTGTGATTTGTTTGAGCAGTTAGATCTCAATGTTCGCAGCGTTGGTTGACTGGAGTGGTTGAGATGAGAGCGAGGCTGTGTGGGAGTGTGTGTGTGTGTGTGTGTGTGTGTGTGTGTGTGTGTGTGTGTGTGTGTGTGTGTGTTTGAGCCACATATGTACCCTGATGGAAATGCTATTATTAATCATGGAAAAGAAAAAAGAAAAAAAGGCGCTGTGTGTGCAGTCTGCTGTTTACTGTAGCGCTGAATTTATGTGTTTGTTAAATCAGTGTGTTCATGTGTATAGCTACTGCCGAGTGTGTGACGAGGGCTCGATTGAAGTGCGTGTGTGGGCGGGTGAATTGAGTGGTTATAGCCTGGGAGTCTGTAACTGTAGAAATGATTCTGGCAGTATACGTGTATGATGTGCTAAACCTAAGCAGTGTGTGTTTATCAGTGCAGCGTGGGTCAGTTTTCTCTGCCCACGGCTCTTAGGAATGGACACGCCATGCAAAATGGCAGAGATAAAGGTGGGGTCAGTGTTCTTTTTAAAACGTTTGATGGACCAAATCCCTACAGTCTGGCAGCTTCAATAAAAAAAATTCTTCTTTGAGGAAAAACTTCAGTCTCTGTGGCATTCCAGGTTATTTAAACTGAAGAAGAAGAATCTGGACTAGTGACATACAACGAGGCAGGACAAAGAGCAGTCTCTGCTTGCCTCTCAGTTCAGAACTGAGTGATCCCAGGAGTTTCTGTAATACTCATACCAGACTGTCTAGCACCAGAAACCATGCCAGTGAGTCTCTGAGGTCATGCTTTTTCTTTGTTTTGTTTTTAAATATGTGAATACTAACTGAAGACCTGACTGTGCAGGAGTTTGCTGCCACGTGAATGTCTAATTGAACAACTGCATGAATGGCCAGGGGATAGAGGGGTTTCTAATAAAGTGGCCAGTCAGTGTATATATGCTGAGGGTAGAGGAAATTTACTCCCAGTTTTGCTCACTTATTCCCCTGGTAGTCACAATTCAAGAGAACAGACCAGACTAAGTCCAGACTAGTGGGGTCCTGGGAATTTTGTGTGTGTGTGTGTGTGTGTGTGTGTGAGGAAAGCATTATTTGAGCTAATGGATGACAATAAAAATGGGTATAAATCTGACCACTACTAAGCCTGGGCATTTAGTAAATACACCAAGCTCACAAGGTGTAGTGTGTATGTGAGTGAGTGTGTTAGTGTACACATTTTCCACATATACACGATCTGTGTTCATATCTTTGTACAGTATGTGTGACTGTGATCAGCGATTGTTCTCCTCCAGCATGCTTCTGTACCAAAGCCAAGCTGAAAAGATCGAGATGAAAGGGAAAGGAGCGGGGAAAGGGGACGCTTATGTAAGCCCGCATTTTAAGATGACGCTGAAGTCATGACTAGAACGAGTTCAGAAGAGACGCTACATGAGTAAGATGTGCGCTCAGCTGGAAAAGACGGATCGATGGTGACCCTTGCATTCTGACACACTCAATCTACATTCAAGAGGCTGAAGGTTCAAAAGTGTGTGGGATCGGATTGCGCGAGCTCATGTAAATCTGCGTTCGGAGACATGAAAACGCTCTCAGCGAGCCGGCTTTAAAGCAACACGGTGGTGTTTTCAGTATCATCTCAGTCTACTTCACACGTAGCACACGTGAGAAATTTGATACATATTCATAAAGCTTGTTCACTTTAACTGATGGGAGTGGCTGTTGAATCCTGATAATAAATATTTCAAATTCTCTCCTTTTGAGGCATCCATGCGTGATTACACCCACACACGTCCATCTAACATTCGGTCAGAATAAGTAGTTCCATCTCTATAAGGACTGATATAGTGGAGGTAGTTTAGATTCATTCCAGTGACTCAACAATCTTTTGATTCGGTTCACCAAAAATATTCCTTCACTGATTCGCTTGTTGTTGTTTTATTGTTGTGTGGCTACAAATGTACTAAGACTTGAAAAATGGTGTTTAATAACTATTTTATGACAAATGACATTATAAGTTTGTAAATTTTGTCAACTGCCACATTCGAAAAAAAAAAAATCGGATTATGTGTCACGTGACTCCAGTGCTCAAGTGCTACGTTCTTTTGATGGCATGGCCCCAAAGATTCGTTCACTGATTCATTTAGTTGAATGTTGAATCATTCAGTTGTTGTTGTTGTTTTGTTGTTTTATGCCTACTTAATTGACTTTTATAACTCATATAGCCACATATTTACTTGAATTAATTAAGTATAATACTTCTAATATTTTACTTTTTGTGTAAAAATCACAGATTTGTTTTTGCCATATTGAACGAGCCACCGAATCCTTTTTTGTCTTTATAGAGATTAAGTTGAAAAATGCTGAAGTTCTTTGTGAAGTAAAGCACATGACTGGTTATTAGGCAAGGGTTAAACTAATGATCCCCTCGCCTTTTCTTCTGTATTTCACTCTTTGTCCTTTCTGCATTCCTCCTTCCCTTTCTTCACTTATCCCCTCGCTCGTGTCTCTCTCGATTTCGAGGCAGATAGCTTTACATGTATGCTGGTTTGGATGAGTAGGACTATAAGACTCAACTGACAGTAGAGCTATATTTGGGTAAGGAACAGTGGGGTAGGCATGCGTACAAGCGTGCTGGAGCCGGAATGATGTCTTGCTAAGCCTAATCTAGGGAATATAGTGAAGATTTGCTTGCACAGTTTCTCATTTGCAAACAAGGCTCTGGATAAAGGGTAAACACATTGCTGCGAAAAAAAATACATCCATACTCATGTGGCCACTGACAAGCCTTACTGCCAGGAGAAGAATCGTATCAAACACGAGCAACCCCCTCTTTGTCACAAAAGATGAAGACAAAACACCTTTTTTTTTTTTCCTAAAATGGGAATTTGAGATTGAATGGAGCAAATCTTTCCTGTGGAGTGACAGAACTGATTAGCATGCTGCCTGTGTGCTACAGAAAACTATGGCTCCCACACATGCCATTTCCCTCTGAACTCGCTCTCTCTCTCTCACACACACACACGCACACAACATACCGTGATAGCCCTCATAAGGTAACATCATTGAAGCCTTCCAGTTCACGCTGCTACCATGAACTCCTGCTTGGATTGAAAATGCTTTCCAATCGACTAATTCATCACTGAGTCAGAAAGAAGCCGAGTTCTCTTTCTCCTTTTCCAGTTTTGTCATATTTAATAAGAAAGCTGAGTTCTCTGGGTAATTACATTTGGCTGACCACCAAAGAAATGCCTTTCCCCCTTAATGAGGATACAAATTAATATGTTTAATGGCAAGCCAATTGAGAAAATGAATGGTTTAAAAAGAAGTATTGTGCTGGGATGATAGGAATGTACAGTGATGTACAACAATGGTTAATGTGGACAAAATGATTATTTCACTCAACAGGGAAATCCCAATCATCACAATTTGTCAGTTTATTTGCATAGATTAAAAAATCAGGGAACTGTCGCTTTCTTTATATTGGACAATCCAAGCTTATATCTCCTAAATCTTTGAAATCACAATAAGCCTCCTCTTAATCAAATTAGTCGTATACATGTAAGTGTTATTCTTTTAAATACTGTTGAAATGTTTGTTCTAAGCTTATATATTCAGAGTTTCTCTTCCATTTGAGAAAACAAGACAATACAACTGAAAGAAATTCCCCGCTCACACTTTTTTGGATAGTTTAAGACACTTTATAAACCGCAGCAGCAGCCTTTATTTTGTCAGATATACATTACAGCACAGTGAAATCCTTTTCTTCACACATCAAAGCTTGTTAGGAAGCCCAGAGTCAGCTATGATACAATGCCTCTGAAGCTGAGAGGGTTCAGAGCCTTGCTCAAGGGCTTCAATAGCTCGGCAGTGCTGAGCCTTGAACCCCTGACCTTCTGATCCTTGACTATTGCACCAGCACTGCATCATAAACACTCTATACAGCATCATGAAGCAACCTAGCAACTGATTCTTAACACGTCAAACAAAATTGATCTGGCTTTCAACTAGCGTCCCTTGATGTATTAACGGAGTCTGTATTAACTCAATGTGACAGTTTAATAGGATGTAATTTATAGGTGATCTACTAAACATCCAGGGATAAAATTCAGACCATCTAAATAATAAAGAAAGCAAAGTGTGCGAGTCTATAGAGTGTGTATAGATTATGTGCTAAACACGAATAGCCGTAAACTCTTGACTTATCTTTTAGCATTCGTTATGAAGCTGGTTGATGAAATGGTTTGACGAATGTCCTGGAAGTTGATTGTTGACTCTTTATAAAGGGTCTACACTGGATTGTCGAAATAAAGTGTAAGCAATTGACCAACTCTGGTGAAATCCACTTGTAGTTTTCTGGACATTTTTCTCACTCTCTCTCTCCCTTTCCCAGTACTCCCATTCAACACACGCACACACACACACACACACACTCCCCAAAAGCCAACACTGCCCCCCCACAGCTCTCACCCCAATCTCTCTCTCATTTCTCAGAGGCCTGGCCTCCCGGGCCCATTGTTTTTCATCAATCCCTTCTTATCGTCAGGCACCTGCAGTGGTTTATGGCCCTGAGTCCAGAGCTGGTGAGCTGTTTAATTTCACACAGCCTGCACAGACAGAAAGCAGGGAAAGACAGAAATCAATAAAATGAAAGACGGGAGAAGAATGTGAATCAAGGCATGAATAGGAAAGCAGGCACAAGGCCATTTTCTATTTTTAGAGAGGAAAGAAGAACTGAAGGAAATCTAGCAAAACAGCGGCTCATGGATAGTAAGAAAATTAGCCCTATCGTATCCATGTTTTTACTATAATAATAATATACTGGGAAGAACCTCGTCTAAGCCACATCCGTGTGGTGGATTCTGGGTGGTGGTTTGAGTGAAGGGATTTGAGGTGTGTCACTTTACAAGCTTCTTTGCACAATTCTGTTTTTTTGCTCTTGGATCTGTCTGACTTGAGGGTTCACATTCATAACACCAATGACCCATATCTGACTTTACTGTGAACACACCTGCTTGGTGCTGCTGCTGCTGCTGCTGCTGCTGATGCTGATGATGATGATGATGATGATGATGACATTGATATCCACGTGTGTTAAAAGCCACTTAAATTCCATTTTGAAAATGTACCATATGTCGTATTGTATTCTCATTCGTGTCACATGGTCATGTTTTAGATATGTATCCAATATTATGAAGTGGCTCAGATATGATTTGGGAAGATCAGATTATTTGTGTTTCGGGGAAAAAAATCAGATCTGTGTTGCATTAAGGCAGAAAATAAGATTTGTGTTCCTTCATCCTTGTAATGTGTAGATAACCTTAAAAACCAACACATCAGGACAAAATGATTAACTATTATATATTTTCTTATTGTTTTGATCTACTTGTTTTACAGTTCACTTGATTCTGATTTAGAGTCACAATCGTCCCTAAGATACAGCCTATTTATATACATTCATTCATTCATTGTCTACCGCTTATCCGAACTATTCTCGGGTCACGGGGAGCCTGTGCCTATCTCAGGCGTCATTGAGCATCAAGGCAGGATACACCCTGGACGGAGTGCCAACCCATCGCAGGGCACACACACACACTCATTCACTCACCCAATCACACACTACGGACAATTTAGAGATGCCAGTCAAACTACAATGCATGTCTTTGGACCGGGGGAGGAAACCTGAGTACCTGGAGGAAACCCCTGAGGCACGGGGAGAACATTAACCACTAAGCCACCGTGCCCCCTCTATTGATTTATATATATATATATATATATATATATATATATATATATATATATATATATATATATATATATATATATATATATATATTTCTATAAAAATGAAAATTGGAGCAAATAATAATTACGTCTCCTGCTAAATGCTGGCGTAAATGTTCACCTACATGAAATAACCGTGATGTGAAATGCAATTTCTTTCATGGTTTTTCCTTTCATCAAATCACTTTTTTCCTTTTCTAATATTCAGTCAGTTTTCGTTCAGTCTTATATCAGGACTCGCTTGCTTCCCCGAACCCGAAACACATTCAATATCCATTTCCATCTCACAACATCCCGTGCGACATTCTTGCAAGCTGTGCACTAGATTCATAAAAAAAGAACCGCGTTGGTGACGCAGTAGCTCATATTTACTATCAGTTTGGTGTACACTGATTCGATAGCGTGTGTTCCTGAGCTGCTTTCTGTAAGAACAAGAGCGTTTGATTGGACTGCATGCTGCTATGTGAATGGAGTGATTGTGCTACACTGTATACCACAACACCAGGAGACCTCTCAGCTGGACGATGTCTCTCTTCTTTCTTCTCTCTCTCTATTCTATTTTGAGACTCATCTCTACCTCTCCCTTCCATCCCACCATCCTTCCTTTCCAGAGTCTGAATTATGAATTAACACACAGCCTTCTAAGAGTGTTTTGCAGCATTACCATGATATTATTACCATACGCCTGTCACTGCTTTGAAGATATGAAATTAAAAAGTCTGGCCTGAATTAACTGCTCCGTTTTCGCCTTTCATGTGCGTGACACTGGTGTCACAGATTCGTCGATTTTCTCTCTTTTCAGATAATCGCATGGCGTACCTTGATTAGCCTATTTCTGCCTCTCTCATTCCATCGGGAATGAGATCAGAACTGTATATGTGGAATGTGTGATTCATTTTGTATTCATTCCCTTGAAAACAAAAAAAACAGAGAGTTTATATATATTTTGTGTGGATAATTCTCAGGATTATCAAGACTTTTAGGACAAATACATGACTAGCTATTTTCCAGGTATAAGAGGTTACTCAAAAGTTTAGTCTGGATGTCCTGGATATTTTGTAATATAGATATCTTCCTCATCTTCCTCAGGCAGTGCTGAAGACCGTCACACTCCCTTCACTGTCTGTGTTTGAGTTAGTGTGTGCTTATAAAGGAGGATATGGGCATGTGTGGGTGTTTGTGTTTGTATATTTGCATATTTAATATTGGTTTATCTTAGAAGCATCCAGTTTAGCATACTGCATTTGAGTCCTTTCTTTAGTTCTGGATTCAGAAATACTGTAGCAAAAGAAAAAAGAAGTTTTATTTACAGACTTTAATACCTTTTGATGTGGCTTAACAAAAGCACTTGAAATTGATCTTTCTTATTTATAGCCATGAGCTAAGCACTATTGTTTAAGCATTAAAGGTAACTGTTGTAATTGTGATCACTGATTGGTTGTTGGGAATAATGGTGATCGGTGATTGGTTGTTGGGAATAATGGTGATCAGTGATTGGTTGTGATTGGTCATTGGAAATAATGGTGATCAGTGATTGGTTGTTGGAAATAATGGTGATCAGTGATTGGTTGTTGGAAATAATGGTGATCAGTGATTGGTTGTTGGAAATAATGGTGATCAGTGATTGGTTGTTGGGAATAATGGTGATCAGTGATTGTCACTGGGAATATTGGTGAGTCATTGGTTGTTGGAAACATAGACCTGCTCTCTCAGCATGTATAAACAGCAGCTGTGATTTGAGTTGGAGAGCCAAATTAAGGCAAAACACTATATTCATCATAACGCCTTAAAGCTGTCTAAAGTGTCACTAAGTCTAGTGAAAAACAAATTGAGGAGGCAGCACTGTTTCCGGTCTACCTCAAACCCACTTTCACTCTCTGTACATTTTTTATATTTTATTAATCTATTCATCTGCTTTTAATTTTTTCACTATCTGGTGATCACACTTGCTGTCTGATGCACTAACACCCAGCACAAACAGCAGTGTGTGAGATGCTTTAGTAAGGTCAGTGTATTATGTAGGTTAATTTATTTGTTTGTTCAGGAAGTCATGGTACTAAACTGTGCTTGAAAAGGATTGTGATAGTCAAATCCGTGCCTGTGTGCCCATAGATGTGTACAGACAGAAATAGGCATCCATCCATCCACCCACAGATCGTTAGAGGGAGAGTGTGAGTGAGTGCAGAGGAGGGTAGGTACAACGTAACACTCGCAGAATCTCATTCTTTATGCACTCAGGGCATTTCTGTGCAATTTATGACTAGAGGTGGGTGATGTAACAAAAATATCATATCCCAATACTTAATGATGCTTGATTTCTACAATACACAATATGTATCATTATATACAGGTTTGCTAGCAAAGCCGCGGCACAAGTGAAGATGCGCTGTCAATTGTCTACTGCACTGAATCTTTTACATATACAGTGTTTATGATCCCTGGGTGGTGCTACAGAAAAATGTGTTCCCCCTGTCACTGGAAGCTCATGGGTTTGAGTCCTGATGATGTTACAACCATCCATGGCAAGGAATCCAGGAGAGCAAAACTGGCTGTACTCACTGGGTGGGAGGGAGGGCATATTGTATCTCCTCTGTCAGTTACAGTGACAAAACCCAATCACGGGTGTCTTTAAATTCATATATGTGGAAGGTGGAATACAGCTGGCTGGGTTCATATGGTACAAGAAAGCATGTGTAAGTCTTCAAACTCACTGGCTGGTCGATGTTGGTTGATGGTATATGTTAGTAGATGGTAGATAGGAGATGTTGGTTAATGGTAGATGTTAGTAGATGGTACATGTTGATTGATAGTAGATGTTGATTGATGTTAGATAGTATATGTTGGTTTATGGTGGATGTTTGTTGATGGTAGATGATAGATGTTGGTTAAAGGTAGATGTTGTAAATTGTAGATGTTTGTTTATGGTTGATGGTAGATGATGGCCAATGGTAGATGTTGGTTGAAGGTTGGTTGATGGTGGATGATAGTAGATGATAGATGCTGGTTGAAGGTGTATGTTGGTTGATGGTGGATGTTTGTTGATAGTAGATGATGGTAGATGATAGATGTTGGTTGAAGGTGTATGTTGGTTGATGGTGGATGTTTGTTGATAGTAGATGATGGTAGATGATAGATGTTGGTTGAAGGTGTATGTTGGTTGATGGTGGATGTTTGTTGATAGTAGATGATGGTAGATGATAGATGTTGGTTGAAGGTGTATGTTGGTTGATGGTGGATGTTTGTTGATAGTAGATGATGGTAGATGATAGATGTTTGGGTTTAAGGTGTATGTTGGTTGATGGTGGATGTTTGTTGATAGTAGATGATGGTAGATGATAGATGTTGGTTGAAGGTGTATGTTGGTTGATGGTGGATGTTTGTTGATAGTAGATGATGGTAGATGATAGATGCTGATTGAAGGTGTATGTTGGTTGATGGTGGATGTTTGTTGATAGTAGATGATGGTAGATGATAGATGTTGGTTGAAGGTGTATGTTGGTTGATGGTGGATGTTTGTTGATAGTAGATGATGGTAGATGATAGATGTTGGTTGAAGGTGTATGTTGGTTGATGGTGGATGTTTGTTGATAGTAGATGATGGTAGATGATAGATGTTGGTTGAAGGTGTATGTTGGTTGATGGTGGATGTTTGTTGATAGTAGATGATGGTAGATGATAGATGTTGGTTGAAGGTGTATGTTGGTTGATGGTGGATGTTTGTTGATAGTAGATGATGGTAGATGATAGATGCTGATTGAAGGTGTATGTTGGTTGATGGTGGATGTTTGTTGATAGTAGATGATAGATGCTGGTTGAAGGTGTATGTTGGTTGATGGTGGATGTTTGTTGATGGTAGATGATGGTAGATGATAGATGCTGGTTAAAGGTAGATGTTGTAAATGGTAGATGTTTGTTGATTGATGATGGTAGATGTTAATTGTAGCTGTTGGTTGATAGTAGATGTATGTTGAGGGTCGATGGTAGATGATGGCAAATGGTAGATGTTTGTTGATGGTAGATGCTGGTAGATGATAGATGTTGGCTAAAGGTAGATGTTGTAAATGGTAGATGTATGTTGATGGTCGATGGTAGATGATGGCCAATGGTAGATGTTGGTTGAAGTTAGATAGCGTTCCTCATGATCTTTTTCTGCTAGTGGAACAAAAATAAACAATTGGTCCATACTGTCTCGGAAATTTCATTTCCTCTATGATAATTTCTTGGTTATAGAACGGCTGTATAAAAGTATCACACTCCCAGTCATGCAGTTATACTGAATATCGACACTCTTGCTTAATTAGCACTACTTACTAATATACACTCTGAGTAAAGCAGTAGAAAAATACAGTTTTATTGATATTCAAAAGCATTCAAATACTACATTTATTCAACCTACTTTTTATTTTTTTTTATTTTTTTGCCATATATACGTAAAAAAGAAAAAGAAACTATTATGCTTCCTTTGTTGTATATAGGTCAAATAATGCTCACACCAGACTGTTTATTTCAAATATTGATTTTTGTGGGGGGTTTTGTGCTTAAAATACAACTATACACAGCATTATAATAGGTTGTTGTTGTCTTTTCAGTACAATGACTTGCATTTTATTCCAAACATTTCTAATTTAAACACAATACCAGGATTTTATATATTTCTGTAAAGCTCCTTTATGACAATATCCATTGTTAAAGCATTATACAAATACAAAGACTTGATTATTTTTCCCCATAATGTCTGGTCTGTGCTTGTGCTGTGCTTGTGTGGCATGCTGCCTGGCAGGACTGTGACAGGTTTCTATACTTCATGGCACCACATACACATGCACACTCATTGTACGTGCCTTTTTTTACCCTGTGCTACTGATTCTGAAGCGTTATTTATTTACCTCTATTACTATTCCCCTGTGGCTGCCTCTGCACGCCCAGCGCACATAAACATGTGGCGCTGAAATAAAGCATTGTGTAGCATCGCTCCGACACAGTTCACAGCAACTCATAATGAGGATCCAGGGACTAATGTTATGTCTGAGGCTTCCCCTAAAGACTACGGCTGAGCTACTGCATACTACATGCTAACAAATGTGCTGTCATGTTCTCTTAATGTGGAAGCAATAAGCATTTGCTTTTTTTTTACACACGATACATGCTGTAGTACTTTGCGCTATATTAATGCATTACATTCACATTGTTTAGCTGGACTTGACAGCACACTTTTTAGTGATATATGATGACTAACCCTGAAAACTGAAAGCAAAAATCAAGTGCTGGATATTTAAAAAAATATATATACTAATGAGCTTTTTATTTTATTAACATACAGTGGGGCAAAAAAGTATTTAGTCAGCCACCAATTGTGCAAGTTCTCCCACTTAAAAAGATGAGAGAGGCCTGTAATTTTTATCATAGGTACACTTCAACGATGAGAGACAGAATGAGAAAAAAAAATCCAGAAAATCACATTGTCTGATTTTTAAAGAATTTATTTGCAAATTATGGTGGAAAATAAGTATTTGGTCACCTACAAAAAAGCAAGATTTCTGGCTCTCACAGACCTGTAACTTCTTCTTTAGGAGGCTCCTCTGTCATCCACTCGTTACCTGTATTAATGGCACCTGTTTGAACTTGTTATCAGTATGAAAGACACCTGTCCACAACCTCAAACAGTCAGACTCCAAACTCCACTATGGCCAAGACCAAAGAGCTGTCAAAGGACACCAGAAACAAAATTGTAGACCTGCACCAGGCTGGGAAGACTGAATCTGCAATAGATAAGCAGCTTGGTGTGAAGAAATCAACTGTGGGAGCAATTATTAGAAAATGGAAGACATACAAGACCACTGATAATCTCCCTTGATCTGGGGCTCCACGCAAGATCACACCCCGTGGGGTCAAAATGATCACAAGAATGGTGAGCAAAAATCCCAGAACCACACAGGGGGACCTAGTGAATGACCTGCAGAGAGCTGGGACCAAAGTAACAAAGGCTACCATCAGTAACACACTACGCCGCCAGGGACTCAAATCCTGCAGTGCCAGACGTGTCCCCCTGCTTAAGCCAGTACATGTCTGGGCCCGTCTGAAGTTTGCTAGAGAGCATTTGGATGATCCAGAAGAGGATTGGGAGAATGTCATATGGTCAGATGAAACCAAAATAGAACTTTTTGGTAAAAACTCAACTTGTCATGTTTGGAGGAGAAAGAATGCTGAGTTGCATCCAAAGAACACCATACCTACTGTGAAGCATGGGGGTGGAAACATCATGCTTTGGGGCTGTTTTTCTGCAAAGGGACCAGGACGACTGATCCGTGTAAAGGAAAGAATGAATGGGGCCATGTATCGTGAGATTTTGAGTAAAAACCTCCTTCCATCAGCAAGGGCATTGAAGATGAAACGTGGCTGGGTCTTTCAGCATGACAATGATCCCAAACACACCGCCCGGGCAACGAAGGAGTGGCTTCGTAACAAGCATTTCAAGGTCCTGGAGTGGCCTAGCCAGTCTCCAGATCTCAACCCCATAGAAAATCTTTGGAGGGAGTTGAAAATCCGTCTTGCCCAGCAACAGCCCCAAAACATCACTGCTCTAGAAGAGATCTGCATGGAGGAATGGGTCAAACTACCAGCAACAGTGTGTAAAAACCTTGTGGCGGCTTACAGAAAATGTTTGACCTCTGTCATTGCCAACAAAGGGTATATAACAAAGTATTGAGATGAACTTTTGTTATTGACCAAATACTTATTTTCCACCATAACATGCAAAGAAATTCTTTACAAATCAGACAATGTGATTTTCTGGATATTTTTTTTCTCATTCTGTCTCTCATAGTTGAAGTGTACCTATGATGAAAATTACAGGCCTCTCTCATCTTTTTAAGTGGGAGAACTTGCACAATTGGTGGCTGACTAAATACTTTTTTGCCCCACTGTATATTATTTTATTTACTTTATATTTTTATAGTTATAAAACTTTTACTTAATACATTATATTTTAATGTTTTATATTATTATTATTATTCATTCATTGTCTACCGCTTATCCGATCTACACTCGGGTCACGGGGAGCCTGTGCCTATCTCAGGCGTCATTGGGCATCAAGGCAGGATACACCCTGGACGGAGTGCCAACCCATCGCAGGGCACACACACACACTCTCATTCACACACTATAGACAATTTAGAGATGCCAATCAACCTACCATGCATGTCTTTGGATTGGGGGAGGAAACCGGAGTACCCGGAGGAAAGAGAACATGCAAACTCCACACACACATGGTGGAGGCAGGAATCGAACCCCCAACCCTGGAGGTGTGAGGCAAACGTGCTAATCACTAAGCCACCGTGCCCCATATATGATGATGATCATAATAATAATAATAATAATAATAATAATAATTATTATTATTATTATTATTATTATTATTATTATTATTATTATTATTATTATTATTGTTATTATTATTATTATCATTATTATTATTATTATTATTATTATTAACAATAATAATAATAATAATAATAATAATAATGATAATAATACTTTTTTTTATTTATTTATTTTTTATGTGGACTGTCCAAAATACAAATTGCTGTCAGTTAGTTAATGTAGAAAAGTTAATAAAGCTATGAATTAAATTCATCATGTAGCTATAGAAAATTAACCTAAGCCTACTGACCAATCAGATTTGAGAATTCAACAGCGCTGTGGTATAAGTTGAGATATGGCAATAAAAGCGTTATTGGCCCAGTGGACCCTACAATCGAGTTTGTGTAAAGGAATGCCTGGCACTGAGTACAGAGATTTATAACTTCATAATTCATCATTCATAACAGGCTGTTGATTAATGTTGAGACGAGGTTGAGTAGCTACAGATGCATGATGGAGCATCAAAATACCAGTGAGTATCAAACACCGCTTACATACTGTAGCTGGATTCTGGCCACATTATGTTTTCCCAAAATAAATGCATTTACAGTATATAGCCTGTAATATTTGTTTCTAGATCTTTTCCCAAACGAAAAGAATAGTGACAATTACTTCACATGTCCAAGAAATCTTAGAACTTCTTGAAATACCCAGAGATATAAAGGTACATTAAGTAAAGCTATACAAGCTGATCACTTTTGACTGAGAGATTCTGTTCAAAGCACCTGTTCGAGTGCAGCAGAACGCTCCAGCTATGATATTTGCACACATGCCTATTGTGTTATACGAATCAGTCGGGAAAATTGTTCTGTCTTTTTTTCCACAGTAATACGTGAGTCCTGCCTAATTCGGAGCTATAATGGCCGCTATAAAGCAAACCATTTATATCCACCCATTTTGAGAGGATATTACTAATCTTTTCGTCAGCCTCCGATTCCGCAGGAGGCAAAAGGTCTTGAGATTAACAGTTTGACTGGATTGAAATAGCAAACAATAGGCAGGTAGGTGGACGGGAAGAACTCTGATGCAGCTATTAATAGTTATACCTTTAGGCCCTGTTCTTTCATTTTCTCTCTTTCTCACGCTCTAGCACTAACCTATTAGGTTTAAGTAAAACAATTAACGATGACAGAGGTATATGATTCCAATTCTGGGAAAGAGAGCTCTGGTGAAATTAATTACGTTCTTATAATACCTCAGATCTCTCATACAGGCTGTCTGTAATTATACGGCTTCTCTGTAAGGTGAGCAAGTCTGCAAAGCCCTTGTGCTTTACACTACTACACTATGTCTTTTACTTGCTGTTGTTAGACCAGACATGGAGCTCACATCGCCAGAGTTTGTTGTCTTTGTGTCTTCTTTTTGTGGTTGTCTGACCTTCCACCATGTCCAACAGTTCTTCCTGAAGCTCACTTCTGCCTCCCCACCAGCAGATGTCACTCTATCATGAATTCTACACTGAAAAAAAGAATATGTGGTCTGTCAGAGTTAACGTATAGTTTACAACAAAAAAAATCCCAAAAAACGTAATTTCATTGCTTATAATAATCTTCATTTAAATATGTTTCTTACTGATTACATCGAATGATGTAGAGTGAGCGTGATCAATTCATGTAGTATTAACGTAAACCAGTTGAAATCTCACAAGGATGTTGGCACTGATGGAAACTACATCTGCTGCAAAACACCAACATTGTGGGTTTGATTCTTATATTCCAAGAGAAGTGCAGTATCGTTTTACAGCCAGAATCTGAGCTGGTTAGTTTTATGTACACTATATTGCCAAAAGTTTTGGGACACCCCTCCAAATAATTGAATTCAGGTGTTGTTTTCCAGGGGGTGGGCTTGACCCCTTGGTTCCAGTGAAAGGAATTCTTAATGCTCCAACACTAGTTTGGTGTGGAGGAACTTCACAGAGTCCAGACCTCAACCTGATAGAAGACCTTTGGGATGAATTAATGCTGAGACTGCGAGCCAGACCTTCTCATTCAGCATCAATGCCTGACCTCACAAATGCACTTCTAGTGGAAGGGTCAAAAATTGCCATGAGCACACTCCTAAACCTTGTGGAAAGCCTTCCCAGAAGAGTTGAAGCTGTTCTAGCTGCAAAGGGTGGGCCAACTTCATATTATATTCATGTGCATGTAAAGGCAGACGTCCCAGTTTTGCAATGGCTCAGAGTCTCCACTCTAATTCATCCTAAAGGTGTTCTATCAGGTTGAGGTCAGGATTCTGTGCAGGTCAGTCAAGTTCCTCCACACCAAACTCGATCATTCATGTCTTTATGGACCTTGCTTTGTGCACTGGTGCGCAGTCATGTTGGAACAGGAAGGGGTCATCCCCAAACTGTTCCCACAAAGTTGGGAGCATGAAATTGTCCAAAATATCTTGGTATGCTGAAGCATTAAGCGTTCCTTTCACGACTTTCAGAAAAAAATCTGAATTTCTGACCATTTTAAACTACCCAATTTTAATCACTTGATCAGATGTTTAATGGCCAAGAAAATCTTGTGATCAGATACAGACTGAATAAACACAGTTTTAGCAGTTCATTGCAAAGTCCTACCAATTCTCTGGAGGCATTAAGGCTTAGACATTTTTAAATTAATTTCAACCTTGAAATATATTTATAGTAAATTAAATGCTTGGGGTATGTGAAAGTATCTAAAACAGGCTGAATTAATCTTTTATTTGATTTATAGTAATCTCATAATAATAAAATAGTAGATACATTTGTTTTTATTCTTCAGCACATGCACGTTTTTTAGCAGTGTGGACCGTTTTCCTGTTTCAGTGAACTACTTTGTGGATTATTCAGTTTTTCTTTTTTTGTCTGATGCGTGTTACCTTTCTGGATTTTGGACCTTTCTGGATTTTGGAATGTGTATTGGATCTCTTTTTTTTGTTTTTATTCCAACATGTAGTATACAGAATCCTTTCAGCAGGACACAGAATATTTACAGCTTCCCCAAAGTGGCAGAGATCATCTGCATGTACAAATATGAGCACCAGAAACAGCTCAGTGGGTGAACCTCTTTCCAGGGCCACTGTGTTTATTCTGTACTTAATGGAGTGTGAAGGTTTACAAACTTGGAACGGCAAACCGCTAGGGACAGATTCTGGGAACGTGGTGGCGAAGCAGGACTCTAGGGATGGGGAAGGGTTGAGGCGATGTGATGAGTGAGGCCATTGAGCTCAGCGTGTGAGGTTTGCGATTTGTGTTGGCTGACATGATTTAGGCTCCTAAGGGATCATATACTGTGCATTTTTTGACCGACTGGAACATGAAAGGCAGAGATGAAAAAAAAAAAAAAGAAAGTCTTATAATACAATATCAATCACTTCTCTGTAATGTTTTCTCCCACAGCAAGAAAACATTCCCGGAAGAGCCATAATAGAGCGTGGAGTTTGATTCTTTGCCTTACGCCCAGAGAACACCAAGAGAGTCCGACATCTGTCACTGCTAATCACGTAGAGTCAATACGAGAGGCTCACTACTACTCTGAAAGCCTCGTTCGAAATTTTAATTCCAATACAGCAGAATTTTTTCCACTTAATCTCAATTTTCTGCATTTAAACTATAGACAATTTTGATATGACATGTTTTTGATATGTGAATAAGTTTCGCTGTACTGAGATATTTCATTTACAAAGTGAGTTAGAATAAGCATAAATATTCATTCATTCATTGTCTACTGCTTAGCTGATCTATACTCAGGTCACGGGGAGCCTGTGCCTATCTCAGGCGTCATTGGGCATCAAGGCAGGATACACCCTGGACGGAGTGCCAACCCATCACAGGGCACACACACACACACACTCTCATACACTAATACAGACAATTTAGAGATGCCAATCAACCTACAATGCATGTCTTTGAACCGGGGGAGGAAACCAGAGTACCGAGAGGAAACCCCCGAGGCACGGGGAGAACATGCAAACTCCACACACACAGCGGAGGCGGGAATCGAACCCCCAACCCTGGAGGTGTGAGGCAAACGTGCTAACCACTAAGCCACCGTGCCCCCCAGCATAAATATTTTGTAGACATATTTTTTTTCTCAAGGACACTTTCACATGGGCTGAGGCTAAATCAGAGCAGTGTTTATACCTTTGGTTAATTTTCTATTTAGTTTGGTAAACATTGTGCATAATTAAACAAATCAACAGGTAATAAATAAATAAATAAATAAATAAATAATAAATAATCTGGAAAACATTCTCATAAAACTCTCTCGTTCATTGGTTTGATTGGCATGTAGAACTTCATTCATGCACAGACACTAAATGACGAGATAATTAAATGTAGAACTAATTTCAGATATTTTTTGTGTCTCTTTTTGTTTATGGCTCCAGATATCCTGCATACATGCAGCATTATTTTTCTGTTCTGTGGCTCATCCTATCAACTCGCAAAAAAAAAAAAAAAAAAAGGAAAAAACTCAAAATACATGCTGTTTGTTTACTTCCTGCAGGTGAGTCAATTCAGGATTGAATCACTGGCTTTTCATTGATATCGATCCAGACTAGAGTTCACTTCAGTTTCATGTGTCACGTAGTTAAACGAACCAGCACACAAACTCTGAGGAGAGTGAAAAGCTGAAAATGTCAGAAATGAAAAAAGGTGAGGAGAACTTTTGTGTTTGGAAATCATAAAAAAACAGCGAGCCAACACTTCATAAATGACTCACTAATTCTATAAACAACTAGTTTAAAACATTTTCATACTGCATTCAGCTTTTATTTTCTATTTTTGTACACTGGTCTCTCTTCTATGGAGGCCGAGAAGTGCAAAACAAAATAACAAATCCATTTCCATTCGCAGGCTATACCTGTCTTTTCAGGTTTCTCTAAATTGTCATTGTGTTTGTTGTTTTGTTTTTTATTTGTTGTTTTATTTTTGGTTTTGTTATTGTGTTTTCTGATTTGTTATTTTGTTTTAGGTTTTGTTGTTTTGTTGTTTTATTTGTTGTTTTATTTTTGGTTTTGTTATTTTGTTTTCTGGATTTGTTGTTTTGTTTTCGGATTTGTTATTTTGTTTTCTGATTTTTTATTGTGTTTTCTGATTTTTTATTGTGTTTTCTGGATTTGTTATTTTGTTTTAGGTTTTGTTGTTTTGTTTTTTATTTGTTGTTTTATTTTTGGATTTGTTGTTTTGTTTTTTTTGGATTTGTTGTTTTGTTTTCTAGATTTGTTGTTTTGTTTTCGGATTTGTTATTTTGTTTTCTGATTTTTTATTGTGTTTTCTGGATTTGTTATTTTGTTTTAGGTTTTGTTGTTTTGTTTTTTATTTGTTGTTTTATTTTTGGTTTTGTTATTTTGTTTTCTGATTTGTTATTTTGTTTTCTGATTTGTTATTTTGTTTTCTGGATTTGTTGTTTTGTTTTTGGATTTGTTATTTTGTTTTCTGATTTTTTATTGTGTTTTCTGATTTTTTATTGTGTTTTCTGGATTTGTTATTTTGTTTTAGGTTTTGTTGTTTTGTTTTTTATTTGTTGTTTTATTTTTGGATTTGTTGTTTTGTTTTCTGGATTTGTTGTTTTGTTTTCGGATTTGTTATTTTGTTTTCTGATTTTTTATTGTGTTTTCTGGATTTGTTATTTTGTTTTAGGTTTTGTTGTTTTGTTTTTTATTTGTTGTTTTATTTTTGGTTTTGTTATTTTGTTTTCTGATTTGTTATTTTGTTTTCTGGATTTGTTGTTTTGTTTTTGGATTTGTTATTTTGTTTTCAGTTTTGTTACTGTGTTTTCGGTTTTATTGTTTTGTTGTTTTGTTTGCTGATTTATTTTTTTTCTGATTTGTCATTTTGTTTTGCACTTCTCAGTCACCGTAGACTTCTTTGGCTCTGTTTGTATTTTGTGGCTCCAAAAAAGTAGCTCGCAAACCCAAAATACAAGACACATTTTGTTCGCTTCCTGTAGTTTGCTTGTAAGGTTTGAACGTCTTTCCCCATGCAATCGAGCCACATTGGTTCACTTTGAAGAGCACTGAGAAGTCTTGCTGAGACTCTCTCATTGCAGTTGTGCTTGTGAAGGAAGAAAGGGAAGAAAACACACCAGGATTCAATTCAAACTTCATCCTGAGAGCTGAATGATGGCATAGCAGGTAGCATCGCTTGCCTCACAGCTTCTGAACTGTTTTTTTCCCCCCTGGTAGTCATTTATGTGCCTCAAATGTAGTACCTAGACATCATGTTGAAAATTGCTGGAATATTCATTTCATGTACTTCTAGTACATCATTTATGTTCATTAAAATCATGAGTGATCAAAACCAAGGAAGGATTGTAACGTTTATGCTAATGTCTACAAAGATTAAAGCCTAATGAGCCAGATGAAATCAGTAGCTGATTAATGAGCAGAGGAGACACACCAATCAGACCAACAAGGCAAAAGGAGGTAAAGAATGAGGTGCTAATAAAAAAAAAAACAAAGACAGAGGAGAGGAGGAAAGCAGCTTAGGTTAGCTTTTTTGTTGTCGTTTAGGACAGGAAAAACTTCTCCACTCTTTTTCCCAGAGGCCTGTTTTGTTGTGTCACACAAATGTTTGTATCTTCAAAGTAAATGTTGATATCAAACCTATTTCTGCTCTCTGAGATGCTTTCCCAAATGCTTGTTCAATTTAAAAAGCAGCTCAAGTTTTATCTTCAACCAGTAAAATTCTGTGTACAGTTATCCAACAGAGGGAAAAACACACGTCTAAAACACACTGAAAGCCAACAGAGTCCTGACTCATTTTATATCAGACTCACAGCCAGAGCATCATTTGTTTGTTTATACTGATTGAAAATGTCTGTTCTGCCTACGCTAGTGAGGTGGAAAAAGGGTTAAATTCAGTGTGAACATGCAGTTCGAAAAAAGGAAGAATAGTGAAGTAAACTAGCAAGCTATAGTAGAATTACTCAAGCTTAGGACTGTTCACCCATCCTTCTCTGTGATACCAACGAGAGAGATCTGGTGCCTTATTTACGAAGGCCACGAGTCCAACTGAAGCATTTCCTGAGCTTAAGCAGTTGGCTATAATCTCTCGTTAGTAGCTGGCACTCCATCTGAGCAGCTCTCTATATGACAGCTCAGTTGAGTAATGACTTATTTATGTGCAAGATGGCGATTGCAGAAATGCCTTATTTGTAGCCATTGTGGATTAATTATCACATATTAGGCGAGAACAGCTTTGCTCCTGGCCAAACTCTCCATGTCTATTTAAAGCTTCTCAGAGCGATCAGGCTGGTCTTGGATCAGCATTTTCTTTGCGACTATTATGTATTCATTTTCGCCATTTCCCCCTCGCTAGCAGCTAATGGATTTACTGTGCAGTTGCGAGTGATAGATTCTTCTTCATTAACTTCTCCGTTTGCAATCTCAGACGCTGCAAATGAGAGAAATCTTTAAGCTCGTGCAGACAAAATGCCTCTGTGTAGAGACAAAGGAAAGATAAATGCACAAAAGCTACAAAGGATAATGAACGGAGGGCTGGTGCTTTTTGTGTGTGAGATTTATTTATCCTCTACAGTTGTCTGGAATGTGGGTCAGTTATGGCATGCTTTATTTGGACAGATTTGTAAATATTTTCTAATTTAATGTAAGAAATACAGACAAAGTTTGCATCCTACTGGTCCTTTTACATGTTTATGTACAATGTACATGTGGAATGACTGGCTTTGTCTAGCTTCATGTTTCAGGTTGTTATGAGTACTTGGGTTCTTTAAGTTATACCATAAATTTATAATAAAACCAATAGAAATTTGGTAACAAAGACGAGTACAAAGACTAGTTTAAGATGGCTGATTAACTTGAATCTTTGGAAGCACAAGGAAATGGTCCATAAAGTCTAGGGATTATAAATTTGGTAGCACATGGTTGTTAAGGCGCTTAAGGCTGTGGGTTGTTGATTGGAAGGTCAGGGTTCAAGCCCCAGAGCTGCCACTGTTGGACCCCTGAGCAAGGGCCTTAACTTTCTCTGCTCCAGCGGCACTGCATCATAGCCTTCCCTGTGCTCTGATCCCAACTTCCTCAGCTGGGATATGTGAAGAAAAGAATTCCACTGTGCTGTAAAGTATGTGTGGAGATAATAAAGGCTTCTTCTTCTTCCATCCAAGCCCATATATTTGTTTGTTTGTTGATTGAATTCTTATAAGACATTTAACAGGTCCCTTTGAATTTAATCCAAACCCTAATAAGTGAAACTCAAGTCACTAGGTCTGATGGTATACTAGCCAACTTGAGTAAACTACACCAGGTTACGTATGTAACCCGGTTCCTTGAGAAGGGAATGAGACGCTGCGTTGCTGACCACACTCCAGACGTCCACTCACCCTTCCTTCAGACGAGTAGAAGCTGGAGTAATGTGACGTAGATGCCCTTTTATGGTCTTCTGACATACCCGAGCCGATAAATCGGCGTGATTTCACACAGTTTCAGACACAACTTCCACATAGAAGCATTCCTATAGCATCAGCCATGACGCACCGGCGAGTTCCCTCGAAAAGGAGCCAATTGTGGGCATGTACAAGCTCATGTATGATTTCAGGCCAAGTGTGTTACACTGTGAAACTACTTATGAAACTGAAAGTATTAGTTTGGGGATTTTGGGGGGATTTTTGAGATTTTTAAAACAAAATGTAACATCTAAATGTCAAACTTCTTTCCTTCTTCCTTTCCATCTTCTCTTCAATTCCTTCTTCCCTTCCTACCTTTCTTTATCCTTCCTTCCTTCCTTCCTTCCTTCCTTCCTTCTTTCCTTCCATCCTTCCTTCCTTCCTTCCTTCCCTTTGTTCTTTCCCTTTGTTCTTTCCTTCTTCCCTTCCTACCTGTCTTCTTCCCTTTCCCTTTCCCTTTCCCTTTCCCTTTCCCTTTCCCTTTCCCTTTCCCTTTCCCTTTCCCTTTCCCTTTCCCCCATCTTCTCTTCATTTCCTTCTTCCCTTCCTACCTGTCTTCCTTCTTCTTTCCCTTCCTTCTTCCCTTCCAGCTTCTCTTCATTTCCTTCTTCCCTTTCTCCCTGTCTTCTTCCTTCTTTCCTTAATATCTGTTTTTTTTTTTTTCCCTTTCCCTTTCCCTTTCCCTTTCCCTTTCCCTTTCCCTTTCCCTTTCCCTTTCCCTTTCCCTTTCCCTTTCCCTTTCCCTTTCCCCCCATCTTCTTTCCCTTCCTTCTTCCCTTCCAGCTTCTCTTCATTTCCTTCTTCCCATTCTACCTGTCTTCTTCCTTCTTTCCTTAATATCTGTTTTTTTTTTTTCCCTTCCTTCCTTCCTTCCTTCCTTCCTTCCTTCCTTCCTTCCTTCCTTCCTTCCTTCCTTCCTTCCCTCCCTTTGGTCTTTCATTCTTCCCTTCCTAACGATCTTTTTCCTATCTTCCTTCCTTCCTACCTGTCTTTTTCCCTTTCCCTTTCCCTTTCCCTTTCCCTTTCCCTTTTGCCTACCTTCCTTCCTTCCCTTTGTCCTTTCCTTCTTCCTTCCTTCCTTCTTCCTTCCTTCCTTCCTTCCTTCCTTCCTTCCTTCCTGCCTATCTTCCTTCCTTCCTTCCTTCCTTCCTTCCTTCCTTCCTTCCTTCCTTCCTTCCTTTTCCTTTCCCGTCATTTCCTTCTTCCCTTCCTACCTGTCTTCTTTCTTCTTTCCTTCCTCTGTTTTCTTCCTTCCTTCCTTCCTTCCTTCCTTCCTTCCCTTTCCCTTTCCCTTTCCCTTTCCCTTTCCCTTCCTTCCTTCCTTCCTTTCCTTTCCCTTTCCCTTTCCCTTTCCCTTTCCCTTTCCCTTTCCCTTTCCCTTTCCCTTTCCCCTCCCTTTCCTCCCTCCCTACCTACCTACCTACTGCTGTCAAGCAGTATACGTAGACGTAAGTGTGTTGTGCTGCAGAAAGGTATTTTGCTTAATTTTGTTGCAGAAACATGTACATGCAAATCTAATACCTGCCCTTGTATCTAGTGTGAAAGATACAAACCGTTGCATGTTTTATCATGTTTACACATGTTGTTGCACATATAAAAAACATAATTAATTTAGTACACTACATTGGTCACTGAGTTATTATGAGACTTATTTTAATTCTTACTCATTCTTAGTCATAGTGTAAGGCTTAGAGCTTAGAGGAATTAGATGCAGTTTGACTGCATTTATTTTTAGGGAGTGTGTGAGCTGCAGCTGGTGTGCTGTGGCCAGCTGGTAAGATTTAGCTGTAGGTGCTGAACATCAGCTCCAGTGTTTATGGATGCTCTTCTTCTCAGTGACCCACATCTAAGCTAGCAATGAAAGTCAGGACTAATCATACATGTATAGCTTGTCCTCCTGCTCTGTTCTCTGTCTGCCTGTCTTCTTTTTACAGTGTTTTGGGTCTGTTTAACAGGTCACAATCTCTCCTTCGCTATTGTTTATTTTCTCCAGCTGTCCCACCTCTGCTTCCATCCTCAACTATTATGTGTCACTCCAAAGTTTGCTAGTCTATTGCCATTTCTGCCTCACCCTCCTTACTCCTCTGGTTCATGAATTTATTATAAAGACCATAAATGAGCGGGAGTGTAGGAGAGATGAGAAGAAGGGAGGGACATCGTTTTGGGGATTGGGATCCACCCCGTTTTTTTCCTTATCATGTTATAAATATTATTGTCTTTCTGTTCTAGAGCTGTATTTAATATAGCACATGCCTTTCTATGCAGTAACCATATATCGTATATCATGTCTTCCTCTCACTCTTCCTCTTCTCTTTCCTTGTGTGCTTGCATGCTACCTGTTGCCATGCCAACCCCATATTTATTTATTTTTTTTTTGGTATCTTGAATATTGCCCAAAGCAGTGTATCTCTGTAGGGTCTCTAAGTAACTGTATACAGTTGATCAGCTATAACATTAAAAACACTACCAGGTGACATGAATAATAATAATTATCTCATTACAGTGGCAGCTGTTAAGGGGTGGGGTATATTAAGCAGCAAGTGAAGGGTCATTCTTGAAGTTGATGTGTTGGAGGCAGGAAAAATGAGCAAGTGTTAGGAGTAACTATAGCAAAGGTCAAAATTTCAATCTCTAGACAAGAAGGGTCAGGGCATCTACAAAACTTTAGGTCTTGTCTGGTGCTCCTCGTATGCCGTGGTTACGATCTTGCAAACCTGGAGAACCGGTGCCAGGATCATTGTCCACCCACAGCTCATTGATTTGAATGGCAAGCAAAGGCTAACCTGTCTGATCTGTTTCCACAAAAGAGCTTCTGTATCTGCTGAAAAAAGTTCATGTTTGCTATGATAGAAAGGTTTCAGAATACACAACGCTCCTCGCAGCTTACAGTGTGTCTGTGAGGCTGTGTAAGATTACACATTTTTTTGTGTAAGCATGAAAATAAGGCTTTACTAAAGTTTGTGTCTTTCATGCTTAAACAGTAATCTTGTAATTTTTGCGTATTTGTTTGAATGACTATATAGTTGGGGAAGTTTTTTAAACCTCAAAATACAAAATACCGAACATTGTTTGTACAGACAGATTAATTAAAAAACTAAATAATGAAATGTATTAAGCCCCAAAATCTTTGAGAATGGAGATTAGGGGTGCAAATGAGTCCAAACGAAAGGCAGGCGCCTTTCGTTTGGACTCATTTGCACCCATAATCTCCATTATCAAATATACTCAAATATTTGCACTTGTATGTTTCTGCTACTTGAAGAAAAAAATTTAAAGCGTACACTCTTCTATTTGGTGCATATTAAATACGTGTTTGACATGCCTCACTGGTTTTGATGCATGTTATACTGGGCATGTGGCAGGTTTTAGTTTCTGTTTCCTCTTCCTGGGAGTCTTATTGACATCTGCACTTGTGCAATCAGGGGCATCAACAAGAGTAATTATCACACACAACAACCTGATTTACATACTTCCTCTACTTTGCATGAAATTGTCATTCATGATAAATTATTCTTTGAAACCACACACAAACACACACAATTTATATATACAATCAACCCCACAAATGAATCCTTTACATATATATGTAAAAAAAATCAGGGTCAAAATATATATATTTTTTTTTAAAATAACTCCTGCTGTATTGTCTCTTCATCCCTGTGCACGCACATACACACACACAGTAAAATATTTCTACCCCGGCTGTTGTTGAACTCGTTGAATGATAGCTAATTAATAACTGAGGGTCACAGTAAGAGGTTAAAAACACCTGGCATAAATCTGCCTGCCTACTCCAAAGCTTAATTGTTTCTTTGCTTTCCGTTTATCATCTCCCTTTCTCTCATCTCGCTAATGTCTGATTGCTCCAGCTCTCATTTATCTGAAAATGATTATTAACACTAATGCTGCGTTCACACAAAAAAGTGATTTTATCGCTGCAAGTCTCCAGTCTCTGTACTACGAAGGACACAAGCAGGCGTTCCTACTACTGGTTGCCATGGTGATAACGTTTATCAGTGGCGTTTTTGTATAAAGTTCAGTAGTGTATATCTGCATCATATAGATACATTTCTTCGTAACTTTGTCACATCTCTGGTCACGCCCCCATCTAGAAGTTGGCAGCTCTAATCGAAAATGAATTTACGTCACTTTGTTGCTGCAAGTCGCTGTACCCTCTGAACATCGCATGAAACTGAAAGCATTATTTTAATGCAGTGCATCAATTTGAGATTTTTTTAAAAATAAATGTAACATCTAAATGTAGAACTTTTTATTTCCTTCTTTCCCTTTCCCTTTTTCCTTCCCTTCCTTCCTTCCTTCCTTCCTTCCCCTTTCCCTTTCCCTTTCCCTTTCCCTTTCCCTTTTCCCTCCATCATTCCCTTTTTCCTTTCCCCTTTTTTCCTTTCCTTCCTTCCTTCCTTCCTTCCTTCCTTCCCTTTCCCTTCCCCTTTCCCTTTCCCTTTCCCTCTTCCCCCCAATCTTCTCTTCATTTCATCTTACCCTTTCTACTTGTTTTTTTTTTTCTTTTCCCTTTCCCTTTCCCTTTCCCTTTCCCTTTCCCTTTCCCTTTCCCTTTCCCTTTCCCTTTCCTTTTCCCTTTTCCCTCCTTTCTTCCTTCCTTTCCATCTTCCTTCCTTCCTTCCTTCCCCCTCTTTCCCCTTTCCCTTTTTTCCTTCTAATTTCCCTTCCATCTTCTCTTTATTTCATTCTACCCTTTCACTTGTCCCTTTTTCCTTCCTTCCTTCCTTCCTTCCTTCCTTCCCCTTTCCCTTTCCCTTTCCTTTCCCTTTCCCTTTCCCTTTCCCTTTTCCCTCTTCCTTCCTTCCTTCCCTCTCTTCCCTTCCCTTTTTTCCCTTTTAATTTCCCTTCCATCTTCTCTTCATTTCATTCTACCCTTTCTACTTGTTTTTTTCTTCCTTCCTTTCCCTTTCCTTTTTTCCCTTTTCCCTTTCCTTTCCTTCCTTCCTTCCTTCCTTCCTTCCTTCCTTCCTTCCCTTCCTTCCTACTGCTGTCAAGCAGTATTCATAGACATCTAGATGTATTCGTAGACATCTAGTTTTTGTCGAGATTGGGCGTTTGAATAAAAATATTGTCTGCTGAGTTTTGGACTTTGACTGATATTTGAGAACATACTGTAGATTTGTCCTTTATTGTGATGGATCCACAACAGCAGTTTTGGAGCAGCAGTCAATTCGGACAATTTTGGCAGCAGAAATCTTTTTGGTGAGTGATAGCAGTTTGATACAAAAGAAAAAAAGTCTAATAAGAAAAGTGTAGAGCTGTCACAGAATATTTATTCCCAAACTGTACTGACGTTTCAGGATTTCAAAAAAATTTCTTAGTAAATATTTTGACATATTGCTGCTTTTGAAGCTTGTCTCAAACTGTCACATGAACATATCTTAATGCTGAATTATAAGACACAGCAACGGCAGCAGACTTTAAGGCTTAGCTTTCACAAACAGCCAGGGTGTGTTATGCTTGCGTATGAAATCTCTGTGTCTGATCTCCTGAGAGCTCTGTATCGTCTGATCACTAGGACACAGCAGATGAACACCTAAGGGTCACTTTTTGAGCTCTAAACACCTGTTTCATCAGCTGGTGCAAATCTCACAGTGCGTTAATGTGCTTAATTGTTTTCTTTAGTCCGTTCATAACCTTATATTCTCTAATATACATTTTTACATTTACTATAACAACAACTACCCCTGCTTTTTTTGTTGTATATATATATATATAGTTTATATATATATATATATATATATATAAAAGCGAGTTTGATGAAGGGCCAAATTGTGATGGCTAGACCACTGGATCAGAGCATCTCCAAAACTGCAGCTCTTGTGGGGTGTTCCCGGTCTGCAGTGATCAGTATCTATCAAAAGTGGGACAAGGAAGGAACAGTGGTGAACCGGAGACAGGGTCATGGGCGGCCAAGGCTCAGTGATGTACGTGGGAAGCGAAGACTGGCCCGTGTGATCCGATACAACAGACGAGCTACTGTTGCTCAATTTGCTGAAGAAGTTAATGCTGGTTCTGATAGAAAGGTGTCAGAATACACAGAATGCATGACGGGTCAGGGCTGTTTTGGCAGCAAAAGGAAAACAAACACAATATTAGGCAGCTGGTCATAATGTTATGCCCGGTCATGGTACATATAATCAATTGTACAGGTGGGAACTGGAAAACATAAAAAAGTATAAAAAAAAAATTTTTTCCTTACCTCATGTACTTTAACTGTTTATGTTACTTATGATAACGACAAAATGTCTGTGATATTTATCACGCTAAATGTTTTTAGTGTTATAAATGAATTTCTTTTGCCTTCATTTTGCCCCAAAGCGATGCAGACTTTTGCACTGTAAATAATTGAGTTCAATAACTGGCAGAAGTGCAAAGCTGAGTTTTTGCTGAATCACAGAAATGCAGCTCACTTGATTACAGTGTAATAAACTGCAAGTTAAAAATATATATATAAACAGTTACTCAGATGGTGCTTCAGTTCATTAGGTCAACAGGTTCCGAAAGAGTTATTTCAGATATTTCTGAAGGGAAGGAGGTTAGAAATTTTTCTCTCTCTCTCTCTCTCTCTCTCCTCTCTCTCTCCCTCTCTCCCCTCTCTCTCTCTCTCTCTCTCTCTCTTTCAGAGGAAATAGACACATCAGTCAGCAGGCTTGGGCAGGGTGCTGCCACTGATATACTGTGACACAACGTGTAGACGTGTTATTAATTGTGTTGCTGGAATGAAGTCAAAGAACTACAGAACAACGCAAGGAGAGAGAGAGAGAGAAAAGAGAGAGAGAGAGAAGAGAGAGAGAGAGAGAGAAGAGAGAGAGAGAGAGAGAGAGAAATGTAGTAGACATTAATGAGAAACATGTAATGCATTTAATTACATATATGTTAGGCAAGTGAAGTTAAAGTAGAAAAAAATGAGAATGCAAAGATTAGGACAAACATTTAAAAGTAGAATTTCAATAACAACATTAAGGAGAGAGAGAGAGAGAGAGAGAGAAGAGAGGAGAGAGAGAGAGAGAGTTTATCTTCATAGGTATATCTACCTACAGTATATTTCCATCCTTCCTTTTTTCTTTCTTACTTCTTTCCTTCGTTCTTTCCTTCGTTCCTTCCTTCCTTCCTTCCTTCCTTCCTTCCTTCCTTCCCTTTCCCTTTCCTTTTTTCCTTTCCTTCTTCCTTCCTTCCTTGTTCCTTCCGTTCCTTCCTTCCTTCCTTCCTTCCTTAAAAAAGAATGATTTCCTTCCTTCCTACCTACATCCCCCCCTCCCTCCTTCCTTCCTTCCTTCCTTTCCCCCCCCTTCCCTTCCCCCCTCCCTCCTCCCTCCCTCCCTCTCTCCCTCCCTCCCTCCCTCCCTCTCTCCCTCCTTCCCTTTCCCCCCCCTCCCTTTTTTTCTTTCCCTTTTTCCCCCCTTCCCCCCTTCCCCTTTCCCCCCTTCCTTCCTTCCTTCTCCTTTTTTCTTTTTTACTTTGTTCCTTTGTTCCTTCGTTCCTTCCTATCCTACCTTCCTTCCTTCCTTCCTTCCTTCCTTCTTCTTTTTTCTTTTTTCCCCCCCCTTCCTTCCTTCCTTCCCTTTCCCTTTCCCTTTCCCTTTCCCTTCCTTTCTGCTGTTAGCATAGTTCATGGAAAATCAGACATCTGGTTGTATCCAAATTGGATTGTCTGCTAACAATCTGGACAATTGACAAATGATCAAAAATTTTGTCATGCTATTTGGCTGGGTGGGAGATATACTCTCTCTTCCCTGTCAGTCAAAGCGACATTAGCCCACCGCGGGCATGCGTGAGCTTGTGTACATGTAAGATGGAAGAAAGCGCTTTCCTACGAATGGGTTCCTCATCCTGTGATGCAACATGAGGCACGAGAAGCAGTTATAAAAGATGTGGATGTTAAATTCAAGTATCTTAGAGGAAACATGTTACGCTTCATTTACCCCTCCCCCTCCCCCTTTTTAGAAAACTGTTATGTGACAGTCGGGAGTTAGCTAGTGGACTAGAATTAGCATTTGTAGGAAACTTGGTGGGAAAACTCATTTTTCTGTAGATTATTAGCCCATTTCTTTCTCCTCTCTTTTTCCGACTTCATTACCACACCGCAAAAATAAAACTCAAAGTTTTATTTCATTCCCAGTTGATGATTTCTTCCTTTCTTCTCTCTCTCTCTCTCTCTCTCTCTCTCTCTCTCTCTCTCTCTCCCCTCTCTCTCTCTCTCTCCGTTTATCATCTGCAATAAACCGTACATATTTAAAGTGATGCAACAGACGTGTAAGTCCGTTCACTTTAAATGCCTCGATTTTCATGATTAAAAAAAAAAGATGGACAGGTTATTATAGATTCAAGATATAAAAATAGATTCCACATAGAAACATGTACTGAGATTAATGGATGAACGTATTAAACTGCATAGAGTATGAACGCTAGCCTGGCTCACTGAGCTTCAAACATAAACCTAGAATAAATTTCGAAACCTTTTTTTCTTCATTTAAACAGGAAGTTTATACAAAATTCAAGGCACTGCTTTCCATTTCGAATATTTAATACTTAATACTAGGTCAGTATTAAAAGTTTGTGTAGTACAAATGATCCGATTTTGTTTTTAGTTGTATACACAATAAACGTTTTTATTTTTATTTTAAATGCACTAATATTGTTAAACATATGAATAAGATGTAACCTGCTTTGATTTGGTATTTTTTCAATTCAATTCAATTCAATTCAATGTGAGATTTACAGAAGTATAGAAACATAGAATAAAAATGATAAAGTTTAAAATTTTACCCCCAACATTTATCCCCAATGAGAAGCCTGAGGCGATGGTGGTGAGGAAAAACTCCCCGAGATAATATGAGGAAGAAAGCTCGAGAGGAACCAGCCCCCGAAGGGAACCTCATCCTCATTTAGATGACACTGGACAATAAATAATGTAAATATTAATAATGTCCTTTCTTCAACAGTTTATAGTCACATGGAACTGTGCAACATAATATTTTTAAAATAAACTATATAATGTAATATTTTTTCTTAAATTAGACTGACCACATATTCCTTTTTTCAGTGTACACAGTCTATATGGCCAAAAGTAGTACATGGATCCCTGAGTAGCTTTCTAAACCCACAGGCTTTAATATGGAGTTGTTCCTCCTTGGCTGCTATAATAACCTCCACTCCTTAGGGAAGGCTTTCCACTAGATTTCGAAGCATGGCTGTGGGGATTTGTGTTCGTTCAGCCACAAGAGCATTAGTGAGATCAGGCAGTGATGTCAAGCGAGGAGGTCTGGTGCATAGCTGTCATTCCAGTTCATTTCAGAGATGTTCGGTGGGGTTGAGGTCAGGATGCTCGAGTTCTTGGCAAGCTACATCCTCATGGAGCTTTCATGCTTTTCTACACTGAAGGGAAATCTTAATGATACAGCATGCGATGGCATTCTAGACAACTGTGTGTTTCCAACTTTGGGAAAGAATCACATATGGCTCGGAAGATAAGGTGTCCACATACTTTTTGGCCACATAGTGTGCTTTCTGATGCAAATACAACTTGATACAGCAGAATTTCTGCTAAAAACAGAAGAGCAGATGATCCTCCTCAATCATTGTTCATGCAAAATGCAAGGCGTAACAATTCACGGGAATGAAGTCATGTGAAACGATTGAAAGATTAAAATGAGAGTATTAATGTTCATAGGATTTCCCTTGTATAAAAAGTCATCATAACACACAACCCAGATACGTGTGGATTCATACACATTTCTCATGAGGTCGTATTGGCCGAGCATCGCCGCATTAGCTGAAATAAAGTTCCTCTGACTGTGCTGATGCATTTGTGCTAATGGACTTTAATGAGAAGGCTGTAATTAGACCGTACCTGCTTTACCTTTCCGGGAGCACAGTGTTAATGTACTAGAAAATTACCCAGGGCCAAGCGTCAGCTCAGGAAATGAAGCCTAATGTCAAGCTCCGAATGCTGGGAAAAATGTTCTGCATTAACCGCTTACACAGTTGAGTAAAGTCTCCGGGTCATCGCCACTTTATTTCTCCTCCTCCCTATCTGTCTGTTGTATACAGCAGATGGTGTGTATAATTCTTTCATCAGATCTTTGCTGCAGAAATATTTTGGACTATAGGCTCAGCTTATGAAATGAGACCAATTAAAAAGATTAGTAATAAAAGTGCTTTGTTCCTCTGAGAGTAACTGCTTACATTTTTTTGCATAAATGTTTCTTCTTTCGCGGGGGGCACGGTGGCTTAGTGGTTAGCATGTTTGCCTCACACCTCCAGGGTTGGGGGTTCGATTCCCGCCTCCGTTGTGTGTGTGGAGTTTGCATGTTCTCCCCGTGCCTTGGGGGTTTCCTCTGGGTGCTCCGGTTTCCTCCCCTAGTCCAAAGACATGCATTGTAGGTTGATTGGCATCTCTAAATTGTCCGTAGTGTGTGATTGCGTGAGTGAATGAGAGTGTGTGTGTGCCCTGCGATGGGTTGGCACTCCGTCCAGGGTGTATCCTGCCTTGATGCCCTATGACGCCTGAGATAGGCACAGGCTCCCCGTGACCCGAGTGTAGTTCGGATAAGCGGCAGACAATGAATGAATGTTTCTTCTTTCTTCCTTTTCATCTTCTCTTTATTTCCTTCCTTCCTTCCTTCCTTCCTTCCTACTTCCCTTCCATCTTCTCTTCATTTCCTTCCATCTCATCATTTCCTTCCTTCCTTCCTTCCTTCCTTCCTTCCCTCCCTTCTATCTTCTTTTCATTTCCTTCCTTCCTTCCTTCCTTCTTTCCTTCCTTCCTCCCTTTCATTCCTTCCTTCCTTCCTTCCTTCCTTCCTTCCTTCCTTCCTTCCTTCCTACTTCCCTTCCATCTTCTCATCATTTCCTTGTGCCCTTCCTTCCTTCCTTCATTTTCTTCATTTTCTTCTTTTTTCTTTCCTTTCATTCTACCTCAATCCTTCCTTCCTTCCTTCCTTCCTTCTTTCTTATCCACTTCCTCTTTCCTTTCCTTTCTTCTTCATTAAAAGGATGGCACAGTGTTTCATCCTCACAGTTTCAGAGAGTCCTGTTAGATCATCAGCTCCAGTGTGTGGTGTTTGTGTTATGTTCTCCTGGTGACAGCATATGCTTCATCCGGTTCTCCAGTTTCCTCACCCCTTTCAAAAACACACCAGTAGATGTATTTGCTAAGCAGAATTGCCCTTAGTTGTGAATGAGTGTGTGCCCTGGTGCACCAATCCAGGCTGTTTTCCCACCTCATTACACTAACTAATTAAACTAACAGCAGCTCTACTTTTAGACACCTTTTCTGTGTAACCGCGCTCACTGATGAAGGTGACAAAAAAACAAATGAGGACTGCAAAAATATGAGTTCTCCCCAGCTGAAGAGGCTGCCAAGGGGATAGCACTGGCAAAATGCCTGGCCTTGTAACTATGCTGAAACTTGTCCAAGAGATTGTTCTACTGAAGTCAAAAACTCTCCCAAATCTGTCTATTCTAGTTTTTGACAGAAATGAAAAGAAAGAGGGAATGTGTACATTTTTCCCTAGAAAAAGAGCGCGATGAATCGCTTCTTGTTGTCAGTCGTTGATAAGTACACTAAGTGAGACTGCCTTGTCGTATGCCAGGGAAAGGGGAAGTGGAGAGAAGCTGCATGTTACACTCTAGCAGGTTAATAGGCTCCACCTGAGAGAACAAATGTGCAGCATGCAGGTGACCAAAGCAGCACCACCTCCGGCGGTAGAGTCTGCTCAGAAAATTGGGCTGTAGAGAGAACATGTCTTACCTTTTCATTCATATATACATCTCTGTAACCACGTTCTCCTGGATCCAGAGCCTTATACTCTGTTGCAGGGCTCCATGTGTACACACACATACACACACACACATACACATGCGCACACAGAAAAAATTAGAAACTCCACACAGAGAATAACCCGAGCTCTGGATCCAGGGACCCTGGAGCTGTGTGGCAGCAACACTAGCCACTGCATCTATGATCATATAATGATGATTATAGATCTTTTTCCTTTCTGTTTCAGTATGGTGACCGAACCATCACTGAGTGTAACTACACCAAAAACCTGTGAAACATATTGTAAATCAGATGTGCTGGACATTTTATATTAATCCATGGGCAACTGATTCTGTGCTCTGACCACTACTTCCTGTCCTGTACTTCCTTCCTTCTTTCCTTCCCTTTTTTTTCTCCATTACCTCCCTTCCTTCCTTATTTCCTTCCTTCCTTCCTTGCTTCCTTCTTTTCATTCTCCCTTTTCTTCTTTTTTCTTTCCTTCCTTTTTTTATACTTTAATCCTCGATTCTCCATTTCCTTCCTTCCTTCACTCCTTCCTTCCTTTATTCCTTCCTTCCTTTTCTTCCGACTTTCCTTCATTCTTCTCTTCATTTTCTTCCTTCCTTCCTTCCTTTCATTCTCCCCTTTCTTCTTTTTTTACTTTATCTTTCTTTCTCCACTTCCTTCCTTCCTTCCTTTCTTCCTTCCTTCCTTGCTTTTTTCTTCTTCCTTCCTTTTCTTCTTCTCTTCCTTCTTTCCTTCATTCTTCTCTTCTTTTCCTTCCTTCCTTCTTTCCTTCCTTCCTTCCTTCCTTCCTTCCTTCCTTCCTTCCTTCCTTCCTTCCTTCCTTCCGTCTGTCCTTCCCTATTCTGTAGTGGATGGTGAGAGTACAATATATGCAGTATGAAGTACAGTATATGTACTAGCCACAGCTACACTAGCCACAGCTTCACCATGCTGCCTGTTAGAATTTTAGTTAAACAAAAAGATAGCATCACATTATTCTGCCTCTACGACAAGTTATTAGGAAATAAGTCAGCTTAAAAAAAGAATTTACATACACAGCTGTTTACCATATAAATTGAACTCAGTCAAATACATAAATATATTATATTATCAGCAATTCATTTTGACCTTCTAATAAATAAAAAAAAGGTAAATAAAATGTGCAACCTGCACAAGAATGATATCAGTATTTAAAGTTCAGAAAGTAAATATATGTGATGTACAAAGACCTCATTTCTCATGAAACATTCATTAATTGGACCCGTGTCTAGGAAAAGCAAGTCGAATCTTTATGAAGTTTGTTTGTTTTGTCCTCTTTTTCCTTTAATCCTTCATTCTCCATTTCCTTCCTTCCTTTATTCCTTCCTTCCTTCTCTTCTTCCCTTCATTCTTCTCTTAATTTCCTTCCTTCTTTCTTTCCTTCCACCCTTCCTTCCTTCTTCCCTTCCATTTTCTCTCCATTCCTCTTCACTTCCTGAAGTTTGTTCATTTGTCACCAAATTGTAATCCAAAAACTGCCTTCAGTGGAAGTTTTCTCACACAACCTGCCACATCTCGGTCTCTGTCCTGTACAGGAAGATGCTTGAGGTGAAAATTATCGATGATGAAGAGTACGAGAAGAATAAGACCTTCACCATCCATCTGGGGGAGCCTATACTTCTGGAGATAGGACAGAAGCATGGTAAGGAAAAATTCTCATTACACCACTCAAAAGGTTTTGCCATCTACAGTACATCATCTTGTATCCTGTCTTAAAGTGGATTAGTTTTTATTTAATCTTTATTTTTGTGGATCCAATAACAGAGGCAAGTAAACATACACAGTAGGGTATGAAGAAGTGAGTCTGGGGCTGATTTCTTTCTAACCCTATGAAGGTTCACACAGCCTATTAGTGGCAGATGTGTCAGGTGATTAGACGTGATAAAACACCCCCTTATGTGTATATGGGCTAAGCTTGCTTCACTGATATTCCCATAACATCATCTGCATTGACAGAAAAATTAATAATACACAATAATAATAAAGAGTCTTTATTAATTGATTTCTCAAAACACCTAAAACTAGAAGTAAGCCAGAGCAAGTGAAGCTAATCGGAAAAAACGTGGCATGTTTCCGGACTCGAACAGTGTGGCATTTCATTGATTGTGTTCTTGAATGGTCTAGCCTTTTAAAGATTGTGTTCTTATGTGTAAGTGGAATTAGTTTATGGCTATGATGATTATAGATTTTTTTGCTTTCTGTTTCAATATGGTGACCAAACCATCACTGAGTGTAACTACTCAAAAAACCTGTGAAACATTCTAAATCAGATGTGCTGGACATTTTATATTAATCCATGGGCAACTGATTCTGTGCTCTGACCACTACTTCCTGTCCTGTAATGTGTGTGGGGCAAAATAAAGGCTTCTTTCTTTCTTTCTTTCTTTCTTTCTTTCTTTCTTTCTTTCTTTCTTTCTTTCTTTCTTTCTTTCTTTCCTTCCTTCCTTCCTTCCTTCCTTCCTTCCTTCCTCCTCAATCCTCTTTTTTCCATCTCCATCTCCTTCCTTCCTTCCTTCCTTCCTTCCTTCCTTCCTTCCATTTCCCTTTCCCTCCATCCTCCCTTCCTTCCTTCCTTCCTTCCTTCCTTCCTTCCTTCCATCCATCCATCCATTCTCCCTTCCTTCCTTCCTTCCATTCTCCCTTTTCTTCTTTTTTTCTTTCCTTCCTTTCTCCTCAATGGTCTTTTTGCCATCTCCATCTCCTTCCTTCCTTCCTTCCTTCCTTCCTTCCATTCTCCCTTTTCTTCTTTTTTCTTTCCTTCCTTTCTCCTCAATCCTCTTTTTTCCATCTCCATCTCCTTCCTTCCTTCCTTCCATTCTCCCTTTTCTTCTTTTTTTCTTTCCTTCCTTTCTCCTCAATCCTCTTTTTTCCATCTCCATTTTTTTCCTTCCTTCCTTCCTTCCTTCCTTCCTTCCTTCCTTCCTTCCTTCCTTCCCTCTCTCCCTCCCTCCCTCCCTATTCTGAAGTGGATTGTGAGAGTACACTATATGCAGTATAAATTTATACTTTACAAAGTAGCCAGTACACACTAAAAATGACCACTTGAATGAATACAAGTTTTCTAAAACAGAGAAGTGTTCTAATAACACAGACTAACAAGGAATGAAAGTATACAGTATTAACAGAAAGGATTTCTGGCAGCCTTGATCTCATCTCGGTGAGATCTAAAATAGAAGAGAATTTGAATCAGAGTTACAGATGGATTGATGAATATTCAGTGTATGTGTAAGAGTCCCAACAGTAAGGGCAATCACTGGTCTCCGAACACATGGACATGCTGGATCATTACCTCCAGGCCAATTCTGCATATTAATTACCCTG
Organism: Hemibagrus guttatus; assembly: GCA_033459395.1. Classification (NCBI taxonomy): domain Eukaryota; kingdom Metazoa; phylum Chordata; class Actinopteri; order Siluriformes; family Bagridae; genus Hemibagrus; species Hemibagrus guttatus. Next base: position 20,689,730 of record JAUCMX010000014.1, on the reverse strand, counting down.
CTCTCATTTAATAATCTTTGCCATTAAATTCACCAAGCTGCTGTACGATCCTATTAACATTGTTCCTGATGTCTTTTTTTTTTAAACCTAGATTTTTTTCCTCTGTTATTACTCACTATATAATTTGCAGTGAAGAACAAAAAAAATCAACTTGAACTCACCTATTTCTATAGCATCGCTTAATTATGGGGAGATGATTATGAAAATTGAATGCAGTCAAGCGATTTAGGGGCATATTTACAAAAAGGGGCACTAATTATTGCAGCTGAGGTGAACATTTCTGGTGGGGAAGGTGATGGATGAGGGGTAGGGGAGTAGGGGGGTAGTTTAGCATTTGAGCTAATAAAAACATGCATGCAAATGAAAACAGATGCACCTTGCCTGATTAATTAACATATGGAGGATGTGCATACAGTCTGTTCCAGTAGTTTATGCAGATGATGGGATTGTGTGTATATGTTTAGTCTTTTCTACTGTTCACGTCCATCAAAAAATGATTAAATGATAAAATTTCATGTTCACGTCTATTCCAGACATCGTGGTCATTTGGGTACTGGGTCTGTACTTGCAGTAGTGACTTCAGAGCTGCAGTCAGTATAACTGGGAAAACATGTAATTTAATTTAATTTAATTTAATTTAATTTAATTTAATTTAATTTAATTTAATTTAATTTAATTTAATTTAATTTAATTTAATTTAATTTAATTTAATTTAATTTAATTTAATTTAATAAGAATTCTTCCTCTTCTTCTTCTTCTTCTTCTTCTTCTTCTTCTTCTTCATCTTCTTCTTCTTCTTATTATTATTATTACTATTATTGTTGTTGTGAGGATTGTATTATTTCTAATAATGATTAAAAATAATATTATAATAACTAATTATAATAATTAATACAGTTCCTTATTATTATTATACTATTATATATAATAGATAATATATAATATATAATATATTATTATTATTATTATTATTATTATTATTATTATTATTACTATATTGCGTTCAAATGGATTAACCACCTCCGAGATCATCCTTACAACCACTTTTACATTTATATTTACAGCGCTTGGCTCACACCCTTATCCAGAGCGACTTACAGAAGTGCTTTGAAGTCTCTATCAATAAATACACCCTGATACCAATCTACAAACTTTGTTAGGGTGGTTATATATATATATATATATACATATATATATATATATATATATATATATATATATATATATATATATATATATATATACACACACTATTTATAACATCCTGCCAGTCAAAAGCATTGATTTTAAAGATGATGCCTCAAAGCAACTTGCTAGTGTTCTGACTTCATTGTGAATCGTCCCGAGTCAACTCAAATAACTTTGAATTAACCTACACTGGATACCAAAAGGAATCCTAATAGTATCAATGATCTTTATTTGAATTAATTAACAGAAAAATACATACACTATATTGCCAAAAGTTTTGGGACGTCTGCCTTTACATGCGCATGAATGTAATATGGAGTTGTCCCACCCTTTGCAGCTAGAACAGCTTCAACTCTTCTGGGAAGGCTTTCCACAAGGTTTAGGAGTGTGTTTATGGGAATTTTTGACCGTTCCTCTAGAAGCGCATTTGTGAGGTCAGGCACTGATGTTGGACGAGAAGGCCTGGCTCGCAGTCTCCGCTCTAATTCATCCCAAAGGTGTTCTATGGGGTTGAAGTCAGGACAACACCCGAATTGAATGATTTGGAGGGGTGTTCCAAAACATTTGGCAATATAGTGTAGCTATTATTGCTAACATTGTTACTGATTAATTATATATTTCCTCAGGAGGATTTTAATGTAAATGCTTCATGATTTCCTCATGTGCTCAGGATTTCCTCATGTACTCATCATTATGGAAACTTTAGTTTCAAGTATTTTTGGATCTTGTAGTAACATCATTCCTGTCAAGAGCAGAGTAAACTGAAAAGGTTTGGCACTGCAGAGATTATGTAACTGCTTAAGGCTCAGGTTCATGCTCCACATAGTGTTTATGGCATTTCCAATAAATTCATACTAATGTGAATTGGCAGCTAATTTGCTTCTTTGCTCAGTAAACAGAACTCTTTTAAACACAATCACCGTAGCTGTCAATGTCTCATCTGAGCAATAACTACTGCAGCTGCGTTCATGTAGTTAAAAAAAGCTAGTTAAATAGACAGTAGTATAGACAATGACAAGGTGTATAATAAGAATGGTGGTTCATTTCCATTATTTCCACCTAATATGTTCATGCTTTGACAAGGAATCTCTTTTAAATGAATACACAATGAGAAAAAGCTTAATAAGGGTCGCTGTGTGTGATTATCCCTGATTTAACTCCGGCTAAGGAACGACAGATAAAGAGAAATGTTCTGGATCATCTGAGAAAGAACTACTGCACCCATGATAAAAAAAATTACAAGGTGTATAGTAAGAATTACGGTGGCCGAGAAAATAACAAGAAAGCAGACAGAAATAACAAATTCAAAAACGCAAGGACAATCAGACAAACCGGAAAAGGTAGGTATATCTGTGAATGGAATTCTTACTGCTGATTGGATGAGACAGCTGTCACTCAGGATATACAGGAAGTCCAGCAGGCTGCAGCAGTAGAAAGTGGATTGGTGTGTGTATGAACGCAGCTCTGCTCTTATAGCGCTCCTTACATCCTTTAATCTGGAATAGTTTTGTCTTTGAAACATTCCTTTCTTTACGTGTGTTTTTAAAATTTACAAACTAATCTTTACGCCATAATACGCTATCAGTATATCCAAAATCACGCCATATGAACGTCCTTCTTCAAAGTAGCGCTGAATGAATTCCATTTTCTTATTAATATAAATATATATCTTTGTTATTTTCTGTAAAAAATTTGAAGTTGCACTATTGGGGAAAAAAATGGTTTAAGGTGAAGACAGTACTCCACACATGTACAAGAAATAAAGTTAGATACACATTTTTCTACTTCCTGTATATCCTGAGTGACAGATGTCTCGTCCAATCAGAGGTAAGAATTCCATTCGCAAACTATACCTACCTTTTCCTCTTTGTCTGAATCATTCTTCTGTTTTTGGATTTGTTATTTTGTTTTGCGCTTTTCGGCCACCGTAAAGAATGAAGGTTCATTTCCGCCTAGTATTTTAGTGCTTTGACTGAATAAACAATCAAAAAAACTTTGAAAGAATAAATGCTTAGTGACCATCACTTCAAGTTTGTTGTGTGCAATAAATTCCTCTTGAGTCTGTAACATTGATGTTCATGACAAAAAAGAGCAACTGATGTCTTTACCAACAGGAGATTCCAATGACAACAAGCCAGTGGTCGGGATCGAGGAGGAAGAGGTGGCCAAGATGGGCTGCCCGAGTCTGGGAGAACACACCAAGCTGGAAGTGGTGATTGAAGAGTCCTATGAATTCAAGGTAACTTCTGCAGGATAATACAGAATCTATGAGCCAGGATTTCACCCAATTCACGTATTCAAATAAACTAATTAATGAGACTTTAAATAAGTAAAAGTCGTTGGGTCGATTGGACATTTATTGTGATCACAAAAGCCAGTCTTTAAGATGTTGTGAGTTGTCCTTATGATCTGTCTGTACCGCTTATCCGATCTATTCTCGGGTCACGGGGAGCCTGTGCCTATCTCAGGCGTCATTGGGCATCAAGGCAGGATACACCCTGGACGGACTGCCAACCCATCGCAGGGCACACACACACACACTTCAGACAATTTAGAGATGCCAATCAACCTACAATGCATGTCTTTGGACCAAGGGAGGAAACCGGAGTACCCGAGGAACCCCCCGAGGCACGGGGATAACATGCGAACTCCACACACACATGGCGGAGGCGGGAATCGTGATTATGATCTATTTCCCATTTAAACAAAATGTAATACAGAGAACTTTGTCTTTTTAAAATCTTTAACTCTTTTTATCTGAGGCTAAAAAACGGAAATTGTGCCTGTTTGGTTGTGCCAAGGTTCAGCATTTTTGTCATGTCACACTCCACAGTGGTGGTTAATATGAAGCTCACATGAAAGTAGACACTCACTTTAAGAATATATAGCCTACTAGGAGAAAAACATGTAGAAATACGGTTATTTCTTTTCCACACAAATGTTTCTATCTTCAAATTAAATTTTAAGAAGCCCATTTCCGCTCTGTGAGACGCTCCAAGTGCTTGTTCATCTAAAAAGCAGCTCAAATTTGATCTTCAACCAGTAAAATTCTGCGTATGGTTATCCAACAGAGGGAAAAACACACATCTAAAACACACCGAGAACGAACGCAGTCCTCATTCGTTTTAAATCAGACTTGCGGTGATAAAAATAAGTCAAGGACACCAGTGTACTGGTAAAAAGGGTTAACACTGTATGAATCACTCTTATGATGTCTGTACAAATAAAATGTTTTTAATGTGTTTTCTTTTAAAGGCAGGAACATTTTTAACTCATAAAAATTTTTTTTTCTTAATGAGGACCAGGTGAATATGAGAACATCTGACATTGTACTAACATCATGAGCACATCTGGAGCAGAGCTAATAATCACGACACAAACCTCTAAGGTCACGTTTTCTTTGTTGATGCTTTCAATTGAATCAGCTTTCATTTGTCTCTTAAAAAGTCTCAGTGAAAGCAGGGAAGCTCATGGGATTTATGAGAGATGTGAGATAGGGTTGTGGATTCCTCTACAGGATAACACAAATAAAACACAAAGCAGTGACAGCAGACTGGATCTCGGTGGACAGAATGAGACAGGGTTGTTTTTTTTGGGGGGGCATCATGCAGCCTCACTGTTGTGATATTAGATTGACCATGGTCTCTTCCTGCCTGGGGTAACTGAAAGATTAATCTTTTACTCAGACACACAGACAAGTTGGTTTATCTTTCCTGTGTGTGTGTGTGTGTGTGTGTGTGTGTGTGTGTGTGTGTGTGTGTGTGTGCGTGTGTGTGTGTTTCAGAACACAGTGGATAAGCTGATAAAGAAGACTAACCTTGCATTGGTTGTGGGCAGCAGTAGCTGGCGAGAGCAGTTTGTCAGCGCTGTCACTGTCAGTGCAGGTCAGTGTCACACACACACACACACACACACACACACACATTTTACTGTCTTAGTTAAAGAAAAATTTGTTTTTGTTTTTTTTGTTTTGTAAATGAGACCAGCTAAATTTCCTAAAGATCAAGCAGATATTCCTGTCCTAGTATATCCCAACACACACACACACACACCCTTAATCCCAATCCTACCCTCATTAACTGATTTATTTTGAATCTTATCTTCAAATAAAAGGTTAAGAAAAGGCAGAAATGTGCACACACACACACACACACACACACACACACACACACACACATGCACACACCTAAATCTGACCCTACCCTCATCAACCAATTTATTTTGCATCTCATCTTCAAATAAAAGTTAAAGAAAAGGAAGATATGTACACACACAACACCACCCTCATTAACCAATATGGATTTGTTTGCATTTTATCTTCAAATAAGAGTTGAAAAGGCAGAAATGTGTACACACACACACACACACACACACACACACACACACCCTTAAACCCAATCCTACCCTCATTAACTGATTTATTTTGCAACTTATATTGAAATAAGAGTTGACGAAAAGTGTGCACACACACACACACACACACATACACACAGTCAAAGAAACACACATTTCTGTTCACCTTGCATTCATTCCATCAGTGTTTAATTGCTTCAGATCAGTTCTAATCCAAAGGAACATCTGCTTCATTATCTGCTTCACATCTGCTTATCAACACATGAGCGCATGATTACCACAGTGCAGGGAACTCAGAGTGTTTGAGACACAAACATGAGACAAGACAAGACAAGACAGAACTTTATTAACCCCGAAGGAAATTCTTTTGCCTGAGACTGCTTCAGATAAAAGAAATATAAATGAAATATGCTACATATACAAAATGTACAAAAAGCTGCTTGAGAATTAAGATATATATTAAGATAGATAATATTGCACATGGTATAATATAATGTTTACCTGTTCATAGTTACATGTAACATTGTGAAATATCCGCAAAACAAGTTGGTTCCTGTTATCGTAATGTACGGGACACACAGCCTGAAGTGGGGATCGAACCCAGATCTCCGTAGTAGTCGTGCTCACCCATGCACAGTTTATCAGACCCACATGCCGGCTAACTTAAAAGTGCTGCTTTACACAACTAAAACAGAACACTGGACAAATACAACGTGAATAACAAAATGTAACGGGAACATGGAAACATAACAGCGTCTGACCGAGCAGCAAACAAACAACAAAGACTGACCAAGACAGCTACAAAAGGGCTGGTACATATAGGACAAATCTATAAAAAAAACTTCACCATTTCACCAAGGATAATAATTAATTCTTTGTTAAATAACACAAAATCCTAAAAATGCTTTTCATTAATAGTCTTAGTTTATGTCCATACAAGTTTACAGTACAACTTTAGATATGATAATGTATTAGGACAAGCACATTAATAGAAAAATAAATAAATAAAACAAAGTATATTTGCAACAAAGAAAATAAATGAACAAATGAATTAATAAACAAAATCAAGATAAAAATGCATAAGTAAATGTAAAAATAAATAAATAGAATAATTAAATGTATATGAAAGAAAGAAAGAAAGAAAGAAAGAAAGAAAGAAAGAAAGAAAGAAAGAAAGAAAGAAAGAAATTGAATAATTAAATTTAGAATAGATAAATAAATAAATCATGTATAAGAAAGAGAGACAGACAGGCAGACAGAAAGAAAGTAATTGAATAATTAAATTTATAATAGATAGATAAATAAGTAAATTAATTAATTAATTAATTAATTAATTAATTAATTAATTGAATGTATAAGAGAAAGAAAGAAAGAAAGAAAGAAAGAAAGAAAGAAAGAAAGAAAGAAAGAAAGAAAGAAAGAAAGAAAGAAATTGAATGAATAAATAAATAAATTGAATAATTAAATGTGAAAGAAAGAAAATTAATTTAATAATAGAAATTTAATAATTACATTTATAATAAATAAATAAATACCTGTGATTTGAGTTACAGCTGGTGCCACTGGGAGACCTGTTGTTATAGAAAATTAATCATCTGACCTCATCTGAAAATTAAAACATCTGACTAAACAGATTCAAGTGTTGTACAGCGCTGTTATCGCATTGTTAATTGGGGTTATATTAAAGTTTTAACATTCATCACGATGCATTAAAATCCCAGAATAAAAAAATCATAAAATACAATATTAGGAACAAAAAAAACCCATCTGTTCAACCCTACATGTATTCTCCCTTCTCCAGCTTATCATTATATAACCTGTCTATGCTGCTGCCCCCTCTAGGTGATGATGATGAAGAAGAGAGTGGCGAAGAGCGCTTGCCCTCTTGCTTTGATTACATCATGCACTTCCTGACCGTCTTCTGGAAGGTCCTGTTCGCTTTCGTTCCACCCACAGAGTACTGGAACGGCTGGGCTTGCTTCTTTGTGTCCATCCTGCTCATCGGTGTACTGACCGCTGTAACTGGAGACCTGGCCTCCCACTTCGGCTGCACCATTGGCCTGAAGGACTCTGTCACGGCTGTAGTGTTTGTGGCGCTCGGCACCTCGGTACCTGGTGAGTGTGTGCAGTCTTTTGTTCGACTGAAAGTCCTGAGTGACGACAAGTTCAGTGTTTTGAGTCCATTTTAATGTTTTCTATGAGCAGAAATGATCCTGCCTGGTTCAGTTAGGTGAAACAAAACCAGCTGTATCAACCAGCTTCTTTATTTTGCTAACATTAGCTAAAATTTAAGATAATAATTGTATTAGCCTAAATTTACATGCTGACATGCTAATACGCTAGTTTACAGGTTTAAAAGATTTCCATAATATTCCTGAGGCTCATGAATTCCTGATATTTGACACTTCAGGTAAAAAAAAGAAAAAGTGTAAACAAATGTGTTAACTGCTAAAGAAACAATCTGACCTGAAAAAAATATAAGCAACAAGCAATAGCAGGATAAAATATACAAACACATACCGTCTCACACCACCCCCAAACTTATACCAGAAAAAGGTAAAAAGAATTTTTAATATTTTATCAAGGCACAAACATATTATACCTTATTATTTAGTATTATAAGGTCCTAGCTCTCATTCATTTTTAACTTAGAGAACCTTATAATACAGGGCACAAAGTGTTCAGCTAGCAGCAGGGAAAAATAAACAAGCTGAAAAGCTCTGAGGAACATCCAAGCCTACTAGGACTACCACATTGATTAAAAATGATATTTAATGCCATTTGAATACAATTAAAAAACCTCCACAGCACTAATGTTAGCATAACAAATATCTTCCATTTTTCATTTTCATTTCATTCTCTACCAGAAATCCACCATTTTTAATGTTCTTTATGTAGTTACACCAAACTCCTGAAGACCAAATGGCTTTGTGTTCACTTTATATGCTCACCACATAAAGGTGTTAGAACACATTAGATGCTTAAGAGAACAATTATGTAATTAAGCCACAGAAAATGTAAGACTCTGAAAAATGGCTATTGAAAATTGAGACTCTTTTTGTATTCATGGTCAGTTGAGTAGTAATTTGCAAGTCGTCATTTACATCATTTCCCACCTCAGCACATTCGATGTGTGAAGTGAAAACAAACATGGACGCCTCCGCAGGAGAGTGTCTTTTGTTTGTTATGTCAGAGCAAGTAAAACTACTTTAAGAGCACTTTTACAGTTCCAGGCCTGAGTGCCTACTGGTTCTGATCTACGCTAATGAATTTCAGAGATTCGTGCATCATTTAGGACTGAAATTGCAGCACAGCAACAACAGCAGAGAATATTTAGTAGTGTTAGCAACAACCTCGCTGACTAGCATTAGTGATAACTTAAGTAAAGCTTGAGTTGATGATTATCTTCTCAAAACAGAGATTAGCATCGCCAATGCTATGGATTTAATTAAAATCCATTCTGAAAATATCTGAAAATCGATCTAAATTCTGCCTATTCTGCAATATGGAAGAAATGTACACCATTTACCTTGAGAGTGGCCATTTTGATTTAACGACACAAAGTAAACATGGAAGGAGCTGGTAGTTGAAGACTCCCAAACTGAAACTGCTTAAAGGAGCATTTTGGTGGCTTTTAACAGGTTGTAAGCTGGAAATTACAAGTTGGAACTTCAGCTCAAATACAGCATTAGCTTGCTTTATAATTAAAAATAGATATAGATTCAGCTTCATTAGATTAAGATTAAGATAAGATACAGATTCAATTTGCTTGTGTTTACATTCTGTCATTTATTTTTTTTACACGTTCCTCACCACCATCTCTTCATCTGCCCCATCTTAGGCTGTTTCTGAATGAAAGCTTGGCTCAGAAACACTGAGCTCAGCATATTACTTTTACTATAAGCAAAAATGCTTCCAAAAAATCAATGGTAAGAAACAGAGTAAAACTAAACCCAACATTGGTATTGCTGGAGAAATTTATTACTGGCATGATGGGAGTGGAATTAGTGATGTTGCTCACAAAAAGTCGAAACACAATTTGTATAAAATGTACTATATAGGGGGGTACGGTGGCTTGGTGGTTAGCATGTTTGCCTTACACCTCGGGTTGGAGGTTCGATTCCTGCCTCCGACATGTGTGTGTGGAGTTTGCATGTTCTCCCCGTGCCTCGGGGGTTTCCTCCCCCGGTCCAAAGATATGCATTGTAGGTTGATCGGCATCTCTAAATTGTCCGTAGTATGTGTGTGCCCTGTGATGGGTTGGCACTCCGTCCAGGGTGTATCCTGCCTTGATGCCCAATGACACCTGAGATGGCACAGGCTCCCCGTGACCCGAGAATAGATCGGATAAGTGGTAGACAATGAATGTACTATATAATGAAGTAAGATATAAGTAAGATACATTATTTATCACTTAGAGAGCCAGGCATGCTAATACTTTGGGTGAACTACCTGTGCAGTTTATGATGCTAGCTACTAAAAGGCACACAGGATTTTAGTAATTAATCTGAAAAGAATTTCATGTGTTTGTATTTTTCTAAGCAGTAGATTAGCCGAGAGAAATGAACAATGTAAGACTTCCTCAACAAAAGGTCAGTTAAGTCAGCCATTTATCTTTGAGATGGTGCTCTGTCCTTACACTGCATACGAAATATATTATTTGAATCCGCAGAGCTGGCAGATTTTCTGTCAGCCGCTAAGCCTCCGCGTGTTGTGCTAGCTAAAGAGCTACGTATGACGGCTTAGCTACAAACTTTATCGACTTATTTTAGTCTGTGTGTGTTTCAGCAGACATGGACACACAAGTTTTAGCACTGTCAGCAAACTTCAACTAAACCTACAGGAAGGAATTTAAAAGTGCCCCTCAAACTGCCTGGCGTTCTTCCATGATGTCTTCAGTTTCAGGAACTTGTTGCCTTGAGATTGGATGAATCCAAATACACGTATGAATTATTCATGACTTTCTCCACAGTCTGATTTTCTCATCTCCGTGTGCAGCGTTTCTACTTCTGTGTTCGTCTCTGCGCTTTTTCACATCATCAGTCAATATGGTGACATACAGGAAGTAAATGCCACTCCATGCTGCATACTGCTGAACGATTCTGAAAGTAATAACACACAGGTGCTGCATTCAATAGCCAGAGATTCAGCAACAACAACAAAAAAAACATTGTTTTTGATATAATGGGAACATGTACCTTTTTTGGCCGGTCAGGAAACTACTGACAAAAACATCAGTGTCTGAGGTAAAGTCTGTAAAATAAGTTATTTTATTGATTTTTTACGCTGCAGAAATGATGTAAGTGTGTTGCAATGGTGGGATATTAGATAAAAGTTGCTTATCATCAAGCCAAAAACTTTATACTCTATATTTTGTGTTTCGGATTTTCTTTTTCTCCAAAATGACTTTTGTTCTCCTCTCAAAACCTATGACAGAACTTTCCACATATAAAAAAAAAGCCAAAAGTAAAACGTCAATCCGTCCATCATCATGTCCACCTGAGATACATTATATTTAATTTGATTCAATTTGTTTATGAAGCACTTTTAAAATAATAATAATAATAATAATAATAATAATAATAATAATAATAATAATAATAATAATACAAACAACAATAATTAAAAGATGGAAAATAGTCAAATAAAAGTTAGTCTAGCATATTTTTACCAAAAAAAAAATATTAAAAAATAAAAAATTCCATGGAATGTTCCTAGACTCTAGTGGTCACCTGACCTTTGAGAAAATATTTCACTAACCCCATCTCATGTGCTCCTCAGACACCTTTGCCAGCAAAGTGGCGGCCATACAGGACCAGTACGCCGACGCCTCCATCGGCAATGTGACAGGCAGCAACGCTGTAAACGTCTTCCTGGGCATCGGCGTGGCGTGGACCATCGCCGCTGTCTACTGGCACAGCAAAGGCAAGCAGTTCCATGTGCCGCCCGGCTCGCTGGCCTTCTCGGTCACGCTCTTCACCATGATGGCACTCGTCACCGTGCTCACGCTGCTGTACCGCCGCCGGGCCTCGGTCTCTGGTGGAGAACTCGGGGGGCCGCGGACCGCCAAGCTGCTCACTGCTCTGTTCTTAGTCACCCTGTGGCTCATCTACATCCTGCTGGCTTCGCTGGAGGCCTACTGCCACGTGCCTGGCTTCTGAGAGCCACAGAGAGGGAAGGGATGAAGAGAGAAAGAGAAAGAGATTTCCTTCCTGTGCAACCACCTAATTATTCTCCCTACTGTTGTGACATACTGTATCTATAAAGTGTTCAAATTGATGTTTACATTTGTTATTGCACATAATTAGTTGTTGTTGGAATGGGACCAGTTCCTTCTTGATCCCACTGAGGTGGATTCTCGGTGCTTGTGGAGGGTCTTAAGATTCTTTTTAATAACTGGAGGGAACTTAGAGGCATTGCTTACTACACGGTTTACACGACTTGCTGTGTTCCAGCACCTGTTAATCTCGACTACATGGGAAACCCATTCGAGAAATCCCTTCAGCTGATCCGGGATGGGCTCTGTCTTTTTTTTTTCCAGTCATATTTTCACTCTTTACTGTTGCACATCCTGCTCTTTATCAATAGACTCACTGGTTTAGCAAAAAGGTGTGGATGTGTTTCACACATTCCCTGTACAACAGACCATCCCAGACTTCCCAGCATCCTCTTTGTGATCTCTTTGTGCTCTGCAGATCTCCACCAGAAACACTGGCACAAACCAGCATCATCTCTTTCCAACCCCTCCAGCTATTCTCTATTTCTACTCCCTTCTACTGTTAAGTGCTCGTCTTGTGCAAGTGTTGGGAAAGTTCTTCTTTTTTTTATTTATTTATTCCTAAAAAGAAACTAAATGATGGTTTGATGGTTGTGCTTAAAAGAGGTGTCTAGTATAGCACAAGAGAGAGAAATACATGATGTAGAGATTAAACTATGATAGATGTATATTCATAAGATAATACCTGCTATTTATTATCCTTGCCTGTACTGTATATTGTGTTCAGGTGTGTGTGTGTATGTGTGTGTGTGTGTGTGTGTGTGTGTGTGTGTGTGAGAGAGAGAGAGAGAGAGACAGACAGACAGACAGACAGACAGACAGACAGACAGAGAAATGATTGTTTTGGACAAGGAATGTGGTATCTAGAGGAAGAAGCGACCATTAACCCAGTAACTGGTGTTTTTGTGCCCCAATCCTATATACACACATAAAAACACACACACACGTACATACATACACATGACCATAGAGTTTGAATTCATACATGAACTATAACCAGTTTTGTCAGCACAGCCTTCATATTCCATTACAACCATGACATCTTTACAATATTATAATAAACCAAGTGGGTGTGGCCAAATATTTTAAGTGTATGGTTAATGAATTAAATGGAACAAACAGTTCTAAGGGTTATTGTAGTTGTTATAAATTCTACACATAACATAATAATTTGTAACCTACGTGTTTTTAAAACTGACTATCGATTTGTGATTTATAAAACAATTTGTTGTTTTGTCATTCTGTGTGACAGCGGTCTCTTGTTTGTGTCACAAATTATGCATGATCATAAGGGAAATGCTTTTGAATCATTGAGTGAGCATTTCTGAATTAGAATTTAAATGTGAACGGGGGGACGTTGAGTGGTTAGTACGTATGGATCGCATCTCAAGGGTTGGGGGTTTGATTGCCCTGTGTGCAGAGGCAGGAAGTCCAAAGCCATGCCTTAAAGGCTGATTGGCATCTTTAAATTGTCGTGGTGTTTCAGTATGTGTGTGATTGTGCTCGGTGATGGGTTGTCACCCTGTTTAAAGTGTCCCTCAACTTGTGCCTCGAATCCCCTGGGATACAGTGAGGGAAAAATTTATTTGATCCCCTGCTGATTTTGTATGTTTGCCCACTGACAAAGAAATGATCAGTCTATAATTTTAATGGTAGCTTTATTTGAACAGTGAGAGATAGAATAACAACAAAAAAATCCAGAAAAACGCATTTCAAAAAAGTTATAAATTGATTTGAATTTTAATGAGTGAAATAAGTATTTCAGGCTCCCTTGTGTCTTTTATACAGGTAAACCTGTTACCTGTATAAACGACACCTGTCCACAGAAGCAATCAATCAGATTCCAAACTCTCCACCATGGCCAAGACCAAAGAGCTGTCCAAGGATGTCAGGGACAAGATTGTAGACCTACACAAGGCTGGAATGGGCTACAAGACCATCGCCAAACAGCTTGGTGAGAAGGGGACAACAGTTGGTGCAATTATTCGCAAATGGAAGAAACACAAAATAACTCAATCTCCCTCGGTCTGGGGCTCCATGCAAGATCTCACCTCGTGGAGTTTCAATGATCATGACAACAGTGAGGAATCAGCCCAGAACTACACGGGAGGATCTTGTCAATGATCTCAAGGCAGCTGGGACCATAGTCACCAAGAAAACAACTGGTAACACACTACACCGTGAAGGACTGAAATCCTGCAGCGCCCGCAAGGTCCCCCTACTCAAGCACATGTACAGGCCCATCTGAAGCTTGCCAATGAACATCTGAATGATTCAGAGGAGAACTGGGTGAAAGTGTTGCAGTCAGATGAGACCAAAATCGAGCTCTTTGGCATCAACTCAACTCGCCGTGTTTGGTGGAGGAGGAATGTTGCCTATGACCCCAAGAACACCATCCCCACCATCAAACATGGAGGTGGAAACATTATGCTTTGGGGGTGTTTTTCTGCTAAGAAGACAGGACAACTGCACCGCATCAAAGGGATGATGGACGGGGCCATGTACCGTCAAATCTTGGATGAGAACCTCCTTCCCTCAGCCAGGGCATTGAAAATGGGTCGTGGATGGGTATTCCAGCATGACAATGACCCAAAACACACGGCCAAGGCAACAAAGGAGTGGCTCAAGAAGTGGCTTAGCCAGTCTCCAGACCTAAATCCCATAGAAAATCTGTGGAGGGAGCTGAAGGTTCGAGTTGCCAAAGGTCAGCCACGAAACTTTAATGACTTGGAGAGGATCTGCAAAGAGGAATGGGACAAAATCGCTCCTGAGATGTGTGCAAACCTGGTGGCCAACCACAAGAAACGTCTGACCTCTGTGAGTGCCAACAAGGGTTTTGCCACCAAGTACTAAGTCATGTTTTGCAAAAGGGTCAAATACTTATTTCACTCATTAAAATGCAAATCGGGGGCACGGTGGCTTAGTGGTTAACACGTTTGCCTCACACCTCCAGGGTTGGGGGTTCGATTCCCGCCTCCGCCATGTGTGTGTGGAGTTTGCATGTTCTCCCCGTGCCTCGGGGGTTTCCTCTGGGTGCTCCAGTTTCCTCCCCCAGTCCAAAGACATGCATGGTAGGTTGATAGGTTGAATGAGAGAGTGTGTGTGTGCCCTGCGATGGGTTGGCACTCCGTCCAGGGTGTATCCTGCCTTGATGCCCTATGGCGCCTGATTTAGGCACAGGCTCCCCGTGACCCGAGTGTAGTTCGGATAAGCGGCAGACAATGAATGAATGCAAATCAATGTATAACTTTTTTTTTTAAATGCGTTTTTCTGGATTTTTTTGTTGTTATTCTGTCTCTCACAGAATAACAATTTTTTATTTTTGTTGTTCAAATAAACCTACCATTAAAATTATAGACTGATCATTTCTTTGTCAGTGGGCAAACGTACAAAATGAGCAGGGGATCAATTAATTGTTTCCCTCACTGTAACTCCAGGCTCCCCCTGGTCCTTTGTTGGATAAGCGCTACAGAAAATAGATGATAAAAGTCCAGAAAAATGACCCATTGACTTACTGCTACTCATGAGTTTCCATAAACCACCATAAACACATCTTTAGCATTACTGAGTATTACTACATGTGGAGTATGCTCTGTGATGCTCTAGTGTGTGTGCGTGTATGCCAGATGCTGAATTAAGAAAGATAACACTACTCTGGTTAAGACGGGTAGCTTTAGTGCTCTACACGCCTCTCCAAATTTTACTGGATCCATACCATTTGTGACTTTCTGATTCGAAAGATTATAAATAGCATTTAAATATGAATACGATGAAAGTTTTGCTTCTGCATTCGACTAGAATTATGGAATCTTTGAAATGTGGAGCTGTAATTTGCACCCCATTAATCCAGCTTTGTTTGTGATTAACAAAGCCCTGGTTCTTCCAGATTGCATCAGCGCGGTTTCACTTTGGTGTATGCGCCTGCTTAATGGATTCTGGATTAAATTTCGAATCGATTTACATTTTTGCACACTCAAATCAGTTACTTCCATATATGTCCATATAAGTAATGAGACTTGGTTCAGTTCCAGGAACCCATAAGCCTCCTTCGCCACATCATTTTCAGCATCTGGCTTTTCATATCTCACCCCAGATACATTATTCCTGTGACTCATCACACCCCAGTGCAGAGTTTCCGGTTCTCCATTCATATGATGTCATTGCTATTAGAATTTTTTTTTTTGTTGTTTAGGATTTTCTTTTAGTATGTCCGGAAATCTTCCGAATGCTCACTGCTCTTTGGTGTCCGAGGTCACTACGCTAGCTTTTGCTGACTTTTAAAGAGCTGTTTATTTTTTCCTCCACATCAAGTGGATTTAAAAAGGGTTGAATAAGCAAAGTTTCTAACCTTCAGCATCCTTGTCTCAGAGGCCCATAGTGAGACAGACCGAGAGAGACAGGGGTATTTATTCACTGAAATCCCAGCAAGCAAGCATCTCTTCAGATTTCAAACCCACATCATCTGTGGAAGCTCCAGAAACCAGCGTGACATGAGAACTTTCTTTGGCATTTTTAGCACAATGTGTGTTTGTATTTCCTGATTTGTACATGATACCAGGTAGAAGAAAAGCAAAGCAAAGAAAAGCATCAAGATTGAATATTTTTTAATGCTTCTTGTTGCTTGGCAACGTCTCACAGAGTCATTGTCTTTCAGTCATGTTGTCTGATGTCAATGCGCTAAAAGCACACACCAGGCTCTTTGGGTTTTGTTTTCTTTTTAAGGACATTACTGTCTCTTTCTCTGACTCTTGACATTTGAAGGGGTTAACATATTTAACCTAATGTCTTTCTTATTTAAAATGAACTGTAATTATGGAAGCAGGGTGTCAGGGTGTTGAGCTTTTTTATTTTAAAGGAGCCATCGGTCATTTTAGAGGCGCATGTTGAAACGCAGTTCACTTTTCTTTCTCCCAACCATATTTACTCCATGTTATGATCTCCTCAATTATATAATGTACAACACAACATTAATATAAGAACACGAATACCGATTCCTATGCATTCAGGTCCTCCTGGGAAGTTTGTATTTACGAGTTGGAAAAGTCGTAATTACGACATCAGGTGCGTTCAGGTCAAGGAGCCAGACGGACGTGTTTCTTCCTTCTGTTAATCAAATTTTTTTAAAATCTACTTCTAGAAAATAAACAACAAAGAATGCATTTCAGTTTTGCCTTTTAAAAATGTTTTTAATCAATAAATGAAGCCACTATAAACATTAGCATTACATATTATATCATAATTTAACCATTTCTCTCCTGTCAATGCTTAAATGTTAATAATTTTTCGTGTAGTTCAGTAACCTGCTGCATAAACCAAACACATAATACCTGAAAATAACTTTTCCATCAGCTAGACGAATGAAAAAAGTTTTCCATCAGCTAGATGAATGAATGTCCACCATGTTTTCTGAATGACACGCCCCCAGGTTTAAGTTTCCCACTCGTAATTACGACTTTGTGATGCCGTTCATGTTCGTTCAACTCGTAACTATGATGAACTTTCATCATGACATGACTAAAAGGCATCATTAGAATTAACAACAAACATGCTGATAGCGGAATTGCTTACCATTGTGTTTTAAGAAGAGATTTTTCAGGAAGATTAAGCTGCAGAGGTGTCTGATTCACATAAATAAGCTCCAGGAAGATGACACTCCAAATTCTGAGAGATACTGAATCTTGTTTCGGGGCGATTCGGGACAAATGACATGTTGGTGCTGACACAGCTGCAGAGCAGTCCTGCTTCCTAACAGTGTTCATTAAGACATACATGCCAAAATACTAGATCAGCACTCTTCCTCTGACATATGGATACCTTTTTGGGAGTGATTGATTTGAGCTTGAAGCCAAAGCCAGCACAGCTCTTTTGATTTCTTCAAACGTAAAGGAATTGTCTCGTTTAGGCCTCTTTGTCAAACATTTGTTTTCAGCATGAGTTGGTGAAAACAGTTGGTAGTCCTCAGAATTTATTCTTAGAATATGCCTTCTTCCTTCGGGGCAGGAAATGAGATTCATCTAATTAGAGATAACAGCGTGTAGATGAAAGAATGATGTGGATATGCCGTCTCTGATCGCTGGTGTGTGTGTGTGGATTAGTATTTTCCTACACGGCATCCAGACTGGTATTATAGCAGACGAAAGCGCCGACGAAAAGAACAGCTGATGGATTGGGATCTTCCTTTCCGTTTGATATGCTGCAGCCTCTGACTTAAAGCCATGTTTTATAAGGACACATAGACGAAGCACCCAGAAATGCTCATTGTTTAACTGCAGCATGTTTCCTGGCCTCACACACGCTATTCCAAACAGGCAAATCATAAGAATCCTTCGAGTATAAGAGGGACGGGTGTTGTCCTTATCTTGCATGCTTGTTTCATCGCCGTGTGTCAGTTTGCTAATGTATGCTGTGCGTATTTCAGTCTGTCACACGTGCCGTCGTGATCCTCCAATCTAAAGCATGTCTTTTCTATGTGTGTGAGTGCGTGTCTGTCTGTTTAGGTCTGTTTCTTTAAGCACAACACGAAAATATTTATAAAAAGTCACAATTTTGTGTTGTTTTTTTATGTATTTGATAAATTACTGCTTTAAGGGACTTTTTTTTTTTTTTTTTATGCCAATTGTTCTTAATTTCCGTATATGATATTACCGTTTCATTGGTTACTGCACAGGAGACAAAATTCTATTTTGTGTAAACGAATTGCTAAAAGTGCTACAAACATTGCAATGATCACAAAAGATCAATTTGTGTCAATTAACGCTGTAATTAAGTGTGTGTGTGTGTGTGTGTGTGTGTGTGTGTGTGTGTGGGGTGTGTGTGTGTGTGTGTGTGTGTGTGTGCGTGCAAGAACGGTGTGAATTTGTCTCGACTCCACTGAAGCTGTTCTGTGAAGGTGAATGAAGAACAAGTCTCTGTTTGTAGTGCATAATCACTGGTTTCTTATTTATGGAAGACTTCATTAAAGTTGAAATTGTATATTATACAGTCACAGCGTTCTCCTTGTTGTCTTTGAAAATGTTTTTTTTTTCTT
>JAUCMX010000014.1:20631249-20670385 GCA_033459395.1 Hemibagrus guttatus | reverse complement strand
ATGTCCATGATCTTTTCCTCCATCTGGAATATTAATGTTCTGTCATTCTTGTAACATATGAAAATTTTGAAATGTGCACCGTTTAAATATTAAATGAACATTTTTTCATTCGATTTTATCCGTTTTTCTGATTTTAAAGGGGGGGGGGGGGGGGTCATATGCAGCGTTTCTCTCCGTGTCTGTCAGGTCTGTGAAACGTCTAAGCCTGAAAAGCAGAAGTGGAATTAGAGAGATGGAGAAAATAAAATGGAGGTGGGAGGAGAGGCGGAAAATGGGCGCTTGTTTCATGAATCACTAGCTGAAGCGAGTTAGTCATCACATAGTGTCACTTCAGGGTGGAAATGATTCAGTCGCCCTGCAAACCAACACTGTAGGTTTTAACTTCATCTTTTTTTTGTAGCTTGAGACTGGATTAGTGAACAAAGCACTGAGCTATCACTTTAGCTTCCTGATTCAGTATTGTATCATACACTTCAGGGATCATTCTGTCACAGCAAAAAAAGCTGTTTGTACTTCATCATTTAGCCCTGCAAACAGAACTTAGCCTCTTAGTCTCTTAAAAGCTAAAGATAAGGTGTTAAAAGTCTTGAAGCGCTAAATTTACTACTTTATCAAGCATCCTCTTCCGTCTTCCCCTGCTAAGGACTTTATACATAGATCAGGCTATTGGTTAAGATTTCTGCCTCGATACTCCATTTGAATTAATCCAGGATTTAAAGCTACTTGGGTGTAGATACTCAACATTTATACACTCACTAAATTATTGGAGTGCAGTTGGATCCTCTGAGGACTTTTATTGTTTCTATTCTATTGCTTGAGGACCAAGTAGTCTAGATTTTATCCATTAAAAACACTCCTGAACTCATGTCTTGTGTGCTTGGGTTTTTTTACAGCAGGAGTGAAGAGGAGCAGCGCATGATGGAGAGCGCTGCAGGGCGCAGAGCTCATAATCCGAAGATGCCGAATAGCACACAAGGGCCATCGGGCCAATTACATGCCGCATTATCAGACTTTCTTTAGCTGGGGTTTCATTTTGGGCCTCTGCAACATTAGAGCATATTGCTAACATGAAGCGAGAGACAGAGAAGACAGCCATATTTGTGCATTTTATCGTTGTGTTTGATCATTATAGCGCTGATATTGTGTGCTTGGCACGACAGCACAGATCATCCGTCTACACCTCAGCTCCAACCGCAGTTTTTACACTGCTTCAATGCTTTTGATACGAAAAGCTATTAATTTCATCTATACTTATGTTCACTTAATAGATTTAATTTTTTGGGGGGTTGTTTTTTGGCTTTTTCACTGTTTTCCAGGCTCCACAGACTATGAAGATATACTGATCATATCCTGCCACCTGCTGGTGAATCACTGAGCTACTGAATCATTATATCCTATCCTATATACAGCTCAAATATCCTAATAACTACACTGACCAGGCATAACATTATGACCACCTGCCTAATATTGTGTTGGTCCATCTTTTGCTGCCAAAACAGCCCTGACCCGTCATGCACTGTGTATTCTGACACTTTTCTATCAGAACCAGTATTAACGTCTTCAGCAATTTGAGCAACAGTAGCTCGTCTGTTGGATCGGATCACACGGGCCAGTCTTCGCTTCCCACGTGAGCCTTGGCCACCCATGGCCCTGTCGCCGGTTCACCACTGTTCCTTCCTTGGTTCACTTTTGATATATACTGACCACTGCAGACCGGGAACACCCCACAAGACCTGCAGTTTTGGAGATGCTTTGATCCAGTGGTCTAGCCATCACAATTTGGCCCTTCGTCAAACTGTGGATATAATGCTTTTTGTTTAGAAATAAAAATAACAATCTTTTTTTTTTACCCCAAACTGAAATGTCACACATTTGATAAATCACAGTTTTCTTATGTAAATGTTCACATTTTAGACAATTCAGGGTTTGTTTGTTTTTCCATATTTTTTCACCTACTTTCTCCTCACACAATTATTTATCAATGTGATTTTATTGATCACGTATTATTTAGATGATGTTACATTTCAGGTCATATGTTCATTTTCAAGTTGTCTGAATGCTATTTTTATGCTAGCTTAGTGTTTAAATTAATTGAATCTAGCCATGGGGGTCACAGTCCAGTGACTTCTGTGCCGGTCCCAAGCCCGGATAAATAGAGAGGTTTGCGTCAGGAAGGGCATCCGGCGTAAAACATTGCCAAATTTAACCATGCGAGTCGTCAGTACGAATTTCATACCGGATCGGTCGAGGCCCGGGTTAACAACGACCGCCATCGGCGCCGTTGACCTACAGGGCGCCGGTGGAAATTGAGCTACTGTTGGTCGAAGAAGTAGAGGAGGGAGGAGAGTGCACAGACAGAGAGAGAAGAGGAAAGGTAAGAGTGTAGGACTGAGAATAGGAACGCTGAATGCTGGTACTATGACAGGGAAAGGTAGAGAGCTGGCTGATGTGATGGAGAGAAGGAAGGTGGATATACTGTGTGTACAGGAGACCAGGTGGAAGGGTAGCAAGGCTCGTAGTATAGGAGCAGGATTCAAGCTGTTTTATTATGGTGTGGATAGTAAGAGAAATGGGGTAGGTGTGGTCCTGAAGGAGGAGTTTGTGAGGAATGTTCTGGAGGTGAAGAGAATGTCAGACAGGGTGATGAGTCTGAAGTTAGAGATTGAAGGGGTGATGTTGAATGTTGTTAGTGGTTATGCCCCACAGGTAGGTTGTGAGTTAGAGGAGAAAGAGAGATTCTGGAGTGAATTAGATGAGGTGATGGAGAGTATTCCCACGGGTGAGAGAGTGGCGATAGGAGCGGATTTTAATGGACATGTTGGTGAGGGGAACAGAGGTGATGAGGAGGTGATGGGCAAGTTTGGAGTTAAGGAAAGGAACCTTGAAGGACAGATGGTAGTGGACTTTGCTAAGAGGATGGACATGGCTGTGGTTAACACGTATTTTCAGAAGAGGGAGGAGCATAGAGTGACTTACAAGAGTGGAGGTAGGAGAACACAGGTAGACTACATCCTATGTAGAAGAGGCAATCTGAAAGAGATTAGTGACTGTAAAGTGGTGGTGGTTGAGAGTGTAGCCAGACAGCATAGGATGGTGGTGTGTAGGATGACTTTGATGGTCTGTAAGAAGAAGAGGTCAAAGATAGAGAAGAAAACCAAGTGGTGGAAGCTGAAAAAGGAGGAATGTTGTGAGGAATTTAGACAGAAGTTGAGGCAGGCTCTGGGTGGTCAGGTAGTGCTGCCAGATGACTGGGAAACTACAGCAGAAGTGATCAGGGAGACAGGGAGAAAGGTGCTGGGTGCGTCATCTGGAAGGAGGAAAGAAGATAAGTAGACTTGGTGGTGGAATGAGGAAGTTCAGGATAGTATCCAGAGGAAGAGGTTAGCCAAGAAGAAGTGGGACATGGACAGGACTGAAGAGAATAGACAGGAATACAAGGAGTTACAGCGCAGAGTGAAGAGGGAGGTGTCTAAGGCCAAGCAGAAGGCATATGACGAGTTGTACACTAGGTTAGACACTAGAGAAGGAGAGAAGGACTTGTACAGGTTAGCTAGGCAGAGGGATCGAGATGGGAAGGATGTGCAGCAAGTTAGAGTTATTAAGGATAGAGATGGAAGGGTGCTCACAAGTGAGGAGAGTGTACAGAGGAGATGGAAGGAATACTTTGAGGAGCTGATGAATGAGGAAAATGAGAGGGAAAAAAGAGTAGAAGGGGTGAACTCTGTGGAACAGAACGTAGATAAGATTAGAAAGGATGAAGTCAGGAAGGCTTTGAAGAGGATGAAAAGTGGAAAGGCAGTTGGTCCTGACGACATCCCGGTGGAGGTCTGGAAGTGTCTGGGAGAGGCAGCTGTGGAATTTTTGACTAGTTTGTTCAACAGGGTTTTAGAGAGTGAGAAGATGCCTGAGGAATGGAGAAGAAGTGTGTTAGTGCCGATCTTTAAGAATAAGGGTGATGTGCAGAGTTGCAGCAACTATAGGGGGATAAAGTTGATGAGCCATACAATGAAGCAATGGGAAAGAGTAGTGGAAGCTAGGTTAAGGAAGGTAGTGGAAATTTGTGAGCAGCAGTATGGCTTCATGCCCAGAAAGAGCACAACAGATGCAATTTTTGCTCAGAGAATTTTGATGGAGAAGTATAGGGATGGTCAGAGGGAGTTGCACTGTGTGTTTATAGACTTGGAGAAAGCGTGTGACAGGGTGTCAAGAGAAGAGCTGTGGTACTGTATGAGGAAGTCAGGAGTAGCAGAGAAGTATGTCAGAGTGGTGCAGGACATGTATGAGAGGAGCAGGACAGTGGTGAGGTGTGCTGTAGGTCAGACAGAGGAGTTCAATGTGGAGGTGGGACTGCATCAGGGATCGGCTCTGAGCCCCTTCCTGTTTGCTATGGTGATGGACCAGTTGTCAGAGGAGGTCAGACAGGAGTCTCCTTGGACAATGATGTTTGCAGATGACATTGTGATCTGTAGTGAGAGCAGGGAGCAGGTGGAGGAAAACCTGGAGAGGTGGAGGTTTGCGCTGGAGAGAAGAGGAATGAAAGTCAGTCGTAGTAAGACTGAGTACATGTGTGTGAATGGAAGGGAGGGAAGTGGAACAGTAAGGTTACAGGGTGAAGAGGTGAAGAAGGTACAGGAGTTTAAGTACTTGGGGTCAACAGTCCAGAGTAATGGAGAGTGTGGGAAAGAAGTAAAGAAGCGAGTGCAGGCAGGTTGGAATGGGTGGAGAAAGGTGTCGGGAGTTCTGTGTGATAGGAAAATATCAGCGAGAATCAAGGGGAAGGTGTACAGGACAGTGGTGAGACCGGCCATGCTGTATGGTTTAGAGACAGTGTCACTGAGGAAGAGACAGGAGTCAGAGCTAGAGGTAGCAGAGCTAAAGATGTTGAGGTTCTCTTTGGTAGTGACAAGATTGGACAGGATTAGGAATAAGTTCATCAGAGGGACAGCTCATCTTGGACGTTTGGGAGACAAAGTTAGGGAGGACAGATTAAGATGGTTTGGACATGTTCAGAGGAGGGAGAGTGAGTATATTGGTAGGAGAATGTTGGACATGGAGCTGCCAGGCAGGAGGCAAAGAGGAAGGCCAAAGAGGAGGTATATGGATGGAATTAATGAGGATATGAAGCTAGTGGGTGCAAGTGTTCAGGATGCAGAAGATAGGGATAGGTGGAGAGAGATGATTCGCTGTGGCGACCCCTGAAGGGAAAAGCCGAAAGAAGAAGAAGAAGAAGAAGAAGAAGAAGAAGAAGAGTGTTTAAATTAATTGAAAAAGATTTTTACTCATCACAAGTTCTATACTCCACAAAAAAAAAATATATATATATATATATATATATATTTTAAATATGTGAATCAGGGTTAATTCTTTTACAGGGATTTTGCAGGCACTCTCATCCAGCGCTACTTACATTTACCTCATTTATACATATCGATTGATTACTTATGTTCTTAGCTGTTCATCCTGCAGCTATTAATTCTACCAAAAAAAAATATGCATGCCATAAATTTAGGAAGTATTATACAGAATCTCGCATTGCTTCCCACATTTTGGATCTTCTTCACTCCAAAACAAAGCACTGCCCTTTTGTTAGTCACATCATTAAATTTTCATTTTGGGGCCTGGAAGGCTGTAAGGAAATAAAGCACATCCATTTAAATCAATTTAATTTCTCTTGTGAAAAGTGACCCCTGGGAAAATATCCAAAAAAGTGCAGGGGAAAAAAATCTAACTGTGACCCAAATTTTTCTATCTGTAACATACTTTAATGCTTTTGCTTTAAGAGAAATGAGAGAAATGGTGTAGAAATGTTTTATTAACCTTCTGAGCTTGCCTATCTTTTCTGTTTGCTCTATAAATAAGAAGCAGGATCAGAAATGTTTCTGAAAAATGGTCTGATGTGACGTCTAAAAACGTTTTAATTGCACAGTGCTTTTCCATTCCAGTGACTCCCAGTGAAAGGGTTTTTGTTTTTGTGATATGTTCCATAGTGAAACCAGCATCAGCCTGATGGATTTAGTTCGTAAAGAGCTATCACATGATCTGCAGCATGATTTAAACCTTTAAACACTTAATGACAGAATAATTCATCGACAACGGTTTAAGCACGGATGCAAGTGCAAGCAGTAATCAGTCGACAACAATGAGGCTCCTGTTCATCAAATGTGACCTTTACCTCGCATGAGTCTCATGAGAAAAGTGATTGTAAGTGGTCATATTTATTACATTAACATTTCATTTCTTACATATTAAATAAAATGCAAATTAGGGTTTGTTTTTTTTCCCCTTCGATCGCTATCATGTCGAAACCCTTCACACAGTCAGCGTCTTTGCTTTGCTTTTGCACTAAATGCGTTCAGTGACAACATCTTCCGAAAATCCATGAACTCTTCAGTCTTCAGAATACTCCGCTGATTTCAAAACTGTTAAAAACACATTCAAAACAGAATGATGCCAGAAATATATAGAGAGAATCTTGCAGTTTCTGCTGAAAGACTACTCAGGTGTCCTGTTTTTGGTCTCGTCACCATCTTTTAGTAAAAGAGGCTTCAGAATGATTTTGTTTGGAAACACAGATCAAGGAAGACAGGTTGGCGAGGAGTGAAGAGAAAAGCGTCAGAGAGAGGGAGAATGACATATTTCTATAGAGATATAGCAAAAAGGAACTGTTTTCACACTGTGAATATTTTTGAACTTCTTCTTCTTTTTCTTTTGGCTTTTCCCTTCAGGGGTCTCCACAGCGAATCATCTCTCTCCACCTATCCCTATCTTCTGCATCCTCAATACTTGCACCCACTAGCTTCATATCCTCATTTATTCCATCCATATACCTCCTCTTTGGCCTTCCTCTTTGCCTCCTGCCTGGCAGCTCCATGTCCAACATTCTCCTACCAATATACTCACTCTCCCTCCTCTGAACATGTCCAAACCATCTTAATCTGGTCTCCCTAACTTTGTCCCCCAAACGTCCAACATGAGCTGTCCCTCTGATGTACTCGTTCCTAATCCTGTCCAATCTTGTCACTCCCAAAGAGAACCTCAACATCTTCAGCTCTGCTACCTCTAGCTCTGACTCCTGTCTCTTCCTCAGTGACACTGTCTCTAAACCATACAGCATAGCCAGTCTCACCACTGTCCTGTACACCTTCCCCTTGATTCTCGCTGATATTTTCCTATCACACCGAACTCCCGACACCTTTCTCCACCCATTCATACCTCTTGAATATTTTTGAACAATTTTAAAAATTCCCATTTTCCCAAGTCAAAAAATTTGCTGTCTTCATTTGTTACGCTGTTCACTTTATCATGCGTCCTCTTTGATATTTTAAGGATACAGACTTTCAGCACTTGGTTTCTGAGCTTTATCTACAACATTTCTGTGTAGCAGTTTGGTTGTCGTACCTAGAGACTGTCTGTTAGTAGAGAAGGTTGTTTTTTTTTTGTTTTTTTTGAGACAGGCGGTAATTGGTATCTGGCAAGCCTGTCTCCGCAGTGCCACATAAATTCCCCCAAGCCTTTAACAGTGTTTCTATGCCTGGAACACATTTCTCAAGGATTGTCATTTCCCTAGTCAGAAATGTCAATACAACTGGAGTAGCCTACAAAATAAAAACGCATTCTCTCCTGTACCATCTTCGAGCTTTCTAACTGATCGTAAGTGTTCATTTCAGCTGTTGTGCCGAGCCGGGGCGTAATGACTATAGATGCAGAACTGCTCTCCACAGGGAGCCATCTGTATAAAGAATATTTGCTTCAGCCTCAGATAGTCAACTAGATCTAGAAAGAAATCTTCTTTGTCTCACATGCAAATGAACATTGTCTTCTCTTTGTCTCTCACAGACAATGACAATATATTGGGTGTAGACACAGTAGACTTACTCAATTGTGCCGCTTTATGCAATTTTTCTTCCTCGCCCATCATGGACTGTGAGAAATTAAATTTGAAAGCAATATGCTTTCCTCCCAGTGCAACTGACACTATTTAATGTTCTACAACTACACACAGATTTTTCATCAAAGATAACGCATACCTCCCCCCCCACCACCACCACCACCACCACCACCACCACCACACACACACACACATCACACACACACACACACACACCATTTAGTGTAGACTATTTTTTAAGTTCTTTTTTTTCCCCTTGTTCTGGAGTCTGGAATGTTAGCAGGATTCACACATTGCTGAAGCAACCACTCAGCATTAGCTCTAGTCATATAAAGGTTAGTCTCCAGCCTCAGGCTCTTAGCTTTTTTCCAAGTCCTTTGTCCTTAGGTAAAGAACTGTCTGCATCTGGTTGATTTTCACACACAGAGAACAAAGACTTGAGGAGTTGGAATCAGGGGTTTTGTGTGTGTGTGTGTGTGTTTGTGTGTGTGTGTGTGTGTGTGTGTGTGTGTGTGTGTGTGTGTGTGTGTGTGTGTGTGTGTGTGTGTGTGTGTGTGTGTGTGTTTTGGACTGTTTCGAATTTGCTCTGACTACATCACACATTTTTTTTTACAGACTCCGTTGACTTCAGTGCTGTCAGTGCTCCTTTGTTGGCACAGGAGTAATATATTTTTGTCTTTCAAAAATATATCACCCCACGGTAATATACACAGAACCTGATGGAGAATCCAGAAAGTAACTGCAGTGTACTTGCCTAATATTGTGTTGGTCCCTGTTTTGCTGCCAAAACAGCCCTGACCCGTCATGCACTGTGTATTCTGACACCTTTCTATCAGAACCAGCATTAACTTCTTCAGCAATTTGAGCAAGAGTAGCTCGTCTGTTGGATCGGATCACACGGGCCAGTCTTCGCTCCCCGCGTGCATCAGTGAGCCTCAGCCGCCCATGACCCTGTCGCTGGTTCACCACTGTTCCTTACTTGGATCACTTTTGATAGATACTGACCACTGCAGACTGCTTCACATGTCCAACAGGTTTGCTCTCCTCAGTGAAGCACTTGCTGAGAAACCTGTAAGAGCTCTGGTTATAGGAGACTCTATCTTGAGGCATGTGAAATTAGCTTTAGGGTCCAGCAGCACTGGTCAAGTGTATCCCGGGAGCCAGGGAACCGGACATAGCTGGTAATCTTAGGGTCCGAGGCAAGCATAGGTTCTCGAAGATAGTTTTCCATGTAGGAGCTAATGATATACACCTTCGTCAGTCTGAGGTTACTAAGAGTAATATTGCAGAGGTGTGTAAATTAGCGAAGGCGTTGTCCGTTGCTGTAGTATGCTCTGGCCCCATCCCAATGCGACGTGGCAATGTAGCTTACAGCAGGTTATGGTTGTTGAACTGCTGGATGTCCAGGTGGTGCTCCGAAAATGTGGGCTTCATAGATAATTGGAGTTCGTTTGAGGGCAAGGCTGGCCTGTTAGGTCGGGACAGTGTCCATCCCACTTGGGAAGGTGCTGCTCTCGAGTCAGAAGACCCTCTAAGAACAGCAGTTGTATCCATCTTAGATTCAGTAGGTGTTAGTCAAAATGTAATATGACCCACTCATAATGGAGGTCACACTCTGGATCTTATTCTAACATTTGGCTTAAATATAGAAAACATAGTCACTCTTCCACAGTCGGAAGCTATCTCAGATCACTATCTTCTTTCATTTAAAATGCGTTTTAGACACAAGATGTGCACTTTGCCACGTCTCCGTAATAAGCGTACATTTACGTCTGCTACTGCAGAGAGATTTAACAATAGTCTCCCAGAATTATCACGCATGATTGGTTCACGCATGATCTGACCCCACAGAACTTGATTAGGCGACTGATTACCTGGAGTCAGTGTTTCGCAACGCGAAGTGTTTAAGTGGAAAACAATTATTTTCCACTTAAAAGGAAAATAATTAAAGAGAAGAAAATAGCACCCTAAACAATAGCAATTAAACAATCAGCTAGGAAACTAGAACGCAAATGGCGTCAAACTAAATTGGCACTGTTTCAGTTAGCGTGGAAGGAAAGCCTTCTGAGCTACAAAAATTTTCTTAGTACTGCTAGATCAGCGTACCTCTCCGCCCTAATCGAAGATAACAAAAACAATCCTAAATTTTTATTTAGTACTGTAGCAAAACTAACTAGGAGTGAAACCACTGTAGAAAAGCGCACACCTTCTTTGTGCAGCAGCAATGACTTCATGAATTTTTTCACTGGAAAGAATGATAATATCAGGCAAAAAATTCAGACTATTCATTTAAAACCAAATTATTTGATAGATAATCCTTTAGATATTATAACTATTTCTGATCAGAGCTTATCATGCTTTACTCCCCTTCAGGAGCTGATCCAGTTTCCATAATTTCATCTTCAAAACTTTCAACCTGCATTCCAGATCCTTTACCCATGTCTTTCCTTAAACAGTAGCTACCGAACCCCTTATAAAAATTATAAATTCTTCCCTTAGCACTGTCTATGTGCCTAAGTCATTTAAGCTAACAGTTATCAAACCCCTGATTAAAAAACCGGACCTTGACCCCTGTCAGCTGTCCAACTATAGGCCAATATCAAACCTGCCCTTTATCTCCAAGATCCTAGAAAAGGCTGTAGAACACAGTTATGTTCATACCTACATAGGAATAACATTCATGACATGTATCAGTCAGGATTTAGGGCTCATAATAGCACAGAGACAGCACTGGTTAAAGTGGTAAATGACCTGTTACTGGCTTCTGATCAGGGCTGTGTCTCCATACTGGTGTTACTCGATCTAAGTGCAGCTTTTGACACCATTGACTACGCTATTCTACTTTGTAGGCTAGAACAGGTTGGAACAGCCCTCTCCTGGCTCAGGTCTTATTTGACAGCTCGTTATCAGTTTGTAGATCTAAATGGCGACTTCTCTATGCATACTAAGGTTATGTTCGGTGTTCCACAAGGTTCTGCCTTAGGCCCACTGCTTTTCTTCTTATATATGCTACCTCTTGGTGCAATTATTCGTAAACATGGTATTAGCTTCCACTGTTATGCGGATGACACACGGCTATATGTTTCAGCTAAGTCAGATGAGATACACCAGCTTATTGAGATTGAAGAATGTGTAAAGGACATTAGACAGTGGACGGTCACTAACCTCCTCCGGCTTAACTCTGACAAGACAGAGGTGCTTGTACTAGGACCACATGCAGTTAGAAGTAATTTCTGATTGTAAATTAGCAGGCGTTGTCTTTGCTGTAGTATGCTCTGGCCCCATCCCAATGCGACGTGGCAATGTAGCTTACAGCAGGTTATGGTTGTTGAACTGCTGGATGTCCAGGTGGTGCTCCGAAAATGTGGGCTTCATAGATAATTGGAGTTCGTTTGAGGGCAAGGCTGGCCTGTTAGGTCGGGACAGTGTCCATCCCACTTGGGAAGGTGCTGCTCTCGAGTCAGAAGACCCTCTAAGAACAGCAGTTGTATCCATCTTAGATTCAGTAGGTGTTAGTCAAAATGTAATATGACCCACTCATAATGGAGGTCACACTCTGGATCTTATTCTAACATTTGGCTTAAATATAGAAAACATAGTCACTCTTCCACAGTCGGAAGCTATCTCAGATCACTATCTTCTTTCATTTAAAATGCGTTTTAGACACAAGATGTGCACTTTGCCACGTCTCCGTAATAAGCGTACATTTACGTCTGCTACTGCAGAGAGATTTAACAATAGTCTCCCAGAATTATCACGCATGATTGGTTCACGCATGATCTGACCCCACAGAACTTGATTAGGCGACTGATTACCTGGAGTCAGTGTTTCGCAACGCGAAGTGTTTAAGTGGAAAACAATTATTTTCCACTTAAAAGGAAAATAATTAAAGAGAAGAAAATAGCACCCTGGTACAATGACCACACACGAGCTTTAAAACAATCAGCTAGGAAACTAGAACGCAAATGGCATCAAACTAAATTGGCACTGTTTCAGTTAGCGTGGAAGGAAAGCCTTCTGAGCTACAAAAATTTTCTTAGTACTGCTAGATCAGCGTACCTCTCCGCCCTAATCGAAGATAACAAAAACAATCCTAAATTTTTATTTAGTACTGTAGCAAAACTAACTAGGAGTGAAACCACTGTAGAAAAGCGCACACCTTCTTTGTGCAGCAGCAATGACTTCATGAATTTTTTCACTGGAAAGAATGATAATATCAGGCAAAAAATTCAGACTATTCATTTAAAACCAAATTATTTGATAGATAATCCTTTAGATATTATAACTATTTCTGATCAGAGCTTATCATGCTTTACTCCCCTTCAGGAGCTGATCCAGTTTCCATAATTTCATCTTCAAAACTTTCAACCTGCATTCCAGATCCTTTACCCATGTCTTTCCTTAAACAGTAGCTACCGAACCCCTTATAAAAATTATAAATTCTTCCCTTAGCACTGGCTATGTGCCTAAGTCATTTAAGCTAGCAGTTATCAAACCCCTGATTAAAAAACCGGACCTTGACCCCTGTCAGCTGTCCAACTATAGGCCAATATCAAACCTGCCCTTTATCTCCAAGATCCTAGAAAAGGCTGTAGAACACAGTTATGTTCATACCTACATAGGAATAACATTCATGACATGTATCAGTCAGCTATACGTCCCACTCCAAAGCTCCCAGTATTCTGAGTTTCCAGTGTGACCACTGGCTCTACCCCAGGTTGGAGTCTCGTCGATTGGTAGTGCTCACTGATGCTGTGGATGGATCTGTGTGGACAGCCTGTGACCAGGAGACAGCCGTGGACAGAGCCACTTGGGGACTATAACACCGTCACCGATCTGCTGTTACATCTGTCAGCTTCTGACAGCAAGGAATTAGTGTCTATAACAAACTCAGTAACTACATTGACCTAATAGTTCCTCATGGGTCCTTGATTTCTGTTGTAGAAAGGACACTATTTACATTTACATTATTTACTGTCCAGTGTCACCCAAATGAAGATGGGTTCCCTTCTGAGTCTGGTTCCTCTCAAGGTTTCTTCCTCATATCATCACAGGGAGTTTTTCCTTGCCACCGCCGCCACAGGCTTGCTCATTAGGGATAAATAAGGATCAAATAGTTTAATAATTTAATGATTCTTTTTTTCCCTCTCCTTTCTGTTTCTCTATTTTTGTAAAGCTGCTTTGAGACAATGTCCATTGTAAAAGGCGCTATACAAATAAATTGAATTGAATTGAATTGCAGACCAGGAACACCCCACAAGAGCTGCAGTTTTGGAGATGCTCTTATCCAGTGGTCTAGCCATCACAATTTGGCCCTTTGTCAAATCCTTACACTTGTCCATTTTTCCTGCTTCTAACACATCAACTTTGAGGACAAAATGTTCACTTGCTGCCTAATATATCCCACCCACTAACAGGTGCCATGATGAGGAGATCATCAGTGTTATTCACTTCACCTCTCACTGCTCACAATGTTATGGCTGATCGGTGTATAGTTTCACATATTCACCCCATGATTGTGTATTCTCATTTCTAGGTTTTCTGGGTTTATCTTCAGTTCCAAAATTACTTACAAAAAAAAAGTCCACGATTGCAGAAGTATTCACTTGCTGTGAAATCCGTCAATTAGTTCTTAGAAGTCACGTAATTAGTTGAATGTCAAAAATATACGTGAAATAGTCCATAATATTGAGGTGTATATAGTTTAGAAAAAAAATTTACCAAAAAAAATGGCAAATATCATAATTGCATAAGTATTTACCCCTACTTGCTGTGAAACCTCTTAATAAATTCTTAGAAGTCACAAAATGAATGAATGGCTCTGAACTCTTGCTAAATAAGGTGTCATATGATCTCAATATAAATATGGAGCTAAACACGTTCTAGAAATATATCAGTCATGGTTTGGTTAGACAAAATATCCCAATTGTTCAACACTAATAAATACATTTAGGACATTTGTGAATATAGTACAACCAAGACGACCCAAGGCACGGGGAGAACATGCAAACTCCACACACACACACACACACACACACACACACACACACACACACACACACGGCAATCGAACCCCCAAATCTGGAGGTGTGAGGCCAACATGCTAACCACCAAGCCACCGTGCCCCCCATTTCTCAAATTTCTCATTGTTAATTACTATTATAAATATTTATAATAGATTTGATACTGAAAATGGCATATTAAAGGATTAAAGGATAAATAAACAAACGATAATCCAACGAGCCGTTGTGTAAACATCTGTCTCACACTAAAATAAAGACTTTAATTATAATATAATCCAACAAGATATTAGGTTTTATGAAGTATGCAATTGTATACATGTTTAATTAGATTAATCATCATTTATATGAATAAAATCCATTTTAAAAATACTTCAAATATACTTGTGAGATCAATCCACTGACAAAGACTGATGTCCATTGTTTTAAAAAAAAGTATTGGGAGACTACAGTGTGAATCAAATTTTATTTACACTCATTGTTCATATGTCCATAATTTGGTTTATGCCAAATGTACATTCATTCATTGTCTATCACTTATCCGATCTATTCTCAGGTCACGGGGAGCCTGTGCCTATCTCAGGCGTCATTGGGCATCAAGGCAGGATACACCCTGGACGGAGTGCCAACCCATCGCAGGGCACACACACACTCTCATTCACTCACACAATCACACACTACGGACAATTTAGAGATGCCAATCAACCTACAATGCATGTCTTTGGACCAGGGGAGGAAACCGGAGTACCCGGAGGAAACCCCCGAGGCACGGGGAGAACATGCAAACTCCACACACACACAGCAGAGGTGGGAATCGAACCCCCAACCCTGGAGGTGTGAGGCAAACGTGCCACCGTGCCCAAGCCACCGTGCCCCCCCAAATGTACACATCATATTTAATATAATATATTATATTTCTTTCTGTCTAACTTCTACATCAACATCTCCATTAAGAAAAGCTGAGCTTTCAGACTGTGATGCACAGATAGAGAACACTGGGTTAAATATTCAAAACAATGATTCATATCACAGTCTATTGAAAAACCAAGAGTAGAAGTTTAGTCATCTATTCAGTGAGTTAAACGAAGTTTAACCTGCTAAAACGATGTAAATTTGATTGAAAGAAAGCTAAGAGGGGTTTAGCGGCGCGCCATGGATGAGAGGAGACAAGGAAAAATTTGATTTGGTGGAAGAGACCAAAGAGAGCAAGGCAGAGGGGGGTTCATTTATGTGGCTAAGGACAAACATTTTAAATAATAATAGTAAATAAAACTTGTTTTTACGAGATATTAGACAAATACGCATATTCGATAATGGAAAGATTTATACAAGTCATGTAGAACCTGAACATTAGTTTAAGTAATTTTTTTTTTTAGTGTCGCACAGTCACTTGGAGGCGCCCACAAGACGGATCCTGCAAGATGGACTTTCACATGTCCAACACTTCGCCGGCGAATTAATCTTTCTCTTTGTGGACAATCTGCAGGCACACGATAAAAACACGACACTCGTTTTCAAGACGAAGCCTTTCTCCTGGATTTGTAATAGAGCCGGTGCGCAAATGGAAAGATGGTGGTGATGCACATGGTAGAAGAAGAGAAGTAAATCGATGAACTGATTGATTGATTGATTAATTAATTGGCTGAATAATTGATTGATCGCGCTGTGTTGAAACCGACAAGGCGAGTGAAAATAATCGACCTTTGAATTTTCAGCCGCGATTTTGTTAAGGCTTGTCGAGCTCACACGGACAATGGCGGCGGTAACGAGCCCGGAATCAAGCGCTCAGCCCCGGGTCTATTTCCAGACGCCTCCCGGTACCGAGGAAGAAGTTCCCCAGAAACAAGGACGCGTGACGGTGAAATATGACCGGAAGGAGCTGAGGAGGAGGCTGAATTTGGAGGAGTGGATAGTTAGCCAGTTAATGAATTTATACGACTGCGAGGTAGGAAACGATGCACCGAGCAGCATCACTTTGGCACTGTGTGAATCCTTTGTTGTAAGCATCCTCAGTCGTGTCCTTTCTCGTTGTCGCGTCTCTTTGTTATATCTAATTCATGGTCAAATGTTCTGTCATTTCATCTCTATCAACAGAAATATTGTCCTTAATTTGATCATTTGTGACATTTTACCGGTTCTGTTATTTGGAGCTACATGGAAGGGCGTGGCGACGTGCAACTCCAGACAAAGCCATAAAACAAAGGTGACCATGCAGGTGATGAACAAAACGATGATGCCGCCTTTCATGTCATTAATGATCATCATTCATAAAATCCAGGCCAAAACTTCTATCATAATTACATCGCAGTGCTACCTATCTACAATTAAACACTTTCCCCACATTCATATTTTTTCCATGAACAGGTTCAGCTCTTTACTGGTTAAGTCCCAAGTCAATAAGCTAAAACAGTCACCTTAACCCTTTATTCCTATAGATTTCTCTGGAAAACGATCGTTTATTATGCATGTGCTTGTTAAGCTAGAGATTTTGCTTGTCTGTGGATTTTTAAGAAGCCCCCCTGCAGCCAGAGATGATGTCATTTGTTCGGATATGCAAAGCATGGTGGAAATAGTGGGCGAACAACTCCGACCCAGATTGTTATCATGAACAGAGCTTTGTTCTCACTGTTCTGCACTTTTGAACTCATTCTTTTCCATGTGTGCTTGTGTAAGACTTTTAACCATACTGCTGGGCCCTGTGCCTTGTGGTACTCCTTAGATAACTCTCACTCCCTGTACCAGGTAAGCACCTGATCTCTCAGCAGAGAATGTTTTTATTCTTATAATACACAAAGTGTTTATTTCATCTCAATTTAGAAGCTCATGATCCTTTTTTTCCCTTTTTTTTGGGAGTCATTAACGCTGCGGTAAGCATCTATTTTTTTTTCTTTTTTTTTTTTTCTTTTGTGTGACCGAGAGCAGCAGCAGCACCAACAATGGAAAACAAAGAAGTGGGGAACAAGGCTGGGGCTGATTTCTTTCAAGCCCAGACTGTAGGTTTATGCAGCTTACACAGTGAGCGGCAGTTAGTGATCAAGCTGGTCATTAATCTCTTGATTTGGGTTGATATTTTGCAGCCACTTCTGCTGAGGCATCCATAACACACTGTCAACGAAGATGTGCACATGTTACACAGGCGTGTGTAATAAACTCTTACATTCATGCATTGTTCACTTTATCCTGTTTTTTTTTTTTTTTCTTAAAATGCATTTGGAGACAGCGGTACAACTAGATCACACTTTCCAAAGTACAAGGACTTAAAAGGACAGATATCAGGAGCATATAGTTAGCTGGGGGGTGGGGGTGGGGGGGTGTATGAAAGGGTGACAGTTTCATATGTTTGGTATTGAACAGAAACATGGCATGAAGCCTGTAGTGCATTATACAACCATTGTTCTGCATCATTCTTATTATGCCATCAATCAAGACCTTGTGGTATAATACATTGCTCAGCTTTAATAGTCTCATTGCAGAGGTGTTGATAGATATTATAATTTAGCTCTCCAGTGTAATAATAGCACCAGCCAGCAATGATAGCGTTATACAGTTATCAAAGCACTGAGTGTCAGACGAGACTTGATACTGATCTGATACAATTACTCCAGCCAGTTCTTTTCAAATCTCGGAGGCGCAGTGCTGAAGGGCATTAAGACAATTTGTGTCCACTTGTGTAATCTTTGACTCGTAAATCCAGGCCAATATCCAGACTCGTTCTTTTTCTGTTAACTTGAAAAATGGAGGCAAGGAGTTCATCAGTGGTTGCTTAGCGATTACATTTCTAGGCAAGTAATTTAAAAAAATAAATCCCAGGATCTCCAGAAAATCACTCCTGGGCCGTGTTGCCAAGCCAGCTTCTTGGCTGCTTTGAATACAAGTGCCTGCTGAATGAATAAATGTAATCAGTAATTTCATTAGTAATGATATCTGACAGGAGGAGCTACCCAGAAAATTATCCTGTCCCAGAAATGTTTTTCTGGTTTAGTAAAAAATGAGAACTCTATTAAATGTCAGATGTATTCCAGTTAAAGGAATAACAATGAAATGTACACGAGCACTAAATACCGAACCCGGTCCCTTGTTTTTCCTCCATTTTCCTCCTTAAAGGTTTGGAAGAAGGCCATCATTTGGCCTGCAAATATCTGCTCCCCTCATTACGGCTGTAGCCTGGTATGACTCATTTCCTTTTTTGCGGTACAGCAAATTAGACACTTTTGAAATAACGGCGATGTGGGTGAGTTTGTCGTTGCACATGCTGATGGGATCCTATTTAAAAAAAAAAAAAAAAAAAAAAAAAAAAGAATACTATACAATTTCAGTAAAGGATGTAATGCATACTGTGTGCTATAAATAACATAGAATAAAATGCTTCCGTATGTATGAAGGTTAGTATGCTGCTAGATGAAATAGCCCTTTAAATAACTTTTATGGCCAGTAATTGATTAAAAACAGAGTTTCCAACAGAGCACATTATGTGTAAAAGGCAGTGTGTGAGCTTCATTAAGCTGCAGCCCCGGCCAAATCAGTGTAATGGTGATTTGGAGCAAAACAGCTCAGTGGGAATTCTTTCAAAACTCTCGCACACAGCTCTCACGCTTACTTTTCTGATTTCTCGCTCAGTGCACTCGCACTCTTATGAAAAATAAATCATGAAAAATAAAGCTAATTCTCTACATGAACTGCATAACATTACAAATTGCATGCTAATTAATATTCAAATAGATTCATTAATATTCAAATACAAAGCTAAGTGATGTATGGAGCTGGGAAGTATTTGATATGAATTTCATATATTTAAACAATGTGTATTTAACAAATAAATAAATTGCCAAGTAAGATTTGCATTACAAAAATATGATTACAAATAGCAAGTTGTTTTTGCTATTATACAAATCAACCCTAAATTGTAATATCAATATTTGCTATCTCAGAAATAGATTTTATGTGAAGCAGGTCTAAAGTGAAGCATCCGGGATTCACAGGGAAAAGTAATCGCTTTCAGAGCGGTCAAACTCATTTAGCCAATCACAATCATTTGCTAGGAAAAAAAGAGAAAGGGCATCAGAAAGGAAGTTAGGATCAATAATAATGTAAGTACATCTAAAGTTTTTATTTTTCACTGAAATTGCTGCGCTTCTAAGAAGCAGGTAACTAGCAGAAAGCTGGCTTTAATATAGTCTAAGTAACAAATTCTAACTAACTAGCTTCACCTTTAGTCTTATGTACATATGTACTGTGTGTGTGTGTGTGTATGTTTTGGACAGTTGTTTAGGGATTCTTTTTATCTTAAAACTGTAACCCAATAGTGAATTATGTTTTTGGAGTTAGTGGGTGGGATATATTAGGGAGCAAGTGAACATTTTGTCCTCAAAGTTGATGTTAGAAGCAGGAAAAATGGACAAGCGTAAGGATTTGAGAATTTGACGAAGGACCAAATTGTGATGGCTAGACCACTGGATCAGAGCATCTCCAAAACTGCAGCTCTTGTGGGGTGTTCCCGGTCTGCAGTGGTCAGTATCTATCAAAAGTGGTCCAAGGAAGGAACAGTGGTGAACCGGCGACAGGGTCATGGGTGGCCAAGGCTCATTGATGCATGTGGGGAGTGAAGGCTGGCCCGTGTGGTCCGATCCAACAGACGAGCTACTGTTGCTCAAATTGCTGAAGAAGTTAATGCTGGTTCTGATAGAAAGGTGTCAGAATACACATTGCATGACAGGCTGTTTTAGCAGCATAAGGGGGACCAACACAATATTAGGCAGGTGGTCATAATGTTATGCCTAATCGGTGTGTGTGTGTGTGTGTGTGTATAAAATTACATGTATGTAAAATTCCACGGGCCTGTCATACACATAGTCACACAGTTTGATGCAGTATTGTTCTCTCAAGTCCCATGCTTTGCCTGTCAGAAGTCCACTTAGTTAGGCAAAAAAAGCAGTGAGTATTATAATTTAACGTAAACGTATGATGAGCTAATTGTGTATTAATAGACTCTGGAAAATAGGCAAGTACAAGAATAGATTTTTTTTTTCCTCGTCCCAATGTCATTCTCGACTTTTCCTCTATGTACTGTACACTGAACTGAATCATGCCCAGTAGCACAGCATGAGGGAAACTGGTGTGTGTGTGTGATGGGCAGCGATTTAAAGCCAGGTGCGATGACAGCTGTCTTTGAAAGCTGTGAAGATTCAGAAGGAAATGAAATGGTACGGATCTGAAAGAGCTTGCAGAGTCAACAAAAAGTGAAAGGCAGAGTTGGCGGAAATGGCTAATGACTAGATTTGTGACATCGTTGCTATCACATTTTTTCCAGCTATAGGGTTAAAGAGTGCTATTGATTACACTGTAAAGCCAAGACAGGGTCATTCGGCTGTGTTTGGAGAAAGGAGGGAACACACTGAACACGTTGTGTCCTTTATGTTGACAGGAAGGGGATGAGGGCTATCGTGTCACCCACACACACACACACACTGGTTTTTAGCCCATCCTGTTTTGTATTAGGAGGAAATCGGAGACAAAGACCGTAGAGAACTGGCTTATTCACTGCTATGGAAAGTCTGTGGATGTACTTTTCATCACGTGAAGGGAAAACAAAGTAGGACACTAAATTAAGATATGAGCTCATATAGCTAGGTCATATATATAGGCTCTGGGCACCAAACCAAACGAAATATTATTGTTTTTTACACTGTATAGTCAAAGGTTTGTGGACACCTGATCGTCACACCCATGTGTGTTTGTTAAACATCCCATTCCTCATTTAGTCACTAATCCGTTGCCGTTATCATAAGCTCATCTCTTCTAAGAAAGCTTTCAATTAGATTTTGGAGGCTGTGGGGATTTGTGTTCATTCAGGACCAAGAGCATTCGTGAAGCACTGAATGAGGTGCAGTCGTTGTGCAGTGGGGTTGAAGGTCAGGGCTCCGTGCAGGACACTCGAGTTATTTTACTCCTCACATAGGGTATTTTACAGTATTGTGCTTTAACAACTTTATGGCAAAAGTTTGGGGTACGAACCACATATGGGTGCCGTATACGGTCAGGTGTTTTGATCACATACTTTTGACTATATAAACCTCGTCAAATGCAGTAAGGGGAAGGAAACATATAGACTGTACACAAATAATATCTTTTAACTTTTATGTATAAAGTAATATCAGGTATCTGTATAATGGTCTATTTAATTGCACTCCGTGTCATTATAAAAGATGTGAAGTCGATGGTGAAGGTTAAGGAGCTTCCTAAATATCTCAAGGACAACATTTATTAAAGTGCACATAAATGGAAGTAGCTACAAAGCTTTACCTTCAACCTCCTGGTCAGTACATTTGGACATTTAAGATCAATAATGCAGGTAGAATGTTAGTCGAACGCCAACAATGCAAGATTTCACAACATGCTCTCAGATTAATGATGATTAAGGAAAGAGAGAAGCCAGTAGTCATTTGAAAGGAGTTGCAGGATGGTCTGAAAGCAGCAGGACAGAAAACAATGAGCCATCGTCTCTGGTGAAGATGCAGCACAATGATGCAGTGTTGTAACTATATATTCGTGAGGTGAAACAGAAATGGCACTCTTTGACAATCGTTCAGTTTGTCATGACTGAAGAAAGAAGGTGGATATGATCACAAAAACATCATACACACATTGAAAAGCAGATAAGGCTGTTGCTTTGTGGTATGGGGGCATTAAATCTCATCGGAAGGAATGTGAATGGAGCAATTAATGGACATGAACTGAATCTGAAGAAACTGAATCTGGGGTGAAGATAAATGTGTCGATAAGACAACAAGCCCAAACATGCAGCCAAAATAACTTATGAGGAGTGCATGACCTAGCCACTTTCCTGACTTGAATCTCACTGAACATTTATGGAGGAGAATTTGAAATTGTAAAATCTATTGTAAAAACTTTTCTTGTAATCAGTGAGGATTTGCCAAGAGGTTTAATACTGTAAAAAGCGAATGACTTTTTGCCATAGACAAAATTGGCAACAAACAAAAATCCTTAAAGTTATTATTAATGCTTTTCCTTACATCAGCTTCATTATTTTTTGTTGGAATTCAGAAATTAGAAGGCATTACTTGTGCGAATTTGAAATGATACGCACTGGAAGAGTATTCATTCATTCATTGTCTACCGCTTATCCGATCTATTCTCGGGTCACGGGGAGCCTGTGCCTATCTCAGGCGTCATTGGGCAGGATACACCCT
Source organism: Hemibagrus guttatus (assembly GCA_033459395.1). Taxonomy (NCBI): domain Eukaryota; kingdom Metazoa; phylum Chordata; class Actinopteri; order Siluriformes; family Bagridae; genus Hemibagrus; species Hemibagrus guttatus. Next base: position 20,648,270 of record JAUCMX010000014.1, on the reverse strand, counting down.
GGACGGAGTGCCAACCCATCGCAGGGCACACACATACTCTCATTCACTCAGGCAATCACACACTACGGACAATTTAGAGATGCCAATCAACCTACAACGCATGTCTTTGGACCAGGGGAGGAAACCGGAGTACCCGGAGGAAACCCCCGAGGCACGGGGAGAACATGCAAACTCCACACACACGGTGGAGGCGAGAACTGGAAGAGTATTAAATAACAAAAAGAAAAGTTAAGAAAAAACCTGTAACGCTCAATGATGGCTACATGGTTAAACATGAAAACAGATAATTATCACACTAGCCCCATATAATAATAGTATCTTTTACATGTAATGCAAGGACAGAACTCTAAATCTTACACATGAAACAGATGAATATAATAAGATCATGTTAAAAAGACAGAAAAGGGCACAAGCATGATGTGCAACTTAGATTATTAACTTTGTCTGAAGATAGTAACACTCCTGTGGTCTTTAAGTCTGTTCTTGTACTTGACTAGCTAACTAGCATCACATAACATTACATTACATTTGCTTGGACTTTTTAGCCTTTTCAGGTTCTAGGCATTACCAAAACATGGACCTGGCCAGCAAACTGGAGCCTTTACCTTTCCAGACAGCTTCGAATGTGTAATTTGTCCATCCCTGGATATTAATTATTTGATGAACCAGCAAAATGCTATTATACCAACAATATATTTTTATAATTGCCCAGAAGATATGCTTCTTTAAACGTTTTTTGGCTCAACATCTAATCTATATCTGTATCTTTTTTGGCACTGTGTATATATAATGGTTTTGTCCAAACGTTCCAAGATGTTCTGTTCTCTCTAACTGCAGGAAGATGAAGTGCCCGAGCTGGAGATCGATGTGGACGAGCTGCTGGACCTTCCCAGTGATGTAGAGAGAGCCATCAGAGTGAAGGTTCGTTCCTTTGAGACATTCGTCTTCTTTAACTTCAAAGATCTTACTGAATATGCATGCTTACCAATGCTAATTTGACATTTTCACTCCTTTTATGTAAAAGATACCACCCACCCGATATGACATTATTCTTGCCTTTGGGACCTGAAGGCTATTGTTCCAGTCGCCATTTAGAAATTTAATTTCACGTTGCTTCAGAATACCGCTGGTTAGAATTTAGGTATCTATACTGATAAAACTGAGAAGAAACGGCAACCTACACAATCCGTCCTGAAGTCAATTCCATTGAATTAGTAAAGCAGGTTTAACCTTACATGTTGTCGCACTAAGCGGCTCTGCAGATGAAAAGACTTGAAAGGGATCCCATGATCTTCTGGGTAAATCATTACAGTATGCAGGTGTAGAGGTATAGTGGAACCTTGGCATACGAATGCCCTCCCTTACGAATTTTCACCTTAAGAACTAAAATGTTGCAAGAAATTTTGCATTGGCATACGAACCTTTCTCGGCATACGAACGAACCGAACCGAACGCCGGCTAAGTTGCGCGTACGTCCGGGAGCCGTTCAGAACTTGTTTGCTTGAATTTTTTTTTCAGCCAGCAAGAGTTGTTTTAAAAGAGTCAACCCACGATACCAACGTTGCCTTCAGCGTGCGTTCAAAAGCTAGGTGATTTTTCGGGCGTTTTTTTGTTGACAGATCGGTGGCGTGGGCGGTCTGTTCTATTTTTAGCCCAAGCTTGGTGGCACGACTTCCTGTGAGGAACCTTGACATGGAATGTTTGGCTTGGGTCAGTTCTTTGTAAGCAGCCGTACAGTTTACATACGCTTCGTATTGGTCATATTGGTCATATTTTTGGGAGGCTGGAACGGATTATCTGCATTTACATTATTTCTTATGGGACAATTCGTTTCGCAATACACATTCTCACCACAAGAACGATTCAGTTCATATGCCGAGGTTCCACTGTATGTTAGGAGTTTTAGGGTCACATTTAAAGGGACAGACTTGCCGAACTTAAGCCCAAAAGTAATGTCAGTATTTACTCTGGGGAAAGTTCTGCTTATTCAGAAATGGTTTACGGTTTAATGGTTATAATGAATAGTAGTTCAATTCAATTCAATTTTATTTGTATAGCACTTTTAACGAAGGATATTGTCATTCATTCATTCATTCATTGTCTGCCGCTTATCCGAACTACACTCGGGTCACGGGGAGCCTGTGCCTATCTCGGGCGTCATAGGGCATCAAGGCAGGATACACCCTGGACGGAGTGCCAACCCATCGCAGGGCACACACACACTCTCATTCACTCACGCAATCACACACTACGGACAATTTAGAGATGCCAATCAACCTACAATGCATGTCTTTGGACTGGGGGAGGAAACCGGAGTACCCAGAGGAAACCCCCGAGGCACGGGGAGAACATGCAAACTCCACACACACATGGCGGAGGCGGGAATCGAACCCCCAACCCTGGAGGTGTGAGGCAAACGTGCTAACCACTAAGCCACCGTGTCACCAAGCATGAATTCATAATACGTTTTCAATATATTCCTAATGCAGAAGAAGACTATATTTTGTCTCATATACATTACAGCACAGTGAAAGTCTTTCTTTTTGCATATCACAGCAGTCCTTAGAAAGAAAGGGTTCAGGGCCTGATCTTCTGATGAGTAACCCAGAGCCTTATAACCGCTGAGCCACCACTGCCCCTGAACAAGCCAGAGGTGACGGAGGCAAAGTAAAGCTCCGAGACGATACGAGACAGGACCCTTCAGATGAACCAGACTCAAAATCCTTATCTGGATGACATTATAACGTGATTTAACAATCATTTCCTTTCTGTAACACGATCCAAATCGCAGCTGCGTTTAACATGAGGAGGTTTATCTTGTCAGTGTCAGAGATGGCATGTTTTTGATGGCACTTTTTGACCACTGTTCTAGTCAGGAATTATTTATAATCTGGTGTCGCTGAGATTACGACGGGTTTCTGGTTCTTCTCAAGATCTCAGGGAGTTTTTCTTCACCACCGTCACCGGTGTCTTGCACATATTTCTGTAGAGCTGCTTTGTCACGATATTTCTATCATTTCTTTTATAGAAATTGAATGATACTTTTCCTCATTTTCTAAGCAGCAGGCCGTTAGTCCTGTAAAATTTGGTTTATTTATTTCTGTTACAAATGTTTAGAAACTGTTCTAAATGTCCTTTTATTCCAGATGCTGCTTGTCGACTGTTACAAACCTAATGATGTAAGTCCATATGTAATCAATCATATCGATTATGTTCATTCACACTGACTTACATGATCTAGATTCGATAATCTATTTTATTGTGAAGTAAACATGCCAGTATGCCTCAAACCATGTCCGGTTCTTAAACAGTATCAAAAGCTGCACATGTGGATTTTGGTAGGAAAAAAAACCTCTCTTATATCCAGCTGTAACTTTCCTGCAGGACTTTGTGGCTGCACTGTTGGAGAAGGTTCGAGGCATGCAGAAGCTCAACACCCCACAGAAGAAGGGGGACATAACCCCATGAACCCCCCAGCAGCTCCTCCACCAACACCACCACCTCTACTGTTACCCAATTCCTCCAACCGTGCACAGTGGAGAAGGACACACAGACCGTACTACTCCACTACAGTGTGTCAAACGGAGACGAGCGAGGAGCTCAGCCAAGCCAATCTCAGCTGCAGGTTACATCACTCCAACTGTCTTACTTTCTTTCACTACTGTTTCCTTAATATATTATTCCCATAGAGTGTGTGCTAGTGTCCCTTTTTAGCTTAAACATACCGTAAGGGGCAGGACGTGTTGTGGAATGGTTAATGTTCTTCAGTTTTGTACACTTAAACACTTAAGTGCCATAGGACATGGCTTTGTGCATCTGTAATTGAGTAGAAAATTAGGTTACGGCTTTTTTACTGTCCACGTAGCTCTCACCTAACGTTGATTTTTTTTTTTTTTCCTTTTATAACTAACACTTGTTTTAAAACGGGCTTCGGCAGCTATTAGACACACGTCAAGTGTTTTATATAAACGAAGTGTCTTAGGTTATGATGTGTTTTGAAACTAAACGAGGGAACAAGGAAACCCAGGCTTTTGTGTGTTTGAGATTTTTCCATTTAGTAGGATTTTAGGACATAACCAACACCGAATCCTCTGCTTTGTGCTCTAGGTTGCTTCTGGATGCTTAAAAAACAGAAGAATATCCATATCTAGTTGAACAAATTCAATCAGAACTGTAGCAATACCTTGAGAGTGCATTTTTTTGTTGTTTTTTAACGCCGGGTTTGAACCAGGCTCCATATATGCAGATCGAACACTACGACTTTTGAGTCCAGGGTGAAATGTTTGACGGCAGTATATTGCTTATAGCTCAAAAAAACACGTCACTTTTTTTGTACATCAAATTTTTATTCCACTCAACAAATTCAACTCTGAACGTTTTTGGACGATAAAAAGTAAACACAATCCCTGTTTGCTGGAATGATGTACTGTACTGTATGCACTCTCACATCAAAGTGTGTGTAGTAAGATTGTTAAGAAAATAAAGAATGGTGCTGAAACAATCCCGGCTCGGTCAGAGGTGGTGTTTCTTTATTTATGTTTAATGTGCATGTACGTGATTGCGATTGTTCATCTCAGAACCCCCGTATAGTCTCCAGATCATCAGTGATTTGGCTGTTCCTCAGTGCATGTACAGTTTAAAGCTTCCGATTCTGCGCATTATAAATCGGATCTTCTCTCAATGCTCAACAGCTCCACTTCGAAGATGAGCGTGGCTCCACCTACAGGACGACAAAGGTATGTTTGAAAAGGCTCTGAGGTACATTAGTGTGATACATACGCTACAGTAAATGTGATCAGGTTGCATCAAATATGTTACTTTTATATTGTACTATATTTATTATGCATACCTGGGATTTTGGGTGGTGCCCCTCTGTCACCATAACCTAAAACACAGAGCATAAATGTCAAAATACATGCAAATATCCTGATGTGAGGTAAGATGAGCATTAATAATGCTGGTTGTATTTTATATCGTCTTTATGCAGTGTGACGTACAGCACTGCTTCATAGCCTTAAAAAAAAATGCTAGTTTAGTAGGTCAGAGTCTAAGAATATCATCAAACCGAAACCCTGTTAGGATGCAGCAGGGGGAAAAAACAGGCCAAGAGATTTAAGATTTTTTTTTTTATATCAAATCGCAGGGTCTAGCCATATATTTTTATCATCAAAGAGACAAATGATGTTTAACACACACAATATACTGTTCAGGTTTTATAAATGTGAATAATACACTGGTTTGCATAACTTGTAGTTGCATAACCAACACACACACACGGTGTACGCTTACAATGCTTGGCTGCTTTTCCTATTTAATTCTGCTTTCTCAGCAGGGCATGTCTAACCATTTTTTATTTTTACATAAGACACACACACACACACACACACACACACACACAGGTCAACGTTCCAAATCATTTCAAATGCAGTATTTTTACGAACACGTCTGATTTGTCCAGATTTGATGTTGAATTGTATTAATTACAGAACTGAGAGGCTCTTTGCAAGGAAAAGACGTGAAGCTTATATAGTGAAGCTTTCCGTATTTAACATATGTGGAAGGAGTCTCCAGTGTCGGCAGAAATGCTCCTTCACCCCCAGAAAGTCTAACTATGCGGTTTCACAGTAATGTGACGAACTTTATCTTTTTGTCTCATTAACTTCATGACAAAGCTGGAGGAAAAATAGAGAAGCTGTTGAGGGAGTGACGGTTCGAGCTAAGAGCAGAAATAGGAACTTTGTAGTTTCGTGGACGTTCCACATCACCACTATAGATACACTATATTACCAAAAGTTTCAGCCTCTTAGTTCCAGTGAAAGGAACTCTTAATGCTTCAGCATACCAAGACATTTTGGACACTTTCGTGCTCCCAACTTTGTAGGAACAGTTTTGGGGATGACTCCTTCCTGTTCCAACATGACTTGACAAAGCAAGGTCCATAAAGACATGGATGAGCGAGTTTGGTGTGGAGGAACTTGACTGACCCGCACAGACTGCTGACCTCAACCCCATAGAACACCTTTGGGATTAGAGTGGAGACTGTGAGCCAGACCTTCTCATCCAACATCAGTGCCTGACCTCACAAATGCGCTTCTAGAGGAACGGTCAAAAATTCCCATAAACACACTCCTAAACCTTGTGGAAAGCCTTCCCAGAAGAGTTGAAGCTGTTATAGCTGCAAAGAGCAGGACAATTCCATATTATATTCATGTGCATGTAAAGGCAGACGTCCCAGTTTTGGCCTAACTCGCAGTCTCCACTCTAATTCATCCCAAAGGTGTTCTATGGGGTTGAGGTCAGGACGCTGTGCAGGCCAGTCAAGTTCCTCCACACCAAACTCTCTCATCCATGTCTTTATGGACCTTGCTTTGTGCACTGGTGTGCAGTCATGTTGGAACAGGAAGGGGTCATCCCCAAATGTCTTGGTGTTCTGAAGCATTAAGAGTTCCTTTCACTGGAACCAAGGGGCTGAGCACATCAGATTTGTTTTCCCTTAATAATAAAAACCTTCATTTAAAAACTGCATGATGTGTTTACTTGTGTTATCTTTGACTAATATTTAAATGTGTTTGATTATCTGAAACATTAAAGTGTGACAAACATGCAAAAAGATAAGAAATCAGGATACACACTTTTTCACACCACTGTGTGTGTATATATATATAGTGAATTTTTTATGATATAGAAAATGCTGAAAAAGGAGCAATATATTTACTAGAAAACTCTCATCAGACCTCTCATTGATTATTTTCCTATTACAGGATACCCTGAACTGATTTATTCCTTAACCAACATAATTATACTTCATTAACCTCTAAACACTTTCAATTCATTTGCACATTATAGATGAGCGTTATAGAATAAACTTCCTCCTCTAAAACAATCCTCTTCCTGATCAGAAGGGAAATACAGGACTGCAGTGTCATTCTTCTGCTGATGATGCTGCCACTTCCCTGCTCCAGCAAAATGCAAACACCTCGCTGCTCTCCGATTTCTAGGGCCCTCTGTTTAAATGGCAGGGCACTTGGGAACACATCAGATTTCCGTAACTCTTAAGGAAACGTGTCCTTGCTGTAATTTCATGACCATCTTTCTATCGGTCCAGATATGAGGAGTGTAAAATACTGACCAAGCTCAGAAGGGATGACCAGCTTCCTCTTCTCTCCCTCACACATTCTGAGGACGAGAAACGGAGACGTCACACGATCGATTTTTTACATTTTTAACACATGTAAGAGTGTAATTGCAGATATTAATCAATTCATTAATTTATTTATTTGAAGTGGGGACACGTTAGGGATTAGTTTTCGTGGTCATGGAAGAGATGAGCCTTTAGCCGGTTATTTGAAGATTCTGCTGTCCAGATTGAGGCTGGAAGATCACTACACTGATAAAGGACAGTCAGTTTAAAGCTTGTTTAATCCTCCATTTGAAAATCTGACGCTGTGCTTAGATCAGCAACTCACATCCATACCAGAAACAAGCTGGAAGGCTCACATGAAGCAGAAGTGAAGTGGGACTCACCCCAGTAGCCCCTGGTCCCAGCCCTTGATGACTTGTCCAGTGCCCAGGGTGAAGGTGAAGGGTTGATTCCTCGGTATGCTGCTGTCAAATTCAGTCCCATCTTCCAGCTTTCCCTTTGAGTAAAAAAACATTCATGTACGCAAAATCACAATGTCTTTATTCAACAAACAGTGTGAATACGATACAGATAATGGCATTGTGTTCCACCTTTACTACAGTAACGGCTCCTTCGCGGGGGCTCGCGTAGCGGATGTTCCACTAAAGCTATCCAATAATAATTTTAGGATGTCTCATCTCATTCACACACTTATACCACGTTCACACACACACACACAGCCATTTTATCCCTGCAAGTCGAAGACGTTCCTACTCCCGGTTGCCATGGTAATAATATTTATCACTGGGTGTCGCAACTACCATTCGAAATCTTTTCTTTCTCCTAAAATGAAGCACTCTGGAGTGAGATTTAGAGTTTGCATATAAAATTCAGTAGTGTATACGAGATAAAAGCGAAGCAGTGTGTGCTCCGTCACGGATCTCGTGCGCTCTACGGTTTTCACCTCACTCCCATTGATGGTCGCTCCATATTTGCATAAAATCACTTCGCTGGACACGCCCCCAAATCTAGTCACCGACGGTCGCTGGAAGTCTCATTAAAAAATAAAAAAGGTTGCTTTGTTGCTGCAAGTCGCTGTATGTGTGTATGCATTAAACATGGAATCTTATGGAAGGAGTCTCCAGTGTCAGTGCTACAGTATGCCATTATAAGCAAGTTTTCCACGGGAAAGCATTCAGGATAGAGGACTTCGCACTTTGCATAGTTTGCAGAGTTGCATTCTGAACTGGTTGGTTGGTAAAGGAATGATTATAGGAACGTATATATATATTCGCTATAAAATGAACGATAACGTGAACTAACATGTTCTGCCGACTTTGCACAACACTAAACGTGACGTAAAGGGAATAAAACAGGTCGGAAAATGCTAACAGCTAACAGTAGTTCTGGTTCATGTTGGATCACATCACATCAATAATTATATTCCTATAACAGTTCCCTCAGTCATGTTGGCCCAAAAGATTGTGGACACAGCCATATTCGGGTCTTCTTCAAACTGGAAAGCTGAAAGTCTACGATATCTTTTTATGCTACACCATGAAGATCTCCTTCACTGGAACTAAGAGACTCAAACCTGTTCCAGCTCGTCATTGCCCCTGTGCATCGTCTCACCGTGTGGAGTAGAAGAATCGGAGAGCCCTGACCTTCAACCCCACCGAACACCTTAGGGATATTCACTGAATCCCAGAACTCCGCATCCGACACCAGCATCTGTTCTCACTAATGCTCTTGTATCTGACTGAACACTAATCCCCAAAGCTACGCTCCGACTTCTAATGGAAAGCTTCCCGGAAGAGAAAAGTGGAGCTTGTTGTAACAGCAAAAGGGGAATAAATCTAAAATGGGATGTTCAACAAGCACATATAGATATAATGGTTAGGTGTCCATGAACTTTTATTAAAAAAAAAAAAAACAAGAGGTAAGGACTCATATTGCATGCCAAATTTTGAGTCACTTATCAGTCACTACTCTCTTAAAGTGTGATATTTATCTTCTGAAGACGGCTGCTGGAAAGTCAGAAGAAACCTACTGTGTAGTGCATGTTCAGTACGTCCCCCTTGCGGGACTTGATGGGACAGTTTTCCACTCTTTTCTTTATCCCGATTTGGAGTTTCTTCTTCTCTGCCCCGTGAACCACCTCCATGAGAAGGGTCATCAGGGTCACAGCTAGAAACAAATACAGCCTCATATCTGGAAATACAACACAAACATTCCAGTAACTAAGACTACATAAAAATGTGAGGAGTCCTGTTATATTAAGCAAAAAATTTATCAACCGAAGGCAGCAACGTTACAAAAACATAAAAATAAAAAAAAAGTCTACATACTGGAGAGTGCTGAAGTCTGACAGGATGTTACAAACATTCAGAGATTTATTTACCCGACTAATAGGTCTATAATACCGTGATCCTGTCAATCAAACAAAAGGGAGGAGCTACAGACGAAAAAGATGAGAACCCTTTACTCTGCACGTTTTATTCACACAGCAAAGCAAATCTTATTTATTTCCTGAATACGATCTCTCGTCGAGTGTCTAAATGACTAATCTTAAAAATATGGAAAGAAAAAATAAAGGGGATGAAAGAAGGATAGAGAAAGTAAGGCAGAAAGAAAGGAAAAGATAGAAGTGAAGGAAAGGAAGTGAAGATCATCTCAAACACAGCAAACTCTAGAGTTTGATGCAAGAGTTGAACAATTTAAAATAAATAAATAAATAAAAATGAATTGCGCGGCAGTTCTGTGGACGGAAACGCCTCGTTGATGACAGAATGGCTCAATGTGACAGAAAGGCTACAGAAGCTCAGATGACCACTCTGTACAACTGTGGTGAGCAGAAAAGCATCTCAGTATGCAGAACACGTCAAACCCTGAGATGGATTGTTCGGTCAGATGAGAACAGGAAGCTGAGGCTACACTGGGCATAGAATCACCACAACTGGACAGATGAAGGCCGGATAAACGTATCCTGAAGAATACAATTGGTACGCTCAGAATTTGGCAGCAACAGCAGGAATCCATGAACCCAACCTGCCTTGAGTCAACTGGTGGAGGTGGCGTAATGGTGAGGTGAAGGATTTCATAGCACACTTTGGGATACACATCACTCATTGCTTGAATGTACATCCTAGTCGAGTATTATTGCTGACCATGTGCATCCCTTCATGGCCTCAATCTCCATCTTCTAATGGCTTCTTCTACATGACGCAAAGCAGAGGTCGTCTCAAACTGGTGAGCAAAGAGTTGAGAGGGCTTTAGAGTCACTGGATCTGAATCCAGTAGGACGTCACTGGTGTGTGGTAGAACTGGAGATTTGGAGTTTGTGTGTATAAAGATTTGTGTGATGCAATCAGGTCAACATGGATCAGAAACATCTTGAGGAATCCATGCCACGAAGAACTGAGGCTGTTTTAGAACAAATGGAGGGCCTATTTGTTCTTAGTAAAGTGTGTGTGTGTGTGTGTGTGCGTGTGTGTGACCCTCTAGTACACGATTTTGTGGATTCAGCTTCATAACTACATTTCATATCAGCTGAAATGATCCCAATGTATCTACAGAGCTCTGGAGAATTGCGCATGCGCAGATGGTCTAGCGGCTTAGTACACGTTATCATAATCCCACATAAACAAATGACTTAACCAGGAACAAGCACACTATGGCATTATTAAAATAAACCGATTATATTAAACGTTTTATCTCCTTTTACAGATTTGGAAGACAATAAAGTGAGCTTAGTAACTAGTCCAGTGAATCTACACCATATGAAATTAAGTGTTAATTAAATACTAAAGCTGGTTTAAATAGCCACAGTCACCTATACGTTAATTATTCATTATAAAAGCCGAATGCATCATTCTACAATCTTTCTAATACAATCTCATTGTGTGTAATATGCAGAAGTAGCGATACTTAGCTATGATGGTTAGCATGCTAGAGACAGAATGATTAAAGCAAGGTAGCTAGCAAACGTGTAAATTATAATCTATAACCTTAATTCAGAAACGGATCATTACCTTGTCAGTGTATTACTGAAAGGAAAGGGGGGAAACAATATTATTAAAAAAAAATTTTTTTTTAAACATGCACTACCTATAATTAGAAGAAAATGGCAGTGTTCCCGGTCAGTTTCGTTAAAATAAGGGAAGACTTTAACGCTGTGTAGTGAAGCCAGCAATTTTAATACAAATGTCTGACCCTCGGTGGCGAGTACTTTATTAATCCACAAGGCGAAATGTGGTTTATTTAAGCTGTAAACTAAAATACGCGCGATAGACTTAATAGCAATTAAAACCATTTTAAAGAAATAATATTTATGTAGGTTGTGTTTTTTGTCTTGAAACAAAAGCGATTCTAGATGAAAGACTTTTATTATGACCGGCTATATGCATAAACCACTCGACGCCATTGCTACATTTAGCTAATTTGACACGTCAACACGTCTGCCATATTGGAAGGGACTTCGTTCAATTGAAAGTCAATTAGAAGTCAGTGGAGAGATAAGTGTCCGATCTGATCAAGTCTGCTTCTATCTAGCTTTATATTTAAACTTTTCCCAGATTTTGTTTTGTTTTGACGTCACAAATCTCATGTTATCAAACGTGAATGTAATGAAATGTAAATAGATATTACTTTTCATATTTTTGGTCAGGTTAATCTCTCAAAATAGCTATCAAACTGGTATATATGCTAAATATTAATGTTATTCAAAAATAAACCCACAATAAACTTCACACCAAGCTTGATAAGTAAACTGTATATTCACCCAGTCAATACTAAAGCGCAGCAAGTAGTAATGAATATAATCAAAGAGATAAAGCGCAGTAAGGAAGGTTGACCTATCCAAGATGGCAGCAACTACTTGTTCAGCGGAGCCATATTTCCATGCTAAAATCTTGTAGATTATTGCGGGAGGCTTCAAGAAGCTTTTGCTAGCTTGTAGCTGCTAAGTAACCAGATGGAGGAGCTACTGTGCTGCTCATTTTCTCAACTGTGGGTTGTGTTTTTGTGGGAAAACAAAAAGGTGAAACCAGTGATTTGAAATGTTTTAATCTATTCATACAAAAAGGAGTAGTCCAACAGACACACACACACACACACACACACATGTAACCTCCTGAGGATTTATTAAAGATCTCTCCCCTTTCTCCACAGTGGTACACTGTAAAGCCATGTGAAAGGACACAAACAGCACCTCCTTACTCTAATCACTTTATTCTTCTTGAACAGGCTTTTCATTTAAATCTCATGAGTCATTGTAATGTGGGACTGTAAAGTACGTGGCTGAAATACAAAAGCGCCTGTTGCTGTGGGTGACCACAGTCAGACACAATCTCGCTCTGTCCTTCTCCAAGCTGAGGCTCTGCTGCACGTTTCCCTGTGATACAGTGCAAGGAAATGAGTCATTTTCACAAATAAATAAATAAATAAATAAATAAAATAGACCTCGTTTAGGATATTTAATCACGATTAACTCTCTGTGCTGTCTATTTTTACGTTCCTGCGAACTCTGAGAACAATGCGTGCACATGTAATGGGCTAATGCCAGTACAGATCATGCTTCCTGCTCTATCACAGCTTGGTTGTAAGACTAATAAATTGTACTGAGCTGCTGGGTGTCAAATACTATACCACTACTGAGGATAAGTGCACCCCAGCGCTGGTTCTGACTCAGAGGGCAGAGAAAAACATTTGTCAACAAAGCACCATGTTCAGATTTGTCCTAAATGTCCGAGTGCTAAATACAGACACACTATTGACGTTCTAGTAAACACTTACGATGTTGCATTGCGTGTAGCCCAAAAGGCAATACGTTAGCTGCTTTACTGCTATGGTCAGTGGAGGCTCTGTGGATACGTTGTTGAGCTACTTGATCTGAAAGTTCTGGCACTGTTGCGGTCCTGAGCAAGAATCTTTGCCTTCATCTGCTCAGTTGTATCCTGTCCCAACGGTAAGGTGCTTTGGATAACAGCGTCAGCCGAAAGAGCTAACTGTAAATACTGTTGTAAAGCTGATGAAAACCTTGATCCTAACAGTGGGAGACCGGGGCCAGGATCTGGGGCAAGTCTTGGTCAATCTGGATTAAGTTTGTTCAGCACAAACCACTCTGCCAGATCTGTTCTGTGTGTTTGGCTTGCAAGGATCAGAATGATGAAACCAGGACTGCTCAAGTGGAACAATTAGGTCCCTGTAACTCCTTTCCGTGCTCACAAAGGGCCTGCGTGACTTGCGCAAGTCTTAGGGAGGGAGAGTTGTTCATTAAACCCCACCGAACTGGTGCATAATCATCCCTCTGTCCATCTTGTGAATGCCCCTCCAAATGCCACCAATAGCCCCCCCTCCACATACACACATCCACTCTTACCACTATTTTGAGGACAGGATACCATAGAGGACAGCCATGAAGGACAGTGATTGGCAGGGCTGATGTTTTACCAATGAAAGCATTGGACAGGGACAGGACAGAATAGTCAGTCCTGATATCAGTGTTGCAGGGATACAACCTCCAGTTCTGCCACCAGCAACCCAAGCTCCTTAAGCCTCAGGGACTCATCCACATCAGACCTCATTAAAGTTGTCACTCTGACAAAAGCAATTGGTGTTCTTACAGACAGAAGTGAAAAGATAGACCCCTACATTTCACAGCACAACGTTCCACTCGATGTCCTTGATGTCTCAGAAGAAGGATGGCAGTTCCGTCTAGGAGGCTCGATTTAAGGGGGTTCCTAAAGACTCTTCCTTTCACCTAATCATCTTATCAACTCCTGCTTTGCAATGGCAGGCCTGAATCTGGCTATTTTACACCCTCATCATCCTAGAGCACAGATTCGTTCTAAGCACAGGTGTTCCAGCTCAAAGTTTTTTGAACCCTGGGTACCTCCCATGAGCGGTCACCAGGATGTCCGCATACGTACAAGAAAACCAGAAAGTAACATATAACACAGTATTCGCATGAGGTCCGGCTATTATACAGCCATCTTACCATGGAATATTCTCATTGCATTTTCACCAGTTTGGCACTACTTTCAAACCCTGGCACTGGTTCTAACGTTCACAGAACCACAGTTATATATGTAACTAGCGATTTTCAGCCAGGTTAGCCAGATGTGGATTAAAAACCTTCTCCCAGAAAATGTGACGAAAAAGTATTTCCACTTTGTCAGAAAGCCACTAGTGATTCCACAGCCATCTATGGCTGGGATCCAGAGGAGCAAAATTGACCATGCTCTCTGGGTGGGCATGATGCCTCTCTCTGCTCTTTCTTTCCCCTCATTTTTACCTGAATTTTCTAAAAAAAAAATATAATAAAACATTCAATTTGCTAGATTTATTTACAGTTACTAAAGAAAATCATAATGCATTTAACCATGGAATTGGTACATTTTAAAGAATTCAAGTTTTGAGACTTAATCAAAACAAAGCAGTTTTCTGGCAACAGTCTTCACTTCTGGGGCCAAATATTTAGTTCACAGCAGCAATTTTTGAGACAGTAGAGACAGATGAGCGTCCCTGGCCCAATTTAGAAGAAGAAGAAAAACAAGAAGACAGTATTTATCACGTATACATTAAAGCACTTTTGAGCCTTCTGGTGGTCCAGTGGCAGGATCCAGCGCTCTCATTGCTGTGACCTGGGTTCGATTCAAGGGCAGAAAGATAACCCAGCTGCTGAAGAGTTAACTCTCAGTGTCGGTCCCAAGTCCGGATAGAATGGGAGGGTTGTGTCAGGAAGGGCATCCGGCATAAAACCTGTGCCAAATCAAAACATGTGGACCGAACGATCCACTATGGCGACCCCAAACAGGGAGCAGCCGAAAGAACAACAACATTAGAGCACTTTTCTTCACAAATCCAAGCAGGAACGTGTACAGGCAATGTTTGTCTGAACAAGTCTGATTCGCGCTGCTGCTACCTCTTTGCTGAATTCAGGGAAAAGATGCTAAAGAACCACACAGAGACAGTGAATAAATAGCAAAAAATTTACTGAGATGAACAGCAAGTATTCATACAGAAGAAAGGTGTAATATTCAGTGTTATCTACTGATACACAAAAGACGTCACAGACATGGAAACAGACGTGTTTAATGGTTAACGTGTTCACTGGCAGCTTTGCGAGTTTATTACAAAAAGGGTCAACTAAGATACGGAAGAAGAAACTGAACAGAAAGAATTTCTAGGACAAAAAGATATCACTGTCATAAGATGAGGTCATAAACAAACGGTTTGACACAGTCAGCCCAGTACAGAGTGCGCCGAAATACATTCAAAATATATCAGGCAAGCTGTTAGATAGCTGAGACAGCTAGTCTTGCTAGTCAGATCTTATGTTTTACAGTAAAAGCGATTTCCGGTTGTGTTAAAAAATGTTGCTACAGTTTGCAGGATCATACGTAAAGGGCATCTTTGCTAAATGGTTAATTATGTAGCTATATGTAACATTAACTACACTAACTAGCTAGTTAACAAACCAATCAAGATACAAAAACCCCAATAGTATTTGGCTTGGCTGTGTTAGCTAGCCAGCTGATGGTACGGTGGTGTTCATATAAGCTTAGCTCTACTAGTTATTTAAAATAATTGTTCAAAAATGTATTCCTTATGTATAGAACATTAGTCCATGGTAGACATGTAAGAAAAAATGTAACTAATTAGGTAGGTTTTCACCAGATTAGATGACTAGTTTTCTTGATTACTTCTTTTTACTCCAGTAACAACACTGCAGAATCTTAGAAATGGAGAACATCTTGAATTTAGTCAGATTTGTCTACTATTTCATATTATAATATTACAGTAAAACAAATTTTAGATTCTTAAACTTATATCAAGGCATATTTTACTATTTTTAATTTTTCAATTTTTTAGTCTGTTGCCAGATCATTTTGTTCTTTCTAGAAATTAATGCTTAAAATTAATAACCCAACAATGGAACAAGAAAATAAAACAATTTTGTATAGAACAATAAAAAAAAAACAGCAGAATCATCAGCTGGCTAGCTAACTTAGCCAAGCCAAATGCTATTGGTGTTTTTATCGCTTGCTTGGTTTGTTAGCTAGCTAGTTAGTGTAATTTTATGTTACATACATGTTCATGTTTCTAGCTACATAATTAACCATCTAGCAAAGATGCCCTTTACGTATGATCCTATTAACTGTAGCAACATTTTTAACACAACAGGAAACCGCTTTTATATCGGAAAACTATTTTTAAGCTTTAGATTTTCTTAGTCTGTTGATCATTTTGTTCTTTCTAGAAATTAATGCTTAAAATTAACAACCCACCGAAAATCTATGCCTAGAAATAGGCTTAATAATTGGTTTATTATAATGTTATACTAAGAAATATAGATATATTTGACTAGATGTAATATTTTAACTTGTCTGTCGGAATAGATACTTGTTGCCCTGCGTTCCGTTTTCTACTCTTTCTGCTGCTGTTTAAAGCTCGAAGGTCAATTCTGTAATTTTAAGCGCAGAGCCAATAAAACAGAGGTGCGTTGTGATTATGAGGACGATGTATTATTTTGGGGGGCACGGTGGCTTAGTGGTTAGCATGTTTGCCTCACACCTCCAGGGTTGGGGGTTCGATTCCCGCCTCCGCCATGTGTGTGTGGAGTTTGCATGTTCTCCCCGTGCCTCGGGGGTTTCCTCCCCCAGTCCAAAGACATGCATGGTAGGTTGATTGTCATCTCTAAATTGTCCGTAGTGTGTGATTGCATGAGTGAATGAGAGTGTGTGTGTGCCCTGCGATGGGTTGGCATTCCGTCCAGGGTGTATCCTGCCTTGATGCCCTATGACGCCTGATATAGGCACAGGCTCCCTGTAACCCGAGTGTAGTTCGGATAAGCGGCAGACAATGAATGCATGCATGAATGAATGAATGAATGAATGAT
>JAUCMX010000014.1:20536249-20626249 GCA_033459395.1 Hemibagrus guttatus | reverse complement strand
TAACCTTGGCCTACTACCGTTCCAAACAAAACTGATGTTTAATTAAAAGAGACAACACGATCAATCCCGGCGACTCTAAAACGACCTTTCGGATGTCTGAAGTGCAAAGCTTTCTTAATATATCCTGTACTTGCTGTGGAGCTTCTGTGAAATAATAATAATAATAATAATAAAAAAAAAAGGTTTCTGAGATCAAACCTGCACTGGTTTTTCAGATAGATTCCACAGACCTTCTCCCACAGGTATTTCCTGACAGGAGGAGCCATCCATCATTTCTAACTAAACCCCACGCTTCCTGTCATACTGCGCTTGTGAATGCATCGTTTCACTCATTTCTGCCAATCATAAAGCAGGCCTAATTGAGTCGAAGTGGCTCGAGCTGATTCACACACACGTTGCATTTGAATGGTATTTTTTTTTATGTTACCCAGTTTGATTGGTGATTCATGGCCTGCTCTCTCCCTTTTCCCCTCTCTCACATACATGCTTTCACTTTTCTAGTTTTCTCGGTTAAAGGGACTGCCAGGTTGACAGCTGATCGATGAACTCCCTCAGCCGTTACAGATCATGTGACCACCAGGCTGCTAATCACTGAAGCAGTAATAAACCCATTTACTGCAATTGCAGCATAGATAGTGGTTTCTTTTACAAATAATTTGTTTTTTCCTCTATTCCTGACAGTGGTGCCTCAAATGGTTAAGACTCTGAGATTCAAGCCTCAACACTGCCAAGCTGCCACTGTTGGGCCCTTGAGCAAGGCCCTTAACCCTTTCTGTTCCAGGGTGTTTATGATGGCAGACCCGGCACTCTGACTCCATCCTCCTAAGCTTGGATATGTGAAGAAAATTATTTCACTCCGCTGTGATGTATATGTGACAAAGGCTTCTTCTTCTTTGTCCTGAGCCATGTTGCATTAAATATTCAAATTGAAGGTATACTACCGATACCACTTATAGGGGATGTGGTAGCTTAGTGGTTAAGGTGTTGGACTATTGAATAGAAGGTTGTGAGTTTGAATCCCAGGTCTGCCACTGCTGGGCCTGTGAGCAAGGCTCTTAACCCTCAGTTGAATAAAATGAGATAAAAATGTAAGTCGCTCCGGATAAGGGTGTCTGCCAAAGGCCAGAAATGTAAATTTATCTACAGTGGGGTCCAAGTCTGAGACTCAACTTTTAAAACAATGAAATTTAACCTTCTATTTTGAATCTTCAACATTCAGCACTATTTCGTTGAGCTTTATCCCTTAGGAGACTTGAGGAGACCATCTCGGGTACAATAAAACCAAAAGAGGGACATATTGTAGTAGCTAAAAAAAATAATAATAATAAATTAATTATTCATTCATTGTCTACCGCTTATCCGATCTATTCTCGGGTCGTGGGGAGCCTGTGCCTATATCAGGCGTCATTGGGCATCAAGGCAGGATACACCCTGGATGGAGTGCCAACCCATCGCAGGGCACACACATACTCAATTCACTCACACAATCACACACTACGGACAATTTAGAGATGCCAATCAACCTACAATGTATGTCTTTGGACTGGAGGAGGAAACCGGAGTACCCGAAGGAAACCCCCGAGGCACGGGGAGAACATGCAAACTCCACACACACACGGCGGAGGCAGGAATCGAACCCCCAACCCTGGAGGTGTGAAGCAAACATGCTAACCACCAAGCCACCGTGCCCCACAAATAAATTAATTAAATAAAAATGTATATTAAAATATATACAAAGAAATACATATAGTAATAAAATTACATCCAAGTAATAAAAGTAATATATTACTATAGTTTTCAGACGTATGAACCCCTCTGTATGAATCTGATTCCAAATAACAAGAAGCAAGCAATCACTCTTTTTATTTTGTATCAGTCTTTTATTTTCCAAGATGGACCAAGTGTTTATGATGAATTAGTATTTGCATAAACGCTTACAAATCATTAACATCACATATGGAAGGGAAATAAATGCACATCGAAATAAACTATTATCATTCCGAACACATCTGTAGGATTAATTCCATTTCTCTGCAGCATGATCCCAATTATTAATGCGTACATAACTACAATTTAGCATAAAACTCATTACTTGAAATAAGTGCAGGAATTTTGAAACATATTTGTTCCATTTGTAAGACCCTCATCTACCAGGAAGTAAACAATAGTTGCTTAGTAAAACTTGTTACATATCAGTAAAACATTATATTTCAGAAGACCAAATACATGTGACTAGCGGTGGCATTGAGAAGTTCAGAGCTTTTCTTTATCTCAAAAACATTGTAGTATGCAAATTGGGATGTATAGAACTAGAAATGTATAGAACCCTATAGAATACGGTGGACGTCAGTACAACTGGTAAACAGGTAGAAGAGTTGAGAGAGAGAGAGAGAGAGAGAGAGAGAGAGGGGGAGGGAGGACTGCAGTATGAGCTACTGACAGAAACAATACTGTATATTGCAAAGATATTCACTCCAATCTCTCTCCACATACACTCACTGGACTGCCCCTGCTCATTCATGCAATTATCCAAATCAGCCAATCATGTGAGAGCAGGACAGTGCATAAAAAAAGTTACCAGAGAAATGACAGCTTCTGTTCATTTTCACGTCAAACAGGTCGGAGGAGAACGGCCAGACTGGTTTGAACGGACAGGAAGTCCTTGGTATTTCTAATAACTACACTTTACAACCGTGGTGAGCAGAAAAGCATCTCAGAATGCACAACAGATCAAAGCTTGAGGTGGATCATCTGCTACAACAGCAGAAGAACCACATCAGGTTTCAGTCCTGACAGGATTCTGAGACTGGATAGGTGAAGACCGGAAAAACAAAGCCTGATCTGATGAATTTTAAATTCTGCTGAGGAATACAGACAATAGGGTCAGAATTCATGGACTCTTTTCTTACAGACTTACAAACAAAACATTTCGATCCGTTTCTCTGTACTGAGAAAACAGATTTTGACCTCAACACTAACGAGAGAAGTCTAAGGGTAGCCGTTGGGGCAGTAAATCACTGTTTAACAGAATCAATCTTCAGTACAAACTTGGTATAAATGTTTTATTTTTAGATGTAAGAAGTCAATCATTCATCTTCACTAAATGCTTTTACCCTGGTCAGGCTCATGGTGGATCCAGAGCCTTTCTCCTGGGAGTCAGACGAAGCAGGAATACATTGTTAATGAGTGGCAGGACACCATACACTCACAGATTCAACATTTAAGGGCAGTTAAGAACAGCCAAACCACCTGATGGCATGGATTTGGTAGGTGGAAAGAAACCCCAGAGGAAACCAGTGAACATGAGAACATGTGGAACTCTACACTTGGATTGAACTGGTGACCCTGGAGCTGAGCAAGCTGCCAAAATACGTCAGAATAACCTCAATGTCTGACAAAACAACAGTAAGAAGCTTCCCATTGCTCTACTAAGATGAGAAAGAAAGTTTAGCATCTCAGAATTTTTTGCTTTCTGCCAGAGTGCTTATGGATACCACAAATCTTCAGGAAATTAAAAGTAAACAGAAGCTGTAGAAGTTCTATAAATTCTCATATCTGTCTGATAATTGCACCTTTATTGCTGGTGCAGTGGTTGTTCTGTTGCACTCTTATTACTGTTTGATAGATTTTTAACAACTGCCCTTAGACTCCGCCTAGGAGTTTCAGTAAATGGGTTTTGCGGTTGATTCCTCAGTACAGGGAAACGTGTTGAAAATTCTTCTCTTTAACTATTTCACATATACTGCAGATGCTCGGAAAATTAGGTCAAAGAATCTCTAGCAGCCATTCCAGTTTATTTTTCACTAATGCACGACATGACAATGATATTCCAGTTCTCTAATATCATTAGTTTTAGCATGCGAGTTGTATCTAAAATTAGCCTGGTTAACATGGTTATGCCGGGACTTTTCAACTGTGTTGAGATGCTAATGCTAAGAGGTTAAAAGACAGCAATAGTGATCAAACGTTAGTCCCCAATTTAACAGTACTCCACAGCCGAAGCTGAGGCACTCCAGGTGTTGCCTAATGGATTACCAATTCGCCACTATTCAAGTGTATGAACGCTCGGTGTTGAGTGCTCTCCATAGACGCCTCTTGCAAACCTCACATTTGATTCCCAGCTACAAAAAGATAACACTTCAATTGAGAAACCTCCAGTGGCAGTGCTATAGTGAGGGAAGGAGAGGAGAGGAGAGGAGAGGAGAGGAGAGGAGAGGAGAGGAGAGGAGGAAGGAAGGGGGGGAAGGGGAAAGGGGAAAGGGGAAAGGGGAAAGGGGAAAAAGGGGGGAAATGGCAGTGCTGTAATGAAGAAGGGAAGGGAAAGGTGAAAAATGAAGGGGAAGGGAAGGGGAAGGGGAAGGGAAGGGGAAGGGGAAGGGAAGGGGGAAAGGGGGAAAGGGGAAAGGGGGAAAGGGAAAGGGGGAAAGGGGGGGGAAGGGAAAGGGGGAAAGGGAAAGGGGGAAAGGGGAAGGGGAAGGGGAAGGGGAAGGGGGAAAGGGGGAAAGGGGGAAAGGGAAAGGGGGAAAGGGGAAAGGGGAAGGGAAAGGGGAAGGGGAAGGGAGGGGAAGGGAGGGGAAGGGGAAGGGAGGGGAAGGGGAAGGGAGGGGAAGGGGAAGGGAGGGGAAGGGGAAGGGGAAGGGAGAGGAAGGGGAAGGGGAAGGGAGGGGAAGGGGAAGGGAGGGGAAGGGGAAGGGAGGGAAAGGGGAAGGGGAAGGGAGGGGAAGGGGAAGGGGAAGGGAGGGGGGAAGGGGAAGGGAGGGGAAGGGGAAGGGGAAGGGGGGGGGGAAAGGGGAGGGGAAGGGAGGGGAAAGGGGAAGGGGAAGGGAAGGGGAAGGGAAGGGGAAGGGGAAGGGGAAGGGGAAGGGAAGGGAAGGGGAAAGGGGAAGGGAAAGGGGAAAGGGGGGGGGAAGGGAAGGGGAAGGGAAAGGGGAAAGGGGGAAGGGAAGGGGAAGGGAAGGGGAAGGGAAGGGAAGGGAAGGGGAAGGGAAGGAATGGAAAGGAAAGGTTAAGGAAAGGAAAGGAAAGAAGAAGGGAAGGAAAGTGGCAGTGCTGTAGTGAAGAAGGGAAGGTGAAGGTGAAAATGAAGGTGAAGGGAAAGGGAAAAGAAAGGAAAAGAAAGGAAAGGGAAGGGAAGGGATGGAAAGGAAAGGAGAAGGGAAGGAAAGTGGCAGTGCTGTAGTGAAGAAGGGAGGGTGAAGGTGAAAAGGAAAGGAAAGGAAAGGAAAGGAAAGGAACAGAACTCGGCAGGCTGAAACACAGTGTGCCTGATCCCAGGAGGAATGTAACAGGACTGGTGTGATATTCACATTCAGGGGCAAATTGGAACAATAATTCAAGATCAGCGTCTAGGAACGAGCTTCCTGCTAACTCTGCATTCTCCAGGAGCTCTGAGACTCCAGGGTTTCAGTGGACCTCATCTCACCATCAATGCTCATTGTGATAATTGAAACTCAGCCAAGAATGCATCAGTGGCCAGCCAGCCAACCCTTTAACCTTGCTGTGGTTTACCAAGAATGCATTAGTCAGAGCTCTCAGTGTTTACAAGGGCCATACATATTCACTATGACAATACTACTTTACTTTATGTACGACTTTACCGAACAATTAAAAATCCTGAAATGATCTCAACTGAACAGAAAAAGGTAGAAAGCTAAGATACAGGTCACGTGGGCACTTTTCTTCTCATTTCTCTTTAGGTGTATTCAGGATTAAAGGCAACACCTAAAAGGTTACGGTACAAGGAAATAGCCGCTATTTATAGATTTAATTTTCTGCAAATTTGTGTCTACTCATAATTGCACCATTTTCATTTATTGCATGATTTTCTCCTTAATTAAAAATCTTTTTACTGCCACAAGCCTATTTCTACATATTTCTAAGACATAATGACATCAACATTAACGGAGACACTCAATGTTAATGTAACACTAGTTTCCAGCTCATGGATCATTAGCTCTGGTGATTACACATGACAGGTGATTATGTAAAATAGATTCAGATGACACGAAAACAAGAACTCTTCTGCACCCAGTGCACAAACACTAATTTCCAGATACATTAGGCAATAACTATGTGTAGATCATTTAAGACTAAATATTGAACTCCCTACCCCCCTCTGTCAGTTCCAAAATCTGTGCATACATCTGCTTCAAAATGTGTGTGCGCTTCTGTTTTGTGTGTGTGTGTGTGTGTGTGTGTGTGTGTGTGTGTGTGTGTGTGTGTGTGTGTGTGTTTATGTACAGCCCCATACAGGAGCTGATAGCAATTTTCAGAGCTGTGTCCTGGATGCCTTGTGACATGGCTCGCTTTACTCTGTGATCTCCAGAATGAGGTCGTCACCTTCCAGGGTGCTGTCGACTTTGACGTAAACTTTAGCCACGGTGCCAGAAAGCGGCGAGTTCACCACCGTCTCCATCTTCATGGCGCTGAGGACGCACAGAGGCTGGCCTTTTTCCACCTTCTGGCCCTCTTTGACCCTGACCTCGACCACTTTCCCTGGCATGGGTGCTCCCACCTGGCCCCGCACATCCTTCAGAGCCTTTGGGTGGAAGTGCATTTCCTGCAGCAGCAGACAGAGAGGAAGTTAGATTATCGGCTGTGAAGAATGGGAAAGGGCACGAAGAAAAGGAGACAGACAGTAATAAAGAAGGAGGAAGCAGGGGTTGTCAAATGGCAGACCGTGGTCCGGATGTGGAACTCGGCAGTGTTTCATTAGAGCTGAGCACTTGAAAATAATCTGTAGAAGAGCTTATTACTTATGGACGGACAGATGGAAATGTTCACATAAAACATCAGAATGGGAAAAATGCAATCTCTGTGACTTTAACCATGGCACGGTTGTTAGTACCAGAAGGCTGGTTTGAGTATTACAGAAACTGCTGATCTCCTGGGATTTTTACACACAATCTCTAGAGCTTAAAAAGAATGTTGCAAAAAAAAAAAAAAACGCCATGTACAAGAATCTGAAGCCAATCATGGGCACAACACCAATAGAGCTGAAGACTGGCAACAGACCATGTGATTTAGATCTATGATTCAGATCTGATATGATTCGGTCTTCTGCTGTTGTAGCCCATCCACCTCAAGGTTCTATGTTTTGTGCATGCTGAGGTGCTTTTTTGCTCACCACGGTTATAAAGTGTGATTATTTGAGTTACTATATCCCTTCCTGGCATCTCAAACCAACCTGGCCATATCCTCTGCCCTCTCATCAGCATGCCATTTCCACCCACAGAACTGTCGCTCACTCAGTGTTTTTTGTATGAAATTCTACGGAGATCAGTAGTTTATGAAATACTAATACCATCCCATCTGGTACCGGCAACCATGCCATGATCTAAGTCACAGAGCTTAGACTTTTTCTTCATTCTGATGTTTGATGTGAATATTAACTGAAGCTAGAGAGTCAATCATTAATTGTAGTGGTTTAAATGACTTTTTTTTTTTTTTTTTTTTTTTTATAAACAACCCAGTTGGTCAGAAAACGTTTCCATTGAATACCCCTTTGTATAAAAGATGCTTCATGTTCCACAGATGAAATGTGTTGGCCAGAATGGACACCATAGTACCATATATATACCAATATAATTGCGAACAAGGGTTTGTTAGCGGTGTATTTAATACAGAAACTCATTATGGGTTATACGCACTATAATGACAGCCAATAAGTAAGTAGTGAACAAGTCAGTGAGGGAGTGATTTTAGACACATCACTTTATTCTATAAAAGCAGCCTAATGTATTATAGGAGTGCTGAACCAGCAAGGGTACGCTAACCTATTGCAGTTCATTATAGAATTCCTAGATACACAAGCTACTTTTAGACATGACTACAGAATGGCAGAACTCCCAAAACAGTGCAATACAGTGAGATGTCAAAGCGGCCCGAATGAATCAGATCACAATTCATGAGTGTAGAATTTGCTTTAAAAGTAGTCAAGAATTTGTGTACAGATATTTATACCTTCAGGGCCACGGTGTCTTTGACCAGAACAGATCTCAGCTGACCATTGAGCTCGAAGAAGACCTCTCTCTGACCGGCTTTATTTAGATCCCCCAGTGCCAGAGCTTTAATATGAAGAATCTTCCCTCTCTCGAGCTCCACCTGAGTGAAATATTAAAAAGACTAATGTCAGCATGTACGTGTACAAAAGACGTGTGCAATCTTGTGAGACGGAACAGCACCTCAAATTCCTCTGCAATCTTCGGCCCATCCAGGAAGAGGCGTGTGTTGAGGCAGTCGACAGGTCCGAAGTTGGTGGTGAACTCCTTGAACTCCTGGAACACTTTGGGGTACATGGCTGCAGACATCACGTCCTCTGGAGTGATGTCATCACTGTGCGTCTCACGCAGCTGCTTCTCCAAAGCCTTGAAGTCCATCGCGGGAAGCGAAGCACCTGGACGACCCTCTATACGAGGCAACGATTTCAACACCTGCAGCAGAAGTGATCCGTTACACGACTCCAGAGAACACGACAAGGATTAACGGCAACATCGGAATGTAGTTTAAATGTAGCCTCCCTTAGAGAGACTGTAAGCTCTCCACTCTGACCACTCATGCATGGAGGACCCATATGCACATATGTCAGTAGTTGAGTACTTATCATCCCCCAGAGCCTGGCACAAAAGTATACGAATATTTATATATGGTCGTTACAGCAAAAACAATTAATCCTCCCCTCTTTTCCTCTCCATTTGCTTCCCCTTAAGAGGCTAAACGAATCAGCTGGATAGCACTCCTTAAGGACATCCTTTGAGTGGTGGTGGTTATAAGTGTAAATGAAACTAATATTTGATGCAGATTTTGCTTATGCCTTACTCTGGTGGAGGAAATGCCTTGAAACATGCTTTGGGCTCAAATAAAACACCTTTTCAATTCTGTAGGCAAACGCTAAAATAAAAGCTGAGCATTGTTAATATTGCAATATTTTATTTGTATGCTGCAAATGTGGGGCAATGCAAGGCACATGTTTATCATCCATGAAGCATGCCATGGAGATGGCCTATTTATTTGCACGCAGTGTGCGCAATAAATTAGCCAAACTGCAGAAGGGACACGCATTTGTCTGGGAAACAATTGATCCTGCACAGAAGTGGCTGCTGGGTAATTGGGGCATGAATGGCAAATGGGGAGGATGAGCTTTTTCGGCACCTCTAGCTGACAAGAACGAGACGCAAGAGATGGCTATAAACAGAACAATCGTATTTAAAGCGAGGAAGAAAACGACAAAGCCAAAGTGATTGAGATGGAGAGATGAAGCCATGTCAGCAAAAAAAAGAAAGAAAAGAAAAGAAAAATGTTGAATTTTGGCTGATCTGATTCACATGCTAAGGCGAACCAGAGATGCGTTCTCTAAACGGCATGATATTTTTTTCCCCCCGAACTTGATAAAGTGCCTCTACAGAGCATAAATAAACTCTGCTACCATTTCCTACTTCGTCTGTACTCATAAAGCTTTATGAATGTCCTAATGATTCTTTGTAATTTAGCAACAATGCCCTTGAAAGCATTTTTATAAACTCGAATAATGCATCAAAAAGCTCCGGCGAAGTACTATAATTAATTCCTTGATGACTTGTAAACAGTGAAACATATCCCTGCTCATTATAAAACCACCTACCCATGCTGCATTACTGTCACAGCTGATAGGGACCTAAGCACCATTATAAGACACATAATAGTGTTCTCTTTTTTTCCCTTTAACGGATTATAAAAAATGTTGAATTTAAAATGTCATCACTGGGTGCTTCAAGTGACTAAATATTTAAAGCTGTGAAGCACTTTAACCTTTATTTTTCTAAAGGTAGAACGTGGAAGCGATTAAACCCTGACTAATTGCAGAACACGTCTATAAACACTGGGGATGTAACCACAAATGAATACGGAGTGAACAGATTATGTGTTCTAGATGGATACAAATATTTGTTTATTTTTAGCAAGCTTGACAGGAAGGTTCACGTAGCATCTAGATGAGAGTGGAGATAGAGGTTTTTACTTTCGTGCGTACGTAGCCGAGCTCTCGGATATAAAGCTCCCAGGACACACAAAGCTTGTGTTCATTAATTCGAAGGCAATTTGTTTACAGCATTCATCCATTCAGGCTTAGCTGAGATTATTTAAGAATAAACAGATACAAATAATTTTTTTTTTGTGGTTATAAGTGGTTTGCTCCAGGAGCCAGAACCTAAAAACCGCTCAACAAAGAGACGAAATAAAACTATATATCTGCCGTAAGTCACAAAAGCAATATCTTCTATTTATTTATTTATTATCCATAAAGCTCACACAGAAATCAGACTGGTCACTGACCAGCGGTTTTCCGCCGAGATCTTCAGGAAATCAGTATGCATGTTTCTCCTCATTCTGAACAGAACGTTCTCCATCATTATTAAGATCTTCCTGGAAATGTGAGCATTATTTTAAGCACAGTGTCCCTGCTTCGGTGGAGATTCTGACTGGACGTGTGTCCAGCAAACGTTTCTGAAATAACAAGCCTCTTTGATATAACAAACCCAAGCCGCTGAAGTCAAGTTGACATAAGTACCATGAGGTAGATTTTGTCGTCATGTTTAAACGCAAATTTCCACGATTTGCCAGAAAATCCCACATGTGGAGGATATCTGCTCAAGACGGATTATAAACTCGAGTGAATAAAATGTCCTGCAAATCGCTATTTGTTCTTATATTTTGTGAACCGAAAAAAAATACTATTTTCTTCAGCAGCCCTTTTTTTCGTTGTTCTCAAGTGATTCTACAGGCATCTGGGGAAGGCCACGCCCACTGCTATAAACACGCAAGTGTTAAGCGGAGCTTTAAAATAAAAGTTCAAGACTCTTTTCAATAATCTCTTTTTCCAGTGAAATTCCTACCATCATCATCATTATTCATTCAGTCTACCGCTTATCCGATCTACACTCGGGTCACGGGGAGCCTGTGCCTATCTCAGGCATCATTGGGCATCAAGGCAGGATACACCCTGGACGGAGTGCCAACCCATCGCAGGGCACACACACTCTCATTCACTCACTACAGACAATTTAGAGATGCCAATCAACCTACAATGCATGTCTTTGGACCGGGGGAGGAAACCGGGGTACCCGGAGGAAACCCCCGAGGCACGGGGAGAACATACAAACTCCACACACACATGGCGGAGGTGGGAATCGAACCCCCAACCCTGGAGGTGTGAGGCAAACATGCTAACCACTAAGCCACCGTGCCCCCCTCATCATTATTATTATTATAATTAATTAATTAATTAGCAATTTGCAGTTCTCTCAACTTTTGTCTGCTTTGCTTTACAAATATCAAGACTCTTATCAATAATCCATTTTTACAGTGAAACACTATTTATGATGATTATTATTATATTTATTTATCTGTAATTTGCAGTTCACTCAACAGCTTTTGACTGCTTTGCTTTACAAATATCAAGACTTCCAATAATCCCTTTTTCCAATAAAATACACACCATTAGTATTATTTATTTATTTATAATTTGTAGTTCACTCAAAAGCTTTCGACTCCTTTGCTTTACAAATAAATACGTTTTTCTATAATCCCTTTTTCCAGTAAAATACACACCATTATTATTATTATTATTATTATTATTATTATTATTATTATTATCATTATCATTATCATTATTATCATCATCATCATCATCATTTAATTAATTAATTAATTGATTTATTTATCTGTAAATTGTTCTGTGTTTGGTTGTAAATAACCACAGCATGTACATTTTTATTTTCTATTGCAAGTTGAACCAGCAGCTTGGAATTATATATGTGCAATGTGAATGAACAGGTAATTGTCTTATACTCCTAGAAAGTACCTGCCATCTGCCAAAAAACACTTTACATCCAGTGCCAAGATCAGATTAAAGAGACTAACTGCTCACGTTATAATGAACTCCACGGAGAGAACTTATCCTGCACTTAATACACACGAGGAAGAGCAAACCAGTAAAATTACAACATGCCTCATTTTCACAACAGAGAATGTGTTGGAAAAGCTGATTCAAAATGATGCGTTAGGAGTTTAGAGCTTATAGATGTGTTTGGCATCTGTAGATCAATTAGATTACGGGGGAAAAAAGAGGTTTCTTTTATCCTGGAAAGCTTTAATTATCAGCTTCATTTGGCTGCTTCATGTCTGTATTATGCATTTTTATGAGAAGTAATCAAAGAAGTAAACGGTTTATGAGAAAGGAATGCGGTTCAGAGATACAGCATTTAGGTGACCTGAAATTGCTTCACTCTTGGATAATAGTTTACTAATCTACCCTAACCCTTAAACTAACCCTAGTTTACTACTTAAATCATTCCTCCACCCTGCACCACCATTAATATTAACCTTATCAAAATGCAATCGTCGACACCTTCTGATGTTTATCTTGTTATACAATTGTGCCGACTTTTTATTAGCGTCATTATTTTCATTGTGGTTATCATTTTTCTGCATTACTCAGTGGGGTACAGTGGGATTTAGCCCGTGACTCATTCATCCATTCATTCTTCCTAAAAGAGAGTGCTGCAGCAGCGCTCATCTCTACACTCTGCTAGGGATGGATGTTATGAAGATATATTATTAATTAATTTTATCCATTTTAATAATCTTATGTAAATTAGGTACAGCCTTCAGACTTCAGATTGAGCATGCTTTCTGTCCACATTACTGGACATCAGCATGCTTTTCCTCCTCATTGCAAGACCTGAGCATGCTTTTTCTTCTCATTACTGGACCTGAGCATGCCTTTTCTCCATGTTGCTGGACCTAATTGTGCTTTTTGTCCTCAGTGCTGGATCCCTAAGCATGCTTTTTGTCCTTATTGCTGGACCCTTGATCATGCTTTTTCTTCTTCTTGATGAAGATAGTTCACTTTCCCCTGTTCTTAAACATGCGGTTTTCATTCAAGTAGATCTAGGTCTTACCTTAGACCTGAACGGCTCCGGGAAGCCTCCATGAGGGATGCCGATGTGGCCCTGCAGGAACTCCACCACCGAGAGAGGGAAGGAGAGCTCGTCAGCACGCTCTTCCACCTCGGCCCTTGTCAGGGAGTTCTGCACCATGAACTGTGCCAGGTCTCCCACGATCTTTGAAGAGGGAGTCACCGGGAAAGAGAGAGAGAGAGAGAGAGAGAGAGAGAGAGAGAGAGAGAGAGAGAGAGAGGAGACGTGTGTCACGGAAGTTTACCTCAACCTCTTAAACACCGTAGCCTCTACAATCCATTCCTAGTGTTTGTGAAGTTGGCTGAAAGGACATGACTCAGACTAGATTACATTTATAGTCACCCCTAAACATCAGAATGAAGGCAAGGGAAAATGAAATGGAGCGACGGAGAGGCGGTAATGAAAACCAGTGTTAGCGTGCCACACAAACGCTATGCTACATGTTTGCCTGTTCCGCTTGGGCTGAAGACGAGTACACAACAACAGCCATTAATTAAACAGCAGGAAATAAAAAGCAGCAAGGTGAGACCAAATATGCACGGATGTCATCGACTGAGGAGGCGAACGGATAAAAGGGCACGCGGATCAAAATTGCTGAGGAGCTGTAATTTGCTTAAAACAACTTATTGGAGCTGTCTCTGTGCCAAAGGAACCCGTGACAGGATCACACCCCTCCTGTGTGATGTTTATGCCGTTTTCTATTTTTGCTACGACTGAAAGGATTGCAAGAGGAGAGTGACGGTGAAGTCAGCGTGCAATTAAAACTTGAAGGCAGAGTGGAGCTCTTGGGCCCAGGACTCTTGTGATCTTGCGAATGTACGCGTGAATTGCAGAGAGCGGGGTGAGGTGTCTGTCAGAGCAGTAGGCGCTAATTAAGTCGTATTTAACTATAGAGAGCGTGCCGCATGAAAATTGTGTTATTTAATTACAGCATATCTGCTCTTTCAAAGTTGGGGAAAAGAAATCAAACAGCTGCCACTGACGAAACGCCACTTTCGACACACTTGCCACAGGTCTCAAAAGGACATTGATTGGCACTGTGGCAATCAGAAACGCTGCAGCTTGTGAACCCGATTGAAACGACTGCACTGTACTTCTCTTCCAAACACAGGAGGATTGCTTGGATGCGGCCCACTTACCTTGATGAGGTCTCCCAGCAGTTTGTTGGCCTCAGCATAGGCTTTCTTCACCTCCTTGAACTTGTTGCCTAGGCCCATGCTGTGAGCCTGAAAGTGCAGGTTGGTGTACTGGCCTCCCGGGATCTCGTTCTCGTAAACGTCAGCGTTCCCGGATTTCATAGTGGCTGTGCAGTCAAATGGAGCATAGAGACCACGGGCCACTTCCCAGTACTCACTGTAGTCAAAGACCTTATCCAGAGATATGCCTGAGGACGAGATGTGAAGACGGATACGTCAAGGTCGTTTTCGCACTTGTGTTTTTTTTTTTTTTCCCCTTTCACGGTGAAAGGGACTTGATATACCCTTGAGGTTCGTCGAAGGGATAAGCAAAGGGAACAACTCCATAGCATTATTGTGTACCTGGTTTTCTACCGCTCTGAAACAGCTTTCACTCTTCACCAAATGTTCTGATCCCTGATCCTTCTGAGGCACGTGTTATCGCTTCACAAATCCTAACACGCTCCTCATCAGCTACTATGGAGCGTCAAGCATTTAGTTGAACGTGCATCATTACTTTCTGTTCAAGTTTCAGGGTGGTAGCAGAGAAAGATCTGAGAGCAAGATCTTAACTGGTGTATAAATCCTGACTTTCATAAAACATCTGAAAATTAAAACCACATCTGGTGCTGCCTTGCTCGGCTAAAAATACTGTTATGTTTCCAGGTTTTCCTGCACAAATCATTCAAGCGCTGTTCTTCTCTGCTTGAGTACTCGCACCATAGAGAAATAATTAAAAAACAGCAGATGGATGAACTTTCCATTTTTGCAAACCTGTGCGACTGAATTACAGGACAGCACCAGACACACAGACCAACCACAGACATTTTAATTCAGAAAGCTTTGAAATACTTTTGAACTTATAAGGTCAACTCACAGGAAAACAAGGTAACTATACATTTCTACAACTACTACTTTTCTACCTCAAGGTTATAGCAAGTTTCTTTTACAAGACATGTAATTGTAAACGTAGTGTACCTTTAAATCTTATTTAAAGCACATAACTAGACCTGAAGGACCACAGCTGTGTGAGTTTTAAACGTACACCACATTCAATTCTCAGTGCATCACATATATAGATACATACCCTCGAGGTACAGCCCAGTAACGATCAACGGGTCACACTGGTACATTTTGTTCCTGAGAGCATACAAACTGCTGAGGATGCAACAATACAAAGTACATACAGAATCTATAAGGATATGTAATTTATAGCACTGTAACTCGAGACGAATCCTGCTTTGATTTTGAAAAGTTCTAGCATGTTTCACGTAGCAACGAAAAAGTAAGAAAGTTGAAATCCATTATTAAGCCTGTGTGTATGTACAGTGATAGGAGTAGCAACTAAACTAAACTAACACTTCTAAAGCATCTGAACATGATAATGTCAGGTTACACAACACATAATCCCATTCATTCATCTTAATCACTTTCACGGTGGATTCGGAGCTTATCCTGGGAACGCTGGATGTGAGGCGGGAATACAGTTAGCACTGGGTGCGAGGCGTGAACACATCACTTTCCATATTGACTCACGACGAGCGATTTGGCGTCGCAGTTCCTGTGGCATGTTTTTGGGAGGTGGGAGGAAACATGAGGAAAAGAGAACACGAAGGACGCCACAGGAACACTTGAGCTCGGGATCGAACCGGGGAGCTTTGAGCTTCAAGATATAGCTTAGCATCTGTCCTATAACGCATTCGATTCTTCTGAACATTACGTTATGTAACCCGACATAACGCTAATGCTTTTCGATGTCTTCTGGGCAGACGTCTACATCGACAGATGTCTACTACGACATCACAAGTAGATGTTCCTACTGCTGGTTGCCATAGCAATAAATTCGGTTTCATGCCGCTAAAACAAAATATTCTACTGAGCATTGCGTTATGTAACCTGACACACGCTAATGCTTTATGATGTCTTCTAGCTGCATAAGTGATCTAGGCTTATCTTAAGGTATAATGCAT
Source organism: Hemibagrus guttatus (assembly GCA_033459395.1). NCBI lineage: Eukaryota > Metazoa > Chordata > Actinopteri > Siluriformes > Bagridae > Hemibagrus > Hemibagrus guttatus. The sequence continues at coordinate 20,610,151 of JAUCMX010000014.1, read as the reverse complement.
GCTTTATAACATAAGGAGACTTGTAATTTATTATAATGCAAAGGTTCTAGCAAGTGTTATCAAAAGTTCAGAATACAAAGAAGTTTTATTCTGGATGATTTGTCTTTTAAAATTTAAACTTATCCTAGGAATGGAAAGATGTGGCCATTGGGATGGGAGAGAATAAAAAAAAAACAAAAAAACAAGATGACATACCCAACACCCTGAAGGTAAAAAACCGAAGTGTTGAAAAAGAGAGATACGAGATGGAGCCAAAGACTACGCCAGCGCTGGCAGAAACTACAAAGCAAATAGCTTCACGGCATTAATATTTCATTATTAATAATCAAAAGAAGTTGTCTACTTTACCGGCTGTGACTGCTAATCAAACATGCGGTGGCAAAACCTACTGGAGTGTTTAATCAGTAGAGAGAGTGTGTGGAGGCACGAGGCAGGGGGTGCGGGGGAATGGATGACAGGGCATAGATTGCTTCCTGCCTCTCACAGTGCCATCACTTATCAGCAGCAGCCAATTAATCAATCAACGAGACGCTTCACTCGCAACAGTTTACATGCACATTTAACCCACTCACCCTCCCTAATTACCCAGCACTGTGATCAGAACAATCGAGCTCTAACATGGCACCCGAGTCTCAATCACACACACCCCGAGCTTTCCAGTACACTTACAAATGACAGTAAACACTGACACTCAGCCCAACTCTTTTATTCGCTCGCTTTCCCACGGCTTTTCCCGCTCTTACCCAGCGCCATAAAGTCCATGAGCACTGGATACGACGGAGACGTAAGCATGACTTCTATTTTTCCCCACTTATTAACCATAATGAGCTGCTGTTACATCCAGCAGAAGAGGGAGAGAGAGAGAGAGAGAGAGCGAGCGAGAGAGAGCGAGAGAGAGCGAGAGAGAGCGAGAGAGAGCGAGAGAGAGCGAGAGAGAGAGCGAGAGAAAGAGAGCAAGAGAGAGAAACAAGGGGGGGGGGGGGGCAGCCAGGCAGACAAACAAGGAGAGAAAGTGAGAGAGAGAGAGAGAGAGAGAGAGAGAGAGAGAGAGAGAGAGAGAATGGAGAGATACCTACTGAGACAATAATGATGGCATGAGTTAATGAGCGAATGGAAAGAGCAGATAAGACTGACAAGGTGTTAAAGTGAAAGAAAAAGCAAAATGGAAAGATGTGGATTTAAGAGAAATAAATGGTACTGCATGCTACCATTTATACCACAGAGATGCTGAATCCTTGAATCGGATTGGCCAGAAGATTTTCTTTACCTCTAAGTTATTGTTACCATAGTAACAGCTCATTCACAGGGACGACATATGGTGGACAATCCACATAATCTAAGGCTAATAATAATCATTAAAAAAATTATATTTAACAAAGAGAAAAACAACAACAACAACAACAACAACAACAACAACAGATACACTATATTGTCAAAAGTTTTGGGACACCCCTCCAAATCATTGAATTCAGGTGTTGTTTTTCAGGGGTTGGGCTCGGCCCCTTAATTCCAGTGAAAGGAACTCTTAATGCTTCAGCATACCAAGACATTTTGGACAATTTCATACTTCCAACTTTGTGGGAACAGTTTGGAGATGACCCCTTCCTGTTCCAACATGACTGTACACCAGTGCACAAAGCAAGGTCCATAAAGACATGGATGAGCAAGTTTGGTGTGTTGGAGTCCTAACCTCAACCCCATAGAACACCTTTGGGATGAATTAGAGCGGAGACTGCGAGCCAGGCCTTCTCGTCAAACATCAGTGCCTCACAAATGTGCTTCTAGGGGAATGGTCAAAAATTCCATAAACACACTCCTAACACCTTGTGGAAAGCCTTCCCAGAAGAGTTGGAGCTGTTATAGCTGCAAATGGCAAGACAACTCCCGATTACACCCATTCATGCACATGTAAAGGCAGACGTCCCAAAACTTTTGGCAATATAGTGCATGTTATGTTTATGTAACATTTAAGGAAGGAGTCTCCAGTGTCAGTATTTTTCACACATACAGCAGGTTTATCGATGCAAGTCTCCCCTCGCTGTACTACGACATCACAAGTAGACTACTACCGGGTGCCATAGCAATAAATTCGGTTTCATGGCACTAAAACAAAACATTCTGGAGGAATATTTTGCGTTTGTGTATGAACTTTAGCAGTGTAGATCTGCATCATATCAAACGAGACGAACGAGAAGCAGTGTGTGCTGGTTGTCATGGATCACGTCGCTCTACCGTCGTCACTCTCATTGGTAGTCGCTTGTCCAAGTCACTCCATATTTTCATAAAGTTCAGCTTTTTTTCAAGTTGCTGGACACACCCACATCTATTCTCAGAGTGTCAGTGGTGCTCATGTCGTCGAGAGTCGCCAGCTTTCACTGAAAGTGAATGAACACCGGTGGCTTTGTCGCTGCAACTCGCTGTATCTGCTGGGCCCCTGAGCAAGGCCCTTAACTCTTAATTGCTTAGTTGTATAAATGAGAAATGTAAGTCACTCTGGATAAAAGGGTCTGCCAAATGCCAGAGTTTTCACAGGAATCTTCTAGACAGAGGATTTATGCATGGTCAGATTTCAGTGGCTATAGTGAGGGAGCAGCTGTTTACTGACTTGTCTTGTAATCATCGGCAAATTGCAGTGCTAAAAGAGGAATGAAACACTTCAGGAAGTGATGATATAGGAAAATAACACATCACACTTCCCAGTTATCGATTATTTTCCTATAACAGCATGTCTTGAAGTTTTTTTTTTTTCCCCTTTACTTCTTCTCACAGCTGAACACTGCGAATAGAACATCTGAAGCTTTAAAAAAAAAAAAAAAAAAAAGCTTTTCCACAATCAGTATGTCAGACGCTCAGTGCATTTGGGGGAGGAAAAGAAGGAAAAATAGAAGAAAGAATTCACAGCATCACTAAATTCTCAATGCACATCAGGGTGATGGAGTGCATGACAAAAAGAGAGAGAGAGAGAGAGAGAGAGAGAGAGAGAGGAGAGAGAGAGAGAGAGAGAGGAGAGAGAGAGAGAGAGAGGGAGGGAGGCAGACAGATGATACAGAAAGACAAAATGGAGAGAGAGAGACAGAGAGAGACTGAGAGCGAGAGCAAGAGAGATGGAGAGAGATAAAGAGGGGGCTGAAACAGAGACCGACAGTGAGAAGAAAGGGAGACAGAGTGAGGGAGATGGAGCAAGACAGAGGTGTGGCTGAGAGAGAAAGGGAGAATGAGAGCAAGAGACAGAAAGATAGAGATAGACAGAGAGAGAGAGAGAGAGAGAGAGTGAGAGAGAGAGAAAGAGAGAGAGATGGAGTGAGATAAAGGGGATGCGGCTGAGAGAGAGAGAGAGAGAGAGAGGGGAGGGGAGAGAAAGGGGGAGGGGACAAAAAGAGAGAGAGGGGAGGGAGGAAGAAAGGGAGACTGAGTGAGTGCAAGAGAGATAGAAGGGGGACTGAGATAGAGAGAGAGACAGAGAGTGAGTGAGAAGAAAGGGAAACTGAGTGAGACAGAAAGGTGTGGCTGAGAGAGAGGGAGAGAGAGGGAGAGAGAGGTGAGAGAGAGAGAGAGAGAGGGGAGAGAGAAACGGAGAATGAGAGCAAGAGAGATGAGAGATAGAGGGGGGGGTGAGACAGACAGAGACTGAGAGAAAGAGAAAGGTGGGCCGATGTGAGAGATGGAGCGAGATAAAGAGGTGTGGCTGAGAGAGAGTGATAGAGAAGGGGCTGATAGAGAGATAGAGAGAGTGAGTGAGAAGAAAGGGAAACTGAGTGAGAGAGAGAGGGTTACTCCATGCACGAATGCACACAATCTTGTTTCTGCAGCATGGTATCCACTCCCTTGACTCTATCAGAAACATCAGCAGACTCTGTGTTTATCTGCTCCACGGTTTCTTCACTCAGCTTCTCGCTACAGGAAACACACTAACCTGGAAACACACATCATCTCAGCAGCTGCATCTGCACACTGACATCACTGCTTTACCTTGAGTGCGCAATCTACGTTGCATTTTTTTGCTTGAAAGAAGCTTCAAATCCAACAGAGCAGAGAAAGCTTAAAAATGTACTTCTATACACGTCGTCAACTGTCCGTCTCTGGTGATCCCGCGGTCAATGCAGCCTCAGATTAATGCTTTTATCTGACAGAACCTGAACCTGATGTGAAGCCTCAAGGTTTTACACGAGTGTGAGATGTTTCTCTCCTCGCCACGGTTATAAAGAGTGAATACCCGCCCACTGAGCATATCCTTTTTGGTTTCACCTCTCACACACACACACACACACACCACTCAGTGGAAACTTTACAGAGTATTATATGTTAAACTCCCAGGTGATCAGCAAGAGGTCCCTAGACAAAGCTTCCCAGGAAAACTGTCCCGTCAGCGGCGTTGTTTGGGAGCTCATGCAAAATTCCTATCAGTGGTCATGTGACAAACACTAAACCCCAGCTGCTTCACAGGGATCTTAAGAACAAACATGTCGCAATGCACGACTTCATCCCACATCGAATGTGCCGGTAATCCTGCGGTGATCGGACTAATCGACAACGGGACTACATGCCGAAATGAGGGCACCGGGCTCGCTAAGCAGCGCCTTAATGACCACCTAGTCTTAAAATAAAAACCACTGTCGACTTCAGGGATGCACTTGGGTGCTAATCAGCGTTAATGGGACCACAGCAGAGAGAGTTTCCAGTTCCTTGGGATTCGTTTTCTTGAAAAATGCAAAACAAAACAATGGCGTGGTCGCGAAACGGCATGTCAGCATTTTTACTTCGAGCAGCATGCTGTATGAGGAAGAGAAATCAGATCAGATTAAATGAAAGGAATCTGCTCTCGTTATTCCTGAGCAGGACAGAACTAACGCTGTGTTCTATTGGGGTCATGTTCACGAGAAGATTTCGTCTTAGCTGGAGATTCCTGTGGTCATTTAAATGCAACTCACCTGCACGTAATGCATCACTTTACGTTCTGTAACGTTTCTTTCTTTCTTTCTCTTATTTCTATTCATTTTTTTTTATTTATTTGCACAGTCTAAGGTGGAGTAATTGGGTTTTCATTTCTTTGCAAGTTTTATATATCAAACAAACAAACTCTTTCTTGAATGAATGAATGAATGAATGAACGAACGAACGAACGAACCCACTTTAAAAATCTAGTACAAACCAAGATGCAGTCTATTGCCAAAAGTTTTGGGACACCCCTCCAAATCATTGAATTCGGGGTGTTGTTTTTCAGGGGTTGGGCTCGGCCCCTTAGTTCCAGTGAAAGGAACTCTTAATGCTTCAGCATACCAAGACATTTTGGACAGTTTCATGCTCCCAACTTTGTGGGAACAGTTTGGGGATGATCCCTTCCTGTTCCAACATGACTGTACACCAGTGCACAAAGCAAGGTCCATAAAGACATGGATGAGCGAGTTTGGTGTGGAGGAACTTGACTGGCCTGTACAGAGTCCTGACCTCAACCCGATAGAACACCTTTGGGATGAATTAGAGCGGAGACTGCGAGCCACACCTTCTCGTTCAACATCAGTGCCTGACCTCACAAATGCACTTCTAGTGCAATGGTCAAAAATTCCCATAAACACACTCCTAAACCTTGTGGAAAGCCTTCCCAGAAGAGGTGAAGCTATTATAGCTGCAAAGAGCAGGACAACTCCATATTACATTCATTTGCGTGTAAAGTCAGACATCCCAAAACTTTTGGCAATATAGTGTAGGATCTCGAACCGTGATGAAATGGCGTTTCTTAATTTCTTAATTCAGAACTTTGGTTTGCTTTTAATGCGAAGTGTAGGTACACATTTAAATCATTTCCTCTCCATAACCGTACACTAAACAGCCAAGTGTAGCTGACTCCACAAAACCAGGAGCTTTTGAGCAACTTAGAAGTATGAGAATCAGCGATTTCCTTCCGGCCAAAGCAATTAAACGTTCAGTGAGCAATGTGTATAGGTTCCTCGTTAAGCGACCAGTGAGTAGAAGTGCTGAAGCAAAAAGTGACTACACAAAGTAAACATTTCCTGTGCAGCTACAACAGCGAACGACGGGAAAATCCAAACATCCAGAAGCTAGAAACGCTCAGGAGCCACAGCCGAGCAAGAATTTAAAGCATTTTATGCCATGAAGAAACATACACTGACATGTGCACACTTAATGCGACACACACACCTTTACAACTGTTACATTCACTAGAACCATGCCTTACTGCGGTTATTTTTATGCTGCTCCAGTTACTTGAGAGCAAATTGTTTTCAGTGGCCTTTTTAAATAGAATTACACACTGCGGGGCCTTTATAGATGGTCACGCACTGTAAAACTGCTTACTGCACACGACAGGAAGGGTTCTCACGAGTAATTTCACTCTACCGGCAAAGTGGAGAATGGGAGGATTCCTAAAGTGCAGATTTCGCACAGAAACGAAAGTCTTGCGTCTGGAACGTGAAGCCGGCGCGAATCCTGCACCGTTCGGACGGCTCCCGGTAGTCAAGCGACGCCGCTGATATAAACTCCAGCCTCCTGACAATTCTAGCTGCTAAAGCATCGTCTCCAGAAGCCATAAAATCCAAAGACAAGGCCACAGGAAGGAATCTGCTGGCGATAGACGAAATGGAATCGACAAAGCGGCGAACGCCTCCTCACGGAGACGAGCGCTCTGATATGATTCTCTCTGCCAATGTCACACACCCACGACATGCTGCTGAGAAGACAAGCGGGTCGGCGGTCGGGGGAGTTTGTGGGTAGGATTTTGTTCCCCCCCCCCCCACTTCACATAACAGGAGATAAGCACTGAGAGTGGATCGTGATTTGATTTGATTTTTTAAACACTTATAAGGCAATAAGAGAGACAACTGAAAATAATACTCAAGAACAAAGCACAATTACTCAGAATACAAGTTCTGGGTCCGGCTCTGTATTTCAGCCCGTGTAATAAGAGCGAAATGATCCATTGTTTAATTTATTTGCTCAGGAGACGACTAAAACGTCCTAGGAATATCTCGACACCTTTTACCGCCATATAAAGTACACGAGGGTTCATGAATATTCATGAGTATGCAAACATGTCCTCGATCCACCTGAACCACCCACTGCTCTCTCACTAAAAAGTCTAGAGGCCATGTGAGAAAATGCAAGGCTGTATGGGGCAACCATCTGTCCACCAAAATCTGGGAATTGTTGATGGGTCAGAACGGTTTAGTAAAGCTTCAGTGTTGAGATGCTGCTGCTGTAAAACTGTAGCGTTTTAATCAGTTTATATTCATCACAGATGTACGTTATATTGCCAAAGGTTTTGGGACACCCCTCCAAATCATTGAATTCAGGTGTTGTTTTTCAGGGGTTGGGCTCGGCCCCTTAGTTCCAGTGAAAGGAACTCTTAATGCAAGGTCCATAAAGACATGGATGAGCGAGTTTGGTGTGGAGGAACTTGACTGGCCTGCACAGAGTCCTGACCTCAACCCCATAGAACACCTTTGGGATTAGAGCGGAGACTGCGAGCCAGGCCTTCTAGTCCAACATCAGTGCCTGACCTCACAAATACACTCCTAGAGGAATGGTCAAAAACTCCCATAAACACACTCCTAAACCTTGTGGAAAGCCTTCTCAGAATAGTTGAAGCTGTTATAGCTGCAAAGGGCAGGACAACTCCATATTACATTCATGTCCATATAAAGGCAGATGTCCCAAAACTTTTGGCAATATAGTGTAGTGTTAGATTCTTAGTGCATTATGTAATAGTAACAGTAGCAAAAGCTGTCAAGATTATTACTTCATTTATTTTTTTCATGAATTATTTTCTATTTTTCTCCACATTATTCTAATTTCTTTTTATTTGTTCTTTTTAACTTCTTAAATTTTGTTTATTTATCGGAACAGTGAGGAACTGTATATAAGCATGCTGTTAGAGCACGTTAATCCACGGCAGGATGGTGTGATGTGTGCTGGAGTAAACGGTCGCTTCTTCACCACTCTTCCCTTTTCCTTTCTCTTGAAGATGAACACACTGGAGAACACACACTCATCTGCAGAAGATCCCCTTAGAGGAAAAATGTTACCAAGCGCCGGCACTGAAGACGTCCTCCATAAATGTTAAATAAACGACTCCTCGAAGATTCGGAGAATCAAAAGATTCAACACTTTTCTTTCGGCTTTTTGAAAAGAAAAATCTTTTAAAAATGTGTTCTATATTAGAGTGTAAAGAGGCCACCATAGAAACATCAGTGTTTCACTCTCCCCCTCTCTCACACACACATACACTCTCTCCCCCTCTCTCACACACACATTCTCTCGCTCTCTCACACACCCGCACTCGAGCTCTCCCTCACATGCCCTCGCCCTCACACGTGCCCTCGCTTTCACACACGCTCTCGCTCGCGCTCTCTCTCACGCTCTCGCTCTCTCACACATGCTCTCGCTCGCTCGCTCTCACACACACGCTCTCGCTCTCTCACACACACGCTCTCGCTCTCTCACACACACGCTCCACACACGCTCTCGCTCGCTCACACACACGCTCTCGCTCGCTCTCACACACACGCTCTCGCTCGCTCTCACACACACGCTCTCGCTCGCTCTCTCACACTCGCTCTCTCTCACACGCTCTCGCTCTCTCTCACACACGCTCTCGCTCGCTCTCTCACACGCTCTCGCTCGCCTCTCTCACACGCTCTCGCTCGCTCTCTCTCACACACGCTCTCTCTCGCTCTCTCTCACACACGCTCTCTCTCGCTCTCTCTCACACACGCTCTCTCTCGCTCGCTCTCACACACGCTCTCTCTCGCTCGCTCTCACACACGCTCTCTCTCGCTCCTCTCACACGCTCTCCCCCTCACACACGCTCACACACGCCCCCTCCCCTCTCTCTCTCCCCACACGCGCTCGCTCCCCTCTCTCACACACACGCCCCGCTCCCCTCTCTCACACACACGCTCTCGCTCGCTCTCTCTCCCCACACGCTCTCGCTCGCTCTCTCTCACACACACGCTCTCGCTCGCTCTCTCTCACACACACGCTCTCGCTCGCTCTCTCACACACACACACGCTCTCGCTCGCTCTCTCACACACACGCTCTCGCTCGCTCTCTCCACACACACGCTCTCGCTCGCTCTCTCTCACACACACGCTCTCGCTCGCTCGCTCTCACACGCTCTCGCTCGCTCTCTCTCTCACACGCTCTCGCTCGCTCTCTCGCTCGCTCTCTCGCTCGCTCTGTCACACACGCTCTCTCTCGCTCTCTCTCACACACGCTCTCTCTCGCTCTCTCTCACACGCTCTCGCTCGCTCTCTCTCACACACACGCTCTCGCTCGCTCTCTCTCTCACACACGCTCTCGCTCGCTCTCTCACACACACGCTCTCGCTCGCTCTCTCACACACACACGCTCTCGCTCGCTCTCTCACACACACACGCTCTCGCTCGCTCGCTCTCACACACACGCTCTCGCTCGCTCTCTCTCACACACACGCTCTCGCTCGCTCTCTCACACGCTCTCGCTCGCTCCTCACGCTCTCGTTCGCTCGCTCACACACGCTCTCGCTCGCTCGCTCACACACGCTCTCGCTCGCTCGCTCACACACGCTCTCGCTCGCTCACACACGCTCTCGCTCGCTCACACACGCTCTCGCTCGCTCACACACGCTCTCCTCGCTCGCTCACACACGCTCTCGCTCGCTCGCTCTCTCACACACGCTCTCACTCGCTCTCTCTCTCACACGCTCTCGCTCGCTCTCTCGCTCTCGCTCTCTCCGCTCGCTCTCTCACACACACGCTCTCGCTCGCTCTCACACACACGCTCTCGCTCGCTCTCACACACACGCTCTCGCTCGCTCTCACACACACGCTCTCGCTCGCTCTCACACACCCCGCTCTCGCTCGCTCTCACACACACGCTCTCGCTCGCTCTCTCACACACACGCTCTCGCTCGCTCTCACACACACGCTCTCGCTCGCTCTCTCACACCCCGCTCTCGCTCGCTCTCTCACACACACGCTCTCGCTCGCTCTCTCACACACACGCTCTCGCTCGCTCTCTCACACACCCCGCTCTCGCTCGCTCTCTCACACACACGCTCTCGCTCGCTCTCTCACACACGCTCTCGCTCGCTCTCTCACACACACGCTCTCGCTCGCTCTCACACACACGCTCTCGCTCGCTCTCACACACACGCTCTCGCTCGCTCGCTCTCTCACACACACGCTCTCGCTCGCTCTCTCTTGCTCTCTCTCTCACACACGCTCTCGCTCGCTCCTCTCTCACACGCTCTCGCTCGCTCTCTCTCTCTCTCTCTCACTCTCTCTCTCGCGCTCTCTCTCGCTCGCTCACGCTCGCTCTCACACACGCTCTCGCTCGCTCGCTCTCTCACACACACGCTCTCGCTCGCTCTCTCTTGCTCTCTCTCTCTCGCTCGCTCACGCTCGCTCTCACACACGCTCTCGCTCGCTCTCTCTCTCGCGCTCTCTCTCGCTCTCACACACGCTCTCGCTCGCTCACAGCTCGCTCTCACACACGCTCTCGCTCGCTCTCTCTCACACACACGCTCTCGCTCGCTCTCTCTCACACACACGCTCTCGCTCGCTCTCTCTCACACACACGCTCTCGCTCGCTCTCTCTCACACACACGCTCTCGCTCGCTCTCTCACACACACGCTCTCGCTCGCTCTCTCTCTCACACACACGCTCTCGCTCGCTCTCTCTCTCACACACGCTCTCGCTCGCTCTCTCTCTCACACACGCTCTCGCTCGCTCGCTCTCACACGCTCTCGCTCGCTCTCTCTCTCACACGCTCTCGCTCGCTCTCTCGCTCGCTCTGTCACACACGCTCTCTCTCGCTCTCTCTCACACACGCTCTCTCTCGCTCGCTCTCACACGCTCTCGCTCGCTCTCTCACGCTCACACACGCTCTCGCTCTCTCTCTCACACACGCGCTCGCTCTCTCTCTCACACACACGCTCGCTCTCTCTCTCACACACACGCTCTCGCTCGCTCTCTCTCACACACACGCTCTCGCTCGCTCTCTCTCACACACACGCTCTCGCTCGCTCTCTCTCTCACGCTCTCGCTCGCTCTCTCTCACACGCTCTCGCTCGCTCTCTCACACGCTCTCGCTCGCTCGCTCACACACGCTCTCGCTCGCTCTCACACGCTCTCGCTCGCTCTCTCTCTCACACGCTCTCGCTCGCTCTCTCACACACACGCTCTCGCTCGCTCTCTCTCACACACACGCTCTCGCTCGCTCTCTCTCACACACACGCTCTCGCTCGCTCTCTCTCACACACACGCTCTCGCTCGCTCTCTCTCACACACACGCTCTCGCTCGCTCTCTCTCACACACACGCTCTCGCTCGCTCTCTCTCACACACACGCTCTCGCTCGCTCTCTCACACGCTCTCGCTCGCTCGCTCACACACACGCTCTCGCTCGCTCTCTCACACACACGCTCTCGCTCGCTCGCTCACACACACGCTCTCGCTCGCTCTCTCACACACACGCTCTCGCTCGCTCTCTCACACACACGCTCTCGCTCGCTCTCTCACACACACGCTCTCGCTCGCTCTCTCACACACGCTCTCGCTCGCTCTCACACACACGCTCTCGCTCGCTCTCTCACACACACGCTCTCGCTCGCTCTCACACACACGCTCTCGCTCGCTCTCACCACACACGCTCTCGCTCGCTCTCACACACACGCTCTCGCTCGCTCGCTCTCTCACACACACGCTCTCGCTCGCTCTCTCTTGCTCTCTCTCTCACACACGCTCTCGCTCGCTCTCTCTCACACGCTCTCGCTCGCTCTCTCTCTCTCTCTCACTCTCTCTCTCGCGCTCTCTCTCGCTCGCTCACGCTCGCTCTCACACACGCTCTCGCTCGCTCGCTCTCTCACACACACGCTCTCGCTCGCTCTCTCTTGCTCTCTCTCTCACACACGCTCTCGCTCGCTCTCTCACACACACGCTCTCGCTCGCTCTCTCTTGCTCTCTCTCTCTCGCTCGCTCACGCTCGCTCTCACACACGCTCTCGCTCGCTCTCTCTCTCTCGCTCTCTCTCTCGCGCTCTCTCTCGCTCGCTCACGCTCGCTCTCACACACGCTCTCGCTCGCTCGCTCTCTCTCACACACACGCTCTCGCTCGCTCTCTCTCACACACACGCTCTCGCTCGCTCTCTCTCACACACACGCTCTCGCTCGCTCTCTCTCACACACACGCTCTCGCTCGCTCTCTCTCACACACACGCTCTCGCTCGCTCTCTCTCACACACACGCTCTCGCTCGCTCTCTCTCACACACACGCTCTCGCTCGCTCTCACACACACGCTCTCGCTCGCTCGCTCTCACACACACGCTCTCGCTCTCACACACACGCTCTCGCTCGCTCGCTCTCACACACACGCTCTCGCTCGCTCGCTCTCACACACACGCTCTCGCTCGCTCGCTCTCACACACACGCTCTCGCTCGCTCTCACACACACGCTCTCGCTCGCTCGCTCTCACACACACGCTCTCGCTCGCTCGCTCTCACACACACGCTCTCGCTCGCTCGCTCTCACACACACGCTCTCGCTCGCTCTCACACACACGCTCTCGCTCGCTCTCACACACACGCTCTCGCTCGCTCTCACACGCTCTCGCTCGCTCTCACACGCTCTCGCTCGCTCTCACACGCTCTCGCTCGCTCACACGCTCTCGCTCGCTCGCTCGCTCACACGCTCTCGCTCGCTCGCTCTCTCACACGCTCTCGCTCGCTCTCTCACACGCTCGCTCTCTCGCTCTCTCACACGCTCGCTCTCTCACACGCTCTCGCTCGCTCGCTCTCTCACACGCTCTCGCTCGCTCGCTCTCACACGCTCTCGCTCGCTCGCTCTCACACGCTCTCGCTCGCTCTCGCTCGCTCGCTCTCTCTCACACACACGCTCTCGCTCGCTCTCGCTCGCTCGCTCTCTCTCACACACACGCTCTCGCTCGCTCTCACACACGCTCTCGCTCGCTCTCTCTCACACGCTCTCGCTCGCTCTCTCTCACACACACGCTCTCGCTCGCTCTCTCTTGCTCTCTCTCTCACACACGCTCTCGCTCGCTCTCTCTCTCTCCTCTCGCTCGCTCTCTCTCTCGCGCTCTCTCTCGCTCGCTCACGCTCGCTCTCACACACGCTCTCGCTCGCTCGCTCTCTCTCACACACACGCTCTCGCTCGCTCTCTCTCACACACACGCTCTCGCTCGCTCTCTCTCACACACACGCTCTCGCTCGCTCTCTCTCACACACACGCTCTCGCTCGCTCTCTCTCACACACACGCTCTCGCTCGCTCTCTCTCACACACACGCTCTCGCTCGCTCTCACACACACGCTCTCGCTCGCTCGCTCTCACACACACGCTCTCGCTCTCACACACACGCTCTCGCTCGCTCGCTCTCACACACACGCTCTCGCTCGCTCGCTCTCACACACACGCTCTCGCTCGCTCGCTCTCACACACACGCTCTCGCTCGCTCTCACACACACGCTCTCGCTCGCTCGCTCTCACACACACGCTCTCGCTCGCTCGCTCTCACACACACGCTCTCGCTCGCTCGCTCTCACACACACGCTCTCGCTCGCTCTCACACACACGCTCTCGCTCGCTCTCACACACACGCTCTCGCTCGCTCTCACACGCTCTCGCTCGCTCTCACACGCTCTCGCTCGCTCTCACACGCTCTCGCTCGCTCACACGCTCTCGCTCGCTCGCTCGCTCACACGCTCTCGCTCGCTCGCTCTCTCACACGCTCTCGCTCGCTCGCTCTCTCACACGCTCGCTCTCTCGCTCTCTCACACGCTCGCTCTCTCACACGCTCTCGCTCGCTCGCTCTCTCACACGCTCTCGCTCGCTCGCTCTCACACGCTCTCGCTCGCTCGCTCGCTCTCACACGCTCTCGCTCGCTCTCGCTCGCTCGCTCTCTCTCACACACACGCTCTCGCTCGCTCTCGCTCGCTCGCTCTCTCTCACACACACGCTCTCGCTCGCTCTCACACACGCTCTCGCTCGCTCTCTCTCACACGCTCTCGCTCGCTCTCTCTCACACACACGCTCTCGCTCGCTCTCTCTCACACACGCTCTCGCTCGCTCTCTCTCACACACACGCTCTCGCTCGCTCTCTCTCACACACACGCTCTCGCTCGCTCTCTCACACACACGCTCTCGCTCGCTCTCTCACACACACGCTCTCGCTCGCTCTCTCACACACACGCTCTCGCTCGCTCTCTCACACACGCTCTCGCTCGCTCTCACACACACGCTCTCGCTCGCTCTCACACACACGCTCTCGCTCGCTCTCACACACACGCTCTCGCTCGCGCTCTCACACACACGCTCTCGCTCGCTCTCTCTTGCTCTCTCTCTCACACACGCTCTCGCTCGCTCTCTCTCTCTCTCTCTCTCGCTCTCTCTCTCGCGCTCTCTCTCGCGCTCTCTCTCGCTCGCTCGCTCTCTCTCACACACACGCTCTCGCTCGCTCTCTCTCACACACACGCTCTCGCTCGCTCTCTCTCACACACACGCTCTCGCTCGCTCTCTCTCACACACACGCTCTCGCTCGCTCTCTCTCACACACACGCTCTCGCTCGCTCTCTCTCACACACACGCTCTCGCTCGCTCTCTCTCACACACACGCTCTCGCTCGCTCTCTCTCACACACACGCTCTCGCTCGCTCTCTCTCACACACACGCTCTCGCTCGCTCTCTCTCACACACACGCTCTCGCTCGCTCTCTCTCACACACACACGCTCTCGCTCGCTCTCTCTCACACACACATGCTCTCGCTCGCTCTCTCTCACACACGCGCTCTCGCTCGCTCTCTCTCACACACGCGCTCTCGCTCGCTCTCTCTCACACACGCGCTCTCGCTCGCTCTCTCTCACACACGCGCTCTCGCTCGCTCTCCCTCACACACGCGCTCACGCTCGCTCTCCCTCACACACGCGCTCACGCTCGCTCTCCCTCACACACGTGCTCTCGCTCGCTCTCCCTCACACACGCGCTCACGCTCGCTCTCTCTCACACACGTGCTCTCGCTCGCTCTCTCTCACACACGCGCTCTCGCTCG
This sequence comes from Hemibagrus guttatus, assembly GCA_033459395.1. NCBI lineage: Eukaryota > Metazoa > Chordata > Actinopteri > Siluriformes > Bagridae > Hemibagrus > Hemibagrus guttatus. Next base: position 20,595,093 of record JAUCMX010000014.1, on the reverse strand, counting down.
CTCTCGCGCTCTCGCTCGCTCTCACACACACACACACACACACACGCTCTCGCTCTCTCTCACACACGCTCTCCCCTTTTCTCTCTTTCCATCTCCCACTCTCACATGTGGCAACTCGCAAAGCTCATTAGATGAGGTTAAGCACCAGCGGTAGCTGTAATGTCACAATTAAGGAAAGGGCACATGGTCACTCAGCTTATCCAAATGATGCCTCGTGTATTCTGACCCTTCTTGCTGCCCTTTTCTCGCCCTCACCCCTACAGTCACTTTTCCTCCACACTCGCCTTCTCTCACCCCACGCAGTCTCTCTCCCTCGCTCATGTGCATGCTCAATGCTCCTTTTATTAGGTTGGCCTGTCTGCCGTGTTCTGTTCATGAGTCGGTTCTGTAACGGCTGACATTCTTCAACCCAACTCGCCCTCGGAGAGGTGGAGAATGCCCAAAAAAAAAGGGAAAGAAAAGCTGCAAAAATTACACAAACAGCCACAAGTGCATGTGGTTATGAAAATGGGATGACTGGAGTGTGCGTGGTTATTTGAATTGGGCCACTTGGGCTGATTGGGGTGCTTTAGAACAGGCGACATTAAAGCAGGAGTAAGTGTGCTTCTGTAACAACAAAGAGGTTGCACAGTGCAATATAAGAGTGAATCTGCTCCCAAAAAAAAATAAAAAAAACCCACACACTGGCTACCTCTTGATATTGCCCTGGCTCAAGAGTGTACCATGCTTTAAAAATAAATAAATAAATAAATAAATACAAAGTGTGATTCTCATATCTGGGATTGATGATTATCTAGGTCTCAGAATCCTAAAATATATTTTATATTTTTTATAGTATTCATATTATTCCTGAAATTATTTTTATGCTACTTAAAGCAGCAGTATGTCATTTCTGAGGCCTCTTCTATTTGGAAAGTGAAGAGAAAAAAAAAACAAGGCGGCTTCCCTTCCCTCACTTTCAACCACTTCCTTTTTTTTTTTTTAACATTTTATTGTCTTACTGAATTGGAGAGTAGGGCAAATTTCTGGGTCAGAAAATAAACCCCATAAAATAAACACAATACAAAAAGCTGCCAGATCCACAGCATGATGATACAGTTATTATTATATAATAATACTGCAGATGATACTGATATTGCTTTTTGTAATCCTTCTGAATTGGAAAGTGGACCAAATTTCAGGGCCAGAAAATTTAAATTAAAAAACAAAAACAAACAAAAAAGGAACCCAAAATACAAAAACCTGCCAGATCCACTGCATGAGGATGGTGATGAACATGATATAGCTACTCCTCCTTCTTAAGGGTATGTGGAATATGATTATTAAGTTCTAAAGAAAAATTCAAAGTAACAAACCGCACCTTTAAAGAAACATCCAAGCGCTCACAGCAGATCTCACCTGTGTCGTGTTTGTTTCCCTTGGTGCAGGCGACGATGGCGCCCATGCTGGGCTGGGAGGTCATGCCAGCCATGGAGTCCACTGCGACATCCACGATGTCAGCTCCGGCTTCCGCACACGCCAACATGGCTGCCACGCCAGCGCCCGCTGTGTCGTGAGTGTGCACGTGAATGGGCGTGTCCGGAAAACGGTCCCTCAGTGCACCAACCAGCAAGTGGCTTGCTTCTGGTTTCAGCAACCCGGCCATATCCTGGAGCAAATCAGAGGATGGAGATTGTTACAGTGTGTGTGTGTGTGTGTGTGTGTGTGTGTGTGTGTGTGTGTGTGTGTGTGTGTGTGTGAGAGATTTAAAAAGAGACAGACAGTAGATCAAGCAGGGTATTATATGAGTGAATGGCAGCTATGTGGGAAAAGCACCACTAAGGACAGCGTGTGAAAGGGACATCACCCTGAAGATGTTCTTCATCCTGTTTAGGACTAAAGAGCTTGTACCTTGATGCAAAGTATATGCGTTCCAGCCTTCACGAGCTCGTCAGCCAGCTTCATATAGTAATCCAGCGAGTATTTCTGTCTCATGGGGTCAGAGACGTCGCCCGTGTAAGAGATGGCCGCTTCCACCACACCCCCCGCTGCCCCGGCTGCCTCCATCCCCAGCAGCATGTTGGGAAGGTAGTTCAGAGAGTCAAAGACACGGAAGATGTCCATGCCGTTCTCTTTGGCCACTTCACAGAATCTGGAACCAAGCCATCATGTTAGGGACCATTCATGTTACTACAGTGTAGAATGAAACGAGGAATTTCAAGAATTTAAATTTTCCAGTCAGTTTCGCAATTTCAGTTTCATTGAAACAATTTTCGGGTGCTTTCACAATCTGAAGGAGAGCGAAGTTGATTCTTTTGGGTCATTTGTTAGGCGATAAATAAATAAATACATTAATTAATTAATTGTCAATAAAGCTAAAATTGTCATGCTCATTAAGATAGACAGACAGATATATAGAAAGACAGATTGCTAGATAGACAGAGATATATAGATAAACAGATTGATAGATAAACAGACAGATAGACAGACAGACAGATATATAGATAGATAGACAAACTGATATACAGATAGATAGATAGAAAGACACAGGTTGACAGACAGACATAGATAGACATATTGATAGATAGAAATAAAGATAGACAGACAAATAGATAGATAAACAGCCAGATAGACAGCCAGATAGACAAACAGCCAGATAGACTGACAGACACAGACAGACATATAGATAGATAGCCAGATTGATAGATAGATTGCTAGACAGATGAACAGCTAGCTAGCTAGATAGATAGACAAATTGACAGAGACAGCCAGATATAGACAGATTGATAGACAGACAGGTTGAAAGATAGATAGGCAGACAGACAGAAAGACAGACAGCTGGAAAGACAGACAGACAGAAAGATAGGCAGACAGACAGACACACGTAGAGAACAGACAGATTGATAGATAGACAAATTGACAGAGACAGCCAGATATAGACAGATTGATAGATAGAAAGACAGACAGGTTGAAAGATAGATAGGCAGACTGACAGAAAGACAGATAGATAGACAGACATTCATATAGAGAGACGGTTCAGTTTATGCAACCCAAATTACACAGCAGCTTCAGTTCACTTCCTGCAGCCGAATCGGGTATCAATCCCTTTCTCACGTCATTCAAGCCGAGCGACTCAACTATCCATCAGATTCTCTTGAAAAATTTGGTTCCAATCAAACAGGACCAAATGTGAAAGCACCCTTACGGCCTGGGCTTTTAGTGGTACACTGAAGCCGAGGTGGTGGGTGTGTGGGTGCATGATGCTGACTTGTAGACTGCGTTGTCTGGGTAGTTTGTGTATCCCACAGCATTGGCTCCTCTCAGAAGCATCTGGAAAGGTACGTTGGGGATCAGAGAACGCAGCTCCTGCAACCTCTTCCAAGGACACTCGCATAAGAAGCGCATTGCCACGTCAAATGTAGCACCTGGAGAAAAAGTGGTGCAGACATAACTTTTTTTTTTCTTTCCTTTTAAAGCATACCCTGATATACAATAAACATATTTTCTATTTCTCCTCCTGCTCCTGCTGTAACCTTGGGAACACACGAATGCATAAATTCCAGTCTAGAAGCACAAACACAAGAGTTTAAGCATTCGTTGAGCATTATAAGCAAAAAAGACAACATTTTTATCCACAACCTGGACAAGTGAACCTTCAGCTAAAGGGTCAAACCTACAACTGCGTAATCTGAGGAGAGCTCAGTGTGAGGGGGAATTTAATGGGGTGCCCAAGAGAGAGAGAGAGAAGACACAAATCATCCCTTTGACTGTTCCCTTCGGTCATTTTGCGATCGATTCGAATAAGTCTAGCATGAATATTTCATTTAAACGTAAATAATTAAGTTGAAATTAAGAGCACTTCTTCAGAGCCTACGGAGGAGCCGCTTATGTAGGAACGCTTTCATTAATAATGCAGAAATATGTATAATGGGCAGCACAGAATCTGAAACAAAATGGTCCACTGTTTTCGATGAAGGTCAAATTCATTCTAAACAATCAACACATTCATATCGTTACTGCAGAGTAACTTGTCTTTATTTCTCACATATACATTACTGCACGGTGAAATTCTTTTCCTTCGCATATCCTATCCTTGGGGGTTGGGGTCAGACAGCAAGGTCAGCCATGATGCAGGGCCCCTGGAGCAGGGTGTGTTGGGGGCCTTGCTCAAGGGCCCGACGTTGGTTTGAACACCAAATTTCCCTTTGCATAGTGGACTATGATGAGATATAGTAGTGATACAATGTGTTATAATGTGTTTATAAGTAGTTACTTACATTATTATGACAATATTATCATCATCATATCTCCTCCTATCACTGTCCACTATGTAAAGAGAGATTTGATAATATAATGTGTATAAAGCATGTATAATGCCTTATAATGGTTCATAGACAGTGTTAAAGATTTAAGCCACCCCCCATCCCTCCACAGTCATCACTGCCTAAAGGGTATCTGGAATAAAGCATGAAGCTTTAAGAATGTAAAAAATATGAGATTATTAATAATCCAATGACAAATAAAAGGCTCCCGGTCAAGCTGTGCAATAAAAAATACATTTTTTGGAGAAAGAGTTAGAAATGGATGACGTACCTCCCCAGTTTTCCAGGCTGAAGAGGCTGCTGAAGTTGTGAGCCACAAAAGGTGAGATTTTTTTAAGGTCATGAGTGCGCACCCGAGTGGCCAGGAGAGACTGGTGGGCATCTCTGAAGGTCGTGTCCATCAAAAGCAGACCTTTGTGGGAGCGCACCGCTTTGGCAAAGCCTTCAGGGCCTTCTTTCAGCAAGACATCTCTAAAACCCGTTGGAGGAGATCCTAGTATGTGTATGTGCACAAACAAGCACGTACACACACACACACACACAAATCAATAATACAAACATTAGCTGAATCACCGGACTGTAAAGAACCACAAAGAAGAAGAATCATCATTTTAACAACACCATAACTCACATGCATTCTGTATTTGTGGATAATGTCTCTCTCTCTCTCACACACACACACACACACACACACACACGGATTGTTCTCTGCAAGCCACACATTGATTTTTCTGTACACATATCACAATCTTAAATAAACTGAAGCAAACATCACACTACAACGCAAATAATGTGAGCTATTATAATATTCGAGAACTCTCTCATTAGAAAATAAAAGAAATAATAAGAATGCTTAAAAAAAACAAAAACAAAAAAACATCAATGTTGTCATGGACATGCTTTATATAATCCTGAGCCTATATATGCAATATTCTGCAAGATGTCGTGCAACACTGGAAGAAACTAAAAATATGACACAAAAATAGGAAGTATGCAAACATAATATAATGTTGTGTCATTCGATTCCGGCAAATATACTTTAACAAGAAATCACACACTTTTGTAGCATATGCCGTTCTCTTTAAGGACACAAACAAAACAATAAGGTTCAACAAAACTGCATGAGAGATTGCAAATGTTCCTGAACTAACAATCTACCGACGGGGTTGCAGAATGACATCTGGAGGTCTGAAAAGCTGCTTCGTGACAATATTTCTAACTTGTGTACAACCGGAGGAGGCTGGAATAAGAGAATTTGACAAAAAGTGCCGTAAGGAAAACAGAAATTATGAATATAAGCGCTAAAAAAAGGGTCGAATAAATCGTGCAAATAAACCGTGATGGTGAAGTTTATAGTGAAATTAATATTCTGCCTTCTGGTATTTTTCATTGTGTTAGAAAGTGCTAACGTTTTGTGGTTAATGCACCATTTTCGTGGCACAAATGATTGAATTATAGGTTTATTTAAAGGAAAACTGCATCATAAACTACATTTCAATTGAAATATTAGTTTATTAATGTTGTATATTCATTATTCTTGTGGTTGTGTGATGTGCCAGCACATTTACTCTCAAGCTTTGCTTTTACAGCCAACAACAACAAACAAAAAAAAAAAAAAAAAAAAAAAAAAAAAAAGAAGAGAACACAAGCATCTTTTCATTTGTCAACGGTGTTCAGAGCAATAATGAGAAATCCGATGCGGAAGAACTGGAGATAACGAACGCTCGAGGAAAAAAAAAAATGTCCAGAATTCAATACAATGCGTTGCTTTATTATTAACAAACTCTGCTTGGCTAGGGTTATGACACACAGTGAAGCTGGAAAACATTCTATAGGTCTGTGTTGAGTCATAGAGATGAATATTTTAACTTGACCTCCTGGCCATGGTCGATCATGCCTCAACCTCTGCAATCCATGTCATCAATCATGAGTTACGGCTGACCGAGGAAACTAAACTCTAAGATGCGCCAAGACTACTGGTATGTGGTAGCCATATTGTTTCTAAATGTATGATCATTATTGATGTTTAAACTCCACTCATTATCCCAACTTGCCAAAAATCCTTGGAATTGCTCACTGTAATGAACGGGGCAGATGCTGCCAATGGTGGGGGTCGAACCCGGATCTCTGGCAAAACTAACAACTACATTAAATGTAACAGAAATAAACCATAACTATGACATGGAAACTTAAAGAACCTCAACAAAAAATGACTAACATAAAAACCTAGATAACACGGCGTCCGGCCTTAGCACACACCATTACGTCTACACATACACCGATCAGCCATAACATTATGACCACCTGCCTAATATTGTGTTGCTGTCCTTTTTTGCTGCCAAAAATCCCTGAAGATGTGCTGTAGTATCTGGCACCAAGATATTGTTGCTCAATCTGATGCTCACCTGCCCAGTGTTGGCGCTTTCGGCAGTGCACAGGGGTCAGCCTGTGCACCCTGACTGGTCTGCAGCCCCATATGCAACAAACTGTGATGCACTGTGTATTCTGATGCCTTTCTATCAGAACCAGCATTAACTTCTTCAGCAATTTGTGCAACAGTAGCTCGTCTGTTGGATCAGATCACACGGGCCAGCCTTCGCTCCCCTCGTGCATCATGAACCTGTCACCGGTTCACCACTGTTCTTTCCTTGGACCACTTTTGATAGATACTGACCACTGCAGACCGGGAACAACACACAAGAGCTGCAGTTTTGGAGATGCTCTGATCCAGTGGTCTAGCCATCACAATTTGGCCCTTCGTCAAACTTATCCTTGTCCATTTTTCCTGCTTCCAACACATCAACTTTGAGGACAAAATGTTCACTTGCTGCCTAATATATCCCACCCACTAACAGGTGCCATGATGAGGAGATAATCAGCGTTATTCACCTCACCTGGAACTACACAGAATGTTATGCCTGATCGGTGTACATAAACATAATGACCGACACCGACCAAGACAGCTGAACAAACATATATAGAGCAGCACACCAAGGGAAAACAAGGGACAGGTGAGAAAGCGGGAGAACACATTAGGAAAGGGCGTGGCACCACCCACGCAGAAATGGCACAATACTAAATAAACCACTTGCCAGGACCCCCAAGGAACTGTCCCAATAACTCCTGACACTCACAAGTAGGTTTAACATAGTGCAAGATTTATAAAGATGAAGGTAAACAGTCTGAATAGTAAATTTCTTCACCAAGGAATTGTTAGTATATAGAGTTTTGTCTCATGGTCTTCGAGCCAAAACGTGAAAATGTTGAAGTACAGTACAGCCATGCAGGAATATTCTGCACCATCCAGCAAAGATTTTCTCTCCATAGCATATTTGGACCATTAATAAGTACTGGACACTACTGAACACCAAGTAATGAGGGTTGCTGGAAATAATCAGGAAGACTGATCAAATTTAATAATATAGAGTTCACCACTGGATTTCATTATCGATTAGTTGACATTATGATGTACACTGCGGCAAGCACATCATTTCCTTTAGAATAAAACACGCCCGAGAAAGTGGTCCAACTTACAAACGTCAATATTCTCTCTTTAAGACAAAGGTTTTCTCACTTCAAGGTAAAACCATTAAAACCAGTCATCAACACACTATTTTTGCGTTTGCATATTTTATTCATAATTGATATCTATAATGCATGCAAGTGAAACAGAATAACGCATTACGCAGGGTTCGGCCGCAGCACCCACACCAGCTATCTGATCTAATTAGTTTGTATACTGCAGTAACGCTACAGCATTTGATTTTATTATTGTACGCAGTGTACTGTATATTTTCAATACACATCAAGTCATTAGGTCAGCATCCTGCTTTTGGTTCACAATCAAAGTAAGTGATTTGAAAAATGATGCCGGTTGTGTACACATGGGAAGCAAAATTTATTTAGCATTTCAGTTAGCAGGGCAGCTAGGGTAGTTATTACAGAGCAGGGATGCCCAATCTTATCCACAAAGGTCCGGTGTGTGTGCAGGTCTTAATACCAATCAAGCAGGAGCTACACCTCATTCCACCTGTTTAATCAGTAGATCTTAGCCTACAACAGACTCAGGTGGGGCTTCTGCTCAGTTGGAATGAAAACGCGCACCAAACCGGCCCTTTGTGGATAAGATTGGACATCCCTGCTATAGAGAATAGTGAATAAACTATTTTGTAATTGACCCGAATTGAACAAATCAGGGCTTGAAATTACAGGGAACCCCATACAGTGATTGTAATGATTGGTCTATTTGATCACACTGATCTGTAGCTGCAAAAATGTACGAAATAAAATAAATATTTTTTTAAAAATTGCAATTAAAAAATTGTTTTAGAAAAACAAAAATTCCATGATCTTGTGTTATTTTGTGCACATGATTTTCGCACCAATATTCTCTCATATTACATTATGACTGATTAGCTGCTAGACGTCAGTAATATTGCATTCCGTTACTGACCAGTTATTTAATAACCCTTACATAAGTTCTGTAGTATTATTTGTTGAAGAAAAAAAATATACAAATATTTCATAACGAATATTTTTTGTATTTAGCACTTTTGATTATTTTTCCTGATCAGTATATTCATTTTACAACAGATTATTCAGTAATTAAAATAACTCGTTTCAGCCCTGCACATTAATTTTAATTATACCACAGAACAGATGAAGCCAAGAATGTTTGATCAGAAGGTAAAACATCTGTAAAGTAGGATTCCAGATGCAAGATGAATGATTTTATATACAGATGTATTTATAATTGGTTTGATATGAATGTATTCTTTCTAATGTGTTAACATTTCCGTAGTAACAGCTATGAAAACTAATAATTAACAGATTTTTTCACTGATAACGAATGTGTTGATGTTTTTTGTTCGGAGACATTTCATTAACATTAAAGGAAGAGGTCTTGGGTTTCGGCGTAGGAGAGGTCCAGAGGAGTTTGTGCTTTTATGGTTTCTCAGTAGAATGACAAGGGACTGGGATTGAACGTTAATTTCGTCTGAGTGGATCTGCACAGAGTTCATATTGACAGAACGCATGTGTGCGTGTAGGTGCATTGCTTACCGAGAGGCACCGCTGGGACGACTGGATCAATGGAGGAAGGCTTAGCCTTTACAGGGATGGGAGTCGTTGGTCCATTCACCATGACATGACCTGAGATTAGAAAAGAAACACACATACACACACATTTAGACAGCCACCAGACATCATGCTGCACTCGACAGAAAGTTCAAAGCTACAGCTGTTTTATCTGAAGGCCAGCTAGGAAAAGCTTGATACGACGAGCCAGCCGAGGTAGTCTTTAAAATACGATCTGAAGAACCTAAGCATCAATATAAAGATAAGTCAAGAAAAACAGCTTTCAAGAGGAGTTTCCATTAAAATAAAAGTGTATCGTTCTTATGTAGTGAAAGCTTTTGATCATTTGCATTTACTTTCTCCAACACACCCTATTTCGTGACCTTGACCGCCACTCAGATACCCGTTACGCTCGTGTCACCTTACCCAGATAATGCAGGAGTTTCTGGGCTCGGTTCTGAACAGGTTTGAGGTTGAAAAGGTCCTGGTTCTCGTCGATGAACTGCGTGTCCACTGTGCCGTAAAGAAACTGGTCGTTATTCAAGACGTTCTGGAGGAATGGGATATTTGTCTGTCGGGAAAGATAAAAAATAAGTTGAAATAGTGGTTACAATGAGATATTGCTGAGTGGAGCACAAACTGAGAGCTCGAGACACAACACACACTGCAGAGACATAACACACTGCTCAGGTGCTAATGCTTCTATACGGGCAAATGAGGCCTTTTAGGGTATAAGCCTAAAATCAATACCATTATCTAAACACTCAATGCGCCTTCCATCACACAGCATTTTCTGCATGTGTGTGTGTGTGTGTGCGCGTGCATATGTGAAAGAGGAGCCTATAAATTGCACAAACACAGAAATAACATCACTTCCTACAGAAATTAAAGCTTTTTAACGAGCAGCGGCTTGTGACCATGGATTTTAATAGAGGTTGAACAAGATTAAGTCGAAAGGCCATCGCACTAACTCCCTAACAGATTCAGCAGCACAGCCATCCAGCATACGGCCTAGCAGCCCGTCCTAAACACTCGCTTTAACCATCGACAACTTCAGTTTGACACAGCAGACAGGTTTACCTTTGCCATTAGCCAGGAATAACATCATGGTTTCAGCAAAATAACAAGCCCAAGAGCATCTCAAACGCCACACAGAAGACCTGAGAGGAGCCCGGATAAAGTGAGCATTGGAAAAGGGAGACACATTTGCTTCTTTTCACAGCCTTTACGTGGGGAAAAAAGGTCATCATGGTGCACATGGTGAATTTCAGTACAGATATCATCTCCACAATCCCTCTTTCTCTCTGCCGGTCTTTGTAATACATCTTATAATAGAAAAAGTTCTGTGATTCATAGACACGCTGTCTGCCCATATACTTTGCTTTTGTTTTGTATAGTTCAGATTCTTATACTGTAAAAATATCTTGGTGAAGGAACAGTATTTTATTAACTAGCCCAATTTGTCAGCCATGTCATTAGAGCTCTCCTCTCAGCTGCTCGGGGCAGCGTGAGTCCTGGCTCAATGGAGGTCTATGAGCGCTTCCTATTGCAAGTCCCATATTAGGAAATGGCAATAATAATTCTATGGAGCCACATAAGCAGCTTATGGGGGGAAAAAAGTGTTCATATAGACTAGAAAAAAATAAATAAATAAATATAATAAAAAAAATCAATCTTAGTGGGCTTGTACAAATCATACAGTCAGTCAAACTAAACTGTAGGTGCATTTCAGGCAGCTAATTGAAGGTCTGATTGACATGCGGAGGTTTTAATGCTGTTTGGGATACAGGAGCAAGAGGGAGCTTTCTATAGCATTACAATCACACAACCGCATCCCGCCCATCTATGGAAACAGACAACACAAATGGAAGGAAGACAGTAATAACACCACTGGGAAACAATTCTGCCCACTAGCCTCATGGTTTTTACAGTCATGCTGAGCTTTAGCCTTTTTTTTTTTGTTTTGTTTTTTTTATAGGGTCTTCTGTTTAACCAGATTTTACTTCAAGATGAGAAAAAACTCCTGCTGGGACCTTAACTGTGATCCAGTCAGTACAGCCAGTTCGACTTCATGTCTTTTAATATCATATTTCCATAACTAAGATGTTATTTAGTTTGGCCAAACATGAGAATTTTGTTTTATTCACAATTTAATGCTTAATGTAGCTTATGATAGCTTATGATAGATGCTAGTAAAGCCTTATATCAATACTGACTAATAGCAACCTAACAATACACAAAATACCGTAATGTGATTGGAGTATCATATCTCCAAAATTCCCAGCCTGATGATCACATTCAGACACACACACACACACACAGAGCTGGTGTAATTTAATGCCACTATTAGTATCTCTTTACTGCATCTGTATTTTAGTAGTAAACAAACTGGAAGACGTTTGTTTTGTTTTAATATTAAATATATCTCCTTTATTACTGCATTCCTAGGAACAACTGAAAAAATCCAAAGGTAGAAATTCCTCAGCCTCTGTTACATCACTCACGCCTGTAGTTGGTCTCAAATAGAGATTTTTTTGCACAGAATTTTCTTTTATTGCTTAAAAAATAAAAAAAATTTAAAAAAATGAAAAAAAACCCCCCAAAAAACACAAAATCAAACCAGTAGTAGCGTAACTAAAACCATCACCATCCTGTGCCATAACCAGGCAGTTACTACGGATGAACACCGTCTCTGTCCTGTCAGCTGACCAGTGACCGCTCGGTTGAATTTACATGACAATTAGAGCCTCCTTTCATTTCGCTTACACTCTGGATCCCACTCTTGGTACACATTTGTGAATTTTTTTCTGGAAAATAAAAATAGAACAGTACTCATCCTAATCGTATCTGTATTTGTGTCCATTTAGAACACATTATGCGTTCACTCCGAATATTGCCTTCGTATTCAATTACATCCGTAAGATAGAGACGGATAAATGGAGAGAGAGAGAGCGAGAGAGAGAGCGCGCAAGAGAGCGAGCGAGCGAGCGAGCGAGCGAGCGAGAGAGAGAGAGAGAGAGAGAGAGAGAGGGAGGAGAAAGAGCAAGAGAGAGAAAAAGGGAGAGAGAGGGAGAGAGAGAGAGAGAGAAGGAGGAGAGAGAGAGGGAGAAGGAGGAGAGAGAGAGAGAGAGAGAGAGAAAGAGAGAGAGGGAGAAGGAGGAGAGAGAGAGGGAGAAGGAGGAGAGAGAGAGGGAGAAGGAGGAGAGAGAGAGGGAGAAGGAGGAGAGAGAGAGAGAGCGAGAGAGAGCGCGAGAGAGAGAGGGAGGGAGAGCGAGAGAGTGGGAGAAGGAGGAGAGAGAGGGAGGAGAAAGAGAGAGCAAGAGAGAAAAGGAGAGCGAGAAAGAGGGAGGGAGGAGAAAGAAAGCAAGAGAGAGAGAAAAAGGGAGAGAGAGAGAGAGAGAGAGAAGGAGGAGAGCGCGAGAGAGAGGAAGAAGGAGGAGAGAGAGAGCGTGAGAGAGAGGAGAAAGAGAGTAAGAGAGAGAGCGAGAGAGAGACTCAGCACACTCTGACCCAGATTCCTGTTACTGCAGAACCATTATATCCTTCACCACACCACATCACCCCCCCAGCACCCCCCCTCCCCCCTTAACTCCCACTACACATTAAACAATACTGGACTGGAGCACAAATAGATATCAAACATCACAGACGCAGAACACAGGACGTGTGCTGAAGAATCTAAAAACTCAACCGCATGGAATAAAAGAGAATTAAGAGAACATCAATCTTTTCTCAGGTACGCATATTAAAAAATCCAACCCTGTCTCTCTTCAGAGATGGAGACAAGATCTTTCTTCAAACAAACGAGAGGGAGAGAGAAAGAAAGAGAGAGAGAGAGAGAGAGAGAGAGAGAGAGAGAGAAAGAAAGAGAGAAAGAAAGAGAGAGAAAGAAAGAAAGAAAGAAAAGAAAGAAAGAAAGAAAGAGAAGAGAGAGAGAGAGAAAGAAAGAAAGAAAGAAAGAAAGAAAGAAAGAGAGAGAGAAAGAAAAGAAAGAGAGAGAGAGAAAGAAAGAAAGAAAGAAAGAAAGAGAGAGAGAGAGAGAGAAAGAAAGAAAGAAAAAAAGAAAGAAAGAGAGAGAGAGAGAAAGAAAGAAAGAAAGAAAGGCAAAAAGAAAAAGAAAAAAAAAACAACGAAAGAACGACCGGCAGAAAGAAATAAAGAACGTCAGACAGACAAAGACAGACAGTGAGGCAGCAAGAACGACAGGAAGAAAAAATAAAGAAAGTATTCAGGCACCATCCATAACCATTCATTCATTGTCTACCGCTTATCCGAACTACACTCGGGTCACGGGGAGCCTGTGCCTATCTCAGGTGTCATTGGGCATCAAGGCAGGATACACCCTGGACGGAGTGCCAACCCATCACAGGGCACACACACACACAATCACACACTACGGACAATTTAGAGATGCCAATCAACCTACAACGCATGTCTTTGGACCGGGGGAGGAAACCGGAGTACCCGGAGGAAACCCTCGAGGCACAGGGAGAACATGCAAACTCCACACACACATGGAGGAGGCGGGAATCGGATCCACACAAATGCTCTCATGGAAAATTTTTTTTTTTTTTTAATGTACAAAGGTAAAAGGTTTCACACAATAAGCATCAGCTCAGCCAAACTGGAAAGATCTATATATTTAAAAATAAATAAATAAATTTTAAAAAATAAAAAAAATAAAAGAAACAAAGGAAAAAAAATGTTGGCAAAAAGAAAGCTTACTTTCTTACTGTTTGTGGGGGGAAAAAAACCCTACAATTTAGAGGAAAGTGTGTATGTACACACACTCCTGTCTTTATAACCACACTCTGTCTGAACACATCTGCTCTGACCCCGAACCCAAGGTAAAAATGGACACTGAAAAGTTTACACACCCCTAAAAAAAAAAAAAAACGGCAGGTAAAAAAAACCAAACCAAGATAAATCAGCGTGAAATTACAGCGTGAAAAAATTCAAGTAAAAAACTGAGAAGAAAGAAAGAGAAGAAAATCTGAAGAATTTTAGGGGGGAAAAAAAAGAAAGAAAAAAAAATTATATAAAATAATCTGGTTGCCTAAGTGCACACACGTTATAATAATTGGGGGTGGAGCTGTGTTTAGAACGAACCAATCAGATTTAATTACCATCCAGCTATCAGTGAAATCATTCCAATTTACCCCAAATAAATATCAACTCTTTCTGTGGGATTTTCTTCACATCTTCTTGATTTGACACGTCGCTGTAGGCTATTTTTCCCCCCCTTTTCTTTTTCTTCTTGTCTGATGCCAAAAAAAAGTGTCATTTTTGACAATTTAATTCATAGAGTTCGTCCAAAACTGTCAAAAAAGGGCCAAAAATGCTTTCCTGACATCCCTAGTAAATATAGCTAATGATGCTAATGATATAGACTCGCCTAATCTTAACGTTCATTGAAAGATGTGTCACATTGAAAGTTGCTTTCAAAGAAATGGAAATGAGAGATTGCTGATGTGGGATGCAACATATCAACATATCAACGATCAACATATGGATCATGTTGATCGACTCGTCTGTTGTTTTTATTGGGGGGGGGGGGGGGGGGGGGGGGGGGAATCTACCTGCTCTTACATGTGGAGTTTCTATACAAAAGTCATGGGTGTAAAGAAAGATTTAACATGTGTAATCGTCGATATTGTCCCTTTTTTGCCATTTATTTATTACTCATTTTTGGAAGGAGTCTCCAGTGTCTGGGAATGCGGTAGCTTAGTAGTCAAGGTGCTGGACTACTGATCGGACAAATACAGGCTTCTTTGTCTTCTTTTTTGTCCTGAACCATGTTGCATTAAATATTATAATTAAATTATAAATAGTTAAGGTGTTGGGCTACTGATCGGAAGGTTGTGAGTTCAGAGCCCAGGCCCTTAACCCTCAATTGCTCAGTTGTATAAAAAAAAATGAGGTAAACTGTTAAGTTGCTCTGGATAAGGGAGACTGTGAAAGGCTAGAACTGTAAAAGTCTGTGCTTTTGGACGTTTTTCCATGGGGGAAAATGAGGGCATTTATCATCATGTAGTGGAGCGGTGGTAGCTCAAGTGGTTAAGGCTCTGGGTTATAGATTGGAAGATCACTGCCCAGCTCCCACTGTTGGGCCCTTGAGTAAGGCCCCTAACCCACCCTGCTCCAGAGATGCTGCATCATGGCTGACCCTGTGCTCTGACCCCAAACCCCAGGGATGGAATATGTGAAGAAAGAATTACACTGTGCAATAATGTATATATGACAAATAAAGGTTAACTTTGTTTTTAAGATGGCATTTATTAAGTATTCATTTTTGGAAGGAGTCTCCAGCGTCAGTGCTTTTTGGAGGTAAAGTTTTTCAACAGAGGAAAATCAGGGCCATGATATAAGTCACGATACAACACATTCCATTACCTCTCTAACGCATCAAGCTTCACTTTCGAGAAAGAGAGAGAGAGAGAGAGAGAGAGAGAGAGAATAGAGGTTCATGAGGACGACTGTTTATTGCTACTATAATGTAAATAATAACAGGAACAAACATGTCTATTGGACATTTAATATCATCCAGCACTATTATAAACAGATATTTCTGGAGAATTAAATCACCCCTGGGACATGGAGTGTATATAGGTAAATAATCCACTTTTATTTTACTCTGACAGCATGCACTGGAGTGTTATATATAATTACTTATTTGTCATTGTAGTGTTTGTAAGCAGTGTGCCTGATACAGTAATGCGTGATGTCTACAGTGTGCAGACACATACATATACACACACTTATGTATCTCTTATGTATTTTTTTTTAATATATACACACATACACAGACGCACTCATGATTCTCCTTGCCAAGATAAACAGCAGTATAACATTAAAAAAAATACTGCCCACTAGCCTTACGGTTTTCACAATGACTGCATCAAGTGGGCGGCAGCTCAGGGAAAAACCTTCGCAGCACAATGTAGTCCTTAAAAGCACACCGAGACTAAAGAGAGCTTCAAGGCCAACCGTTCGCCTAAACAAATGGGCGAAATTAGGTGCAGAACGCAGCCACAGATCCGACAGATCCTATAATAATTACAGTACACAGCTAGCAAAGTATTCATCCAGAGACTCCACTACAGAGCAAAACTGATAGCTATAATACCACAGAGAAGTTTGCTGGATTGCGTGAGCTCGTCTGCTCTGCAGGTTTCAGAGCGAGGAAGTGCTTAAGAGAACCGAGGAGAGCTTGAAAGTCTCCGAGGAACACAACACACCGCTCTTCTGTTCAGCGGTCATTAATGTCAATATGAATTGTAAAGAGCATTAAAAGACAAATTAAGAGTCTCGTTTTGTACCCGTCATACGCACCACTTGCCATTACGGAGAGTTATATCATTTAAATAATGGAGAGGAGCTGGCATTCAGTGTGTATTAAGCAGCATTAAGCTTTCACAAATAAATCGTAATAAATGCAGCGATGCTTAAACTGTTAAGCAGGAGGTTCAAATTCCTTTAACATCTCAGCGCTAGCCATGTTTTTTTTTTTTTACGCCGCCACACACGGAGAGCACGCTTCGTATTGTGTAAACCACGTAAGGTGGAAACGGTCCCGTTTGTGATTAAATTCTTTTTGAATATCGACTCAGATCAAAAAACACATCATATCTTTGAGCCAATTGCAAGAATATATGTTGCCAGATTTTATGGATAAATTATATAGTGTCATTACATAGGGTATAAAATTATGAGCAGCTAAAATGCTAATTTAAATAAAAATTTAAAAAATTAAAAATTTAAATTAAAATTTAAATTTAAATTTAAATTTAAATTTAATTTAAAAAAATAAAGGGGGGCACGGTGGCTTAGTGGTTAGCACGTTTGCCTCACACCTCCAGGGTTGGGGGTTCGATTCCCGCCTCCGCCATGTGTGTGTGTGGAGTTTGCATGTTCTCCCCGTGCCTCGGGCGTTTCCTCCGGGTACTCCGGTTTCCTCCCCCAGTCCAAAGACATGCATGGTAGGTTGATTGGCATCTCTAAATTGTCCGTAGTGTGTGATTGTGTGAGTGAATGAGAGTGTGTGTGTGCCCTGCGATGGGTTGGCACTCCGTCCAGGGTGTATCCTGCCTTGATGCCCAATGACGCCTGAGATAGGCACAGGCTCCCCGTGACCCGAGTGTAGTTCGGATAAGCGGCAGACAATGAATGAATGAATAAATAAATAAATAAATAGAAATATAACTCCACTATAACTGAGCCTACTAGAAATTGTTAACTACCTACAAGTAATTTCACTCTTTGCAGAAAAGCATTTCTTTTCAAATTTAACTCGCAAATCAATACACACTTTCAGTAATGCACGCCATGAATACTGCATTTATTCAGCTTTGTAGTAAAATCAGCACAAAAGTGCATACAATATTAAATCGGAAATAATGACACAATCAACTAATGGTCATAACTCGTAATTTCCAACCTCCAACTAGGCAAAAAAACCTTCAACTTGAAATTCCTACCAAGAACAAAGATCTCTTATACACTGAATTAATCAATTAACAAGCTGACATGTTTGACTTTACAGTCACACTTAGCTGGTTAGCTTGACAAACATGGAAATGTTTGGTGGTGGTTTTATTTTCACCCACCTTAAGCTTGAATGCATGGAGGTTGGAGATGACGCAGCTCTGAGAACCATCTTCCTCTTTCGGAGAAAAGCTAAATGCAGCATAAATTTATAGTTTTACATTTAAATGTCACTACACATATTTCAGGGGTTCCTCCCAGTCACTGTACTGTGATCGCTGCTGAAAATACAACTATGCCTAATTGAATACCCCCCAATCTGGCAGACACTCAACCAACCAAGAACATAACAACCAAGTCATTAGAAAGATTTGTTCAGGAATAAGGTAAGTACGCTGAAAAATAATGAACACCCTGGCAATGACAGACCATCCATCCAGTCTGTGTTCGGGCAAACTGGTAGCTGATGGAAAACACCCCAGTGCTATTTTAATTGCGTCAATGGTGTTTTACGGCGCTTTAACATTTGGTCTCATTTGTTTCAGAAAAGTGCTGTCCGGAGTGCTGTGTGTTTTATAAAAAAAAAAAAAAAAAAAAAAAAAAAAAAAAAGTGTCTCACAAAAAACAGATGATGTAACCATTTGCCATTCCTAGCTAATAGCAGCAAAGTAACTATATGCCTGCCTAGCTTTCATCTAATCTAATAAACAATAAATCTTATGGAGATTAGATGTTAGCCTTCACCATCCCTAGCTGGAGAATTTAAATATGAATATATACACAAACACACTGATCAGCTGTAGCATTAAAAGCTCCTGCCTAATACTGTGCAAGTCCCTTCTGTGCTACCAAAACAGCTTTGAAGGTGCGTTATGGTATCTGGCATCAAGATATTAACAGCCGTCCTGAAAGTGTACAGAACTGGTGTCATTTTTCCCCCCCGGGAAAGCGACCTGCACATACAGTCGTCCACGTGATGAAAGAAAATGTGATTCTTCAGACCAGACCACCTTCTTCCATGAAGTTAATTTGTCTGTGTCACATGTACATTACTGCACAGTGAAATTCTTTCTTTGCATATCCCATACTTGGAGGACTGTGGTCAGGATTCTGTGGTCAGTCATGATGCAGCACCCCTGGAGCGGGGGGTGGGGGGTGTTGGGAGCATTGCTCAAGAGCCCAACGGTGGCAGCTTGGGGGTTTGTTAGCTTCCGATCAACAACCCAGAGCCTTAACCATTTACCACCACCACCACCACCACCACCACCCCTTTGATCCACTTATCCATTCAATATTCCATTCTCCATGATCCAGTTTTGATGCTCACCTGCCCATTGTACGGGGTATAGTGTTCAGCATGGTCACTCTACAGCCACACAGATTCATACACAGGAACTTGTAATGCACTGTGTGTTCTGACATCTTCCTATCATAGCCAGAATTAAGGTTTTCAGCAATTTGTGCTATAGTACATCTTCTGTGGGATCCGCCCAGACGGATTAGCCTTCACTCCCTATGTGCATCCCGCCTTGGGCACCTTGTCCACCAGTTGTCCTTGCTTAGACCTTTTTTTTTTTTAAATACTAACCACTGCATATCGGTAACCCCCCACAAGCCCTGCTGTTTTGGAGATGCTCAGACTCAATTTGATGTCAATCCGGCCCTTGTCAAAGTCACTCACATTCTTACACTTGCCAACTTTGAGAACTGAGTGCTCACCTGCTGCCTAATACAGTATCCAGGAGTCAGCATCAAGTACTGGACAGACCGGAAGCTATTTAACCTACGGCGCCTTAGTGCCTCTTAGACCACCACTGTCCGAGAGCTTCTTTTTGCTGATGACTGTGCTCTCAATGCTAGTTCTGTATCTGACATGCAGCACAACACGGACTGCTTCTCACAAGCCAGTGATAACTTCGGCTAAACCATCAGCATCAAGAAAACTGAAGTATTGTACCAGCCTGCCTCAGGAAAGGAATATGCTGCACCCAAGATACAGGTACATGGCACACACCTGAACGGTGTTGAAAAGTTGACATCTAGGTAGCACCCTGTTAAGAGATGTTCACGTCGACGATGAATTCAACAACAGGATAGAGAAAGCTAGTGCTGCATTTGGAAGGCTACTTCACAATGTCTGGGAGCGAAGGGGCATCCGACTTGCAAACAAACTACAGGTCTACTGTGCAGCAGTCATCACCACCGTGCTGTATGCATGTGAAACATGGACTGTAATGACAGGCATGCCAAAAAGCTCAACCATTTTCACTTGACCTACCTCAGAAAGCTTATGAGCATAAAGTGGCAAGACAAGATTCCAGACACCGAAGTACTCACCAGGGCCAAACATCCCTCTATCTACACCCTACTTCAGAGGTCACAGGCCACGTCGCACGCAATTGCTGTACGGTAAGCTATCATCTGAAAAGCGACGCACAGGTGGGCAACGCAAGCGCTTCAAGGACAGTCTGAAAGTGTTCAAGACACTGGGAATATCTTCTGATTCCTGGGAGAAGCTGGCACACGATCGCACTGCTTGGCGCACTGCAGCCAACAAAGGCTTCAAGGAGGCCAAAGCATAGCGTGCAGATGAGTCAAGACGACGAGGCACAATCCGCAAGATGAGGGCAGCTTGCACCTCAACATCTGCCACCAAACACAAGTGCCCAACTTGTGGGAGGTACTTCCGTGCCAAGGTCGGCCTAACAAGCCATCTACGGACTCACAGAAACCAATCTTCTATATAATTTGATGTCATGGTCATCTTCGATTATGACGGACGATCATCATCAATACAGTATATACCACCCACTGACATCTGCCACTGTAACTTATAAAATAATCAAATGCTATTCGAGTCACTTGTCAGTTAAATTATATTAACGTGATGGTCGTTCCAATAAATAAATAAATAAATAAATAAAAGCAGCACAGTAACAGTTTCCACTCCTTGCATCCACTTCCCATAGGATTACCTGTAAAACTCGTGCTCGCAGTTGATTCAAAATCTCCTAGCGTGAAACCAGCAGCTTTAAAGGCCACTTTATCAAAATGAAATCTGACTGAAAATCTCCCCCCCCCCACCACCCCACCTGTACTGCAGTGCTGACTGATAAACATCAAGCACACGGACACCGTGACATATCCCAGACCGCACAGTATGCAAGATTCTCAGTGTGCTTTGCCAGTTTGATTTATGAACTACAAGTTTTTAACATGGAATTCATTTGCTTAATGCATATTAAATGGAAATTATGCTTGGACAATGAGATTTTTCCCCTCCAGTAACTCCGGTATGGATTTTCTTTAACGTCCAGTCTGAGCTTGGAGTCAGAGATATAGCAGAGTGCATGCTCTAAGGGGAATAGCGGGCGGAAGAAAAAAAAAAAAAGAAAAAGGCTCCTGGAAATTGCTTACAAGAACAATTACTTTTTGTAGCAGAGCATTGTTAATTTTTTATATTTAATTAGCAAATCAATACATACAATTTATGTCAAATTGTTAAACTAATGCCTGCCATGAATAACGCAAATGGATAAGATTCCTTTTCGTAGCAGTGAAATCAGCCTACAAGTGCACGAGATCTCGAATCAGCAATAATCGACTAATAATCGTAACGTTACTTCCAACCTTCGACTAGAAAAAAAATTAAGAAAACCCCCTCCGCTTTGGAATTCCTACCAGGAACTTGGGATTGTTTCCTCAACGCAGACTTCAGCAAAGTAGCACTTATCTTTAAATGAGTTATTTGTTACATACAATCAATCAACATACAGATATGTCCAATCTAATCTAATCTAAAAGTGAGTCAGATATCCAGCAGAGTGAATGCTATTAAATAAAGGACACTGTGAGATGGCTGTGCTGTTCAACACAGGAAGGATGACGAGGCTGAACACCAGGACTGCATGACTTCACTCCGGTGTGAGCTGCTCAGCGCTCTGCTAACTACAGTCAGACCGCTATATATAGTGCATGCTGTGCATCGAGACTGACTCACTCGCATCACCTAAACACACCAGGCCAAGAAAAACACGGGCATCAGGATCCGAAGAGAAAGAGAGAAACACAGCGGCATCGGATACTCGTTCCCTCACATTCATTCTATCCGAGTCTGCCATGTTGCCTTGGCCACTTGAAAGTGCATTGCAACCGTGTCGAAATCTGACAGTGACGCGTTAGAACCTAAGAAGGATCTGAGAAGGATGCGCAATGCCTTAAAATCTGGCTAAATTTGGGCAGCTGCGTACCAATGACGGACTTGTCCTATGTCTGAATTCAGAGATGCTGCCCAAAAACACCTTGTCTAATTGGAAAGCAAAGCAAGTTTGGAATCTTCTGAGACCAAAATGAATGAAAAGCCAGGAAGAGGAGGCATGATTTTCTGTATAGTAGGATGCGTTCACACAAGCAAGCGACAAGTCGCTAGTCTCGCTTGTAGTTCGTCGTCATGGGTGTAACAGCAACTGTTACTGCTTCACCCGAGACCGTGCACTGTCCACTGTCCAGAGTCCTCATATTAGCTTGCTAGGCAAATTACCAAAGCAAGTTAACTCTCTAAACTGCAGAGGCATGAAAATGTACACATTTTATATGCTGCATAATAAAATGAACGCAGACTTAAGTTTTTCTCCCAAGTTTGTGCAGAAAAATCTCTAAAGTTGCGAGCGGGGAACTGAAAAAACTTCGGACCACATTTGAGCAAATCGCTTGAATCCTTCGGTTTACAGTTTCATTGCTAATTGGCACAGAGCTGAGAAGCGCTCCATTCAGTCGCTGCTTGTTAAGCTGTCGCTTTGTCACTTGCCAGTAAAATCACAGCTCTTTGTTTCTCACCACACATAGAAAACAATGCTCGGTAGAATGTTTGATACAAAATAGACAAAAGAAAGTAAAAAGTTTCCTCATTAAGATAATACAGTGTCATGTAGTTTGGACCAGTTTTTAAGAAGTAGCTATTTGTGGTCAACATTTCCAGCCTTGAAATACCACGAACTTCCTTACTCCTTATGAATGCTTCAGAATCCATTTGAAGGAAGAACAATCCACGCTTTCAGGTTCCTGACAGATCAGTCAGCCAGCTCGCATCCACGCTCCTGAAGAGCCATACTGACATACCATACAGAGCCACAGCTAAGCTGGTGGGATTGTCCTCCACCAAATACACTCCCATATCCTTCACTCTGTGCTGGCAGTTCCTTCCCAACACAGCCCTCGCCTCCACTTGCCTCCGTTTAACTTTTCCTTTCATTCTCCCCTCTGATTCTCTCTTCACATCACAAGCAAAGGCTGCTCCAGGCTCTTCCAGTGCCCCCTCCCCTTCTCTCTTTTCCTCCCTCCCTCCCTCCCCCCCCCCCCCCCCCCCCTCTCTCTCTCTCTCTCCTCGCTGTAGCAGGCACGTTGCAGTCTCACTCCCGCACACAGACTCCGACACAAACACTCTCCCTGCGCCAAAAGCCACACACCGGAGCTGCTCGGAAAACCAGGCATCGTGGCAAGATGACCAAGAGCGAAAACGTGCAGCGGCAATTGGCTGCCTAATCTATTTAAGAGCATCATCTAGCCATCCAGAGTCGTCAAGCTCGCCTGGACGATCGCAGGATCAAGATAAAGTAGGAATAGGAAGACGGATGCCTGGAAGCTCCGTGAGACGTTCCGTCAATGAAAGTATAAAGTGGAGAGCTGACAGAAGGGTAACGTTCCAGTTCTCTAGAGAGGACTCGATCTCTCTTGGGAGGATATGAAAGAGCAATGAAAAGGTGAGTTTGGTTTTCCTCTTTATGTTCTTCTGGAAGGCGAGATATATATATAAAAAAAAAAAAAAAAAAAAAAGCGCGCCTTTGGAGGAGAAAAAAAGAGAATTTTTCTTGATAGACGAATTAGCACAGTAAGCAAACGATCATACAGAGTTTCATAGATGTACCATAAGTCAGGCTGAAATGCATGTTGACTGACACACACACACACACGATTGTATCACAGCCCACAGGAATGATGGGAAAGCTCGTCTAATTGGATTACTTGCTTTAATGCATCGGTTTTCATTAATTAATTTTCGACCTCTAAAGCTAATCATGCAGAATGGAGAAGAGAAGTCCTCTTCGGAATGTTTAAAATTCCTGGTTAATTTGAATAATTAATGAAGTCCTTAAGCATGCATGCCAAAAGGCTAAAGCACATGTATTTAAGCTTAGATTGACGTTCTAACTCAGTGCAGCAATGGCAAGATAGAAACAAGAGCAATAGATCGATCACAGCACTAACGTCTAATATAATGGGTTTTGTTTGTTTCTTGGTTGTTTTTTTTCCCCTTCAGCTCTCATCCAGCACCGAGCTCGATCGGACAAACTGCAGCCCTTCTGTAGCTGGGGAGAGGTCTCAATGATGCTACAAAAAAACTATGCAGCCTCCTGCAGGGATATGGGATTTCTGACAGATGGAGAACATTTTAGCTTGAATGTATGAATTAAAAAAACAAAAACAACAAAAAAAAAACAACAACAAGGAATGATGAATACAAACAGTGAGCTATGCCTATGCACACAATCTGTATGTGAAAGCCATCTGTACAGCACAGGACTCCATGTGGAAATGGACATCGTGTTGGAGAAAATGTCATGGTCACCAGTTAATTGGTTAGGTCATCTCCTGGAATGAAGAAGCATGGACAATGAAATTCAAAGAGTAAAAAAAAATCAATCAATGCTCTCTCAGGCTGGCCTACAACCATTCTGTCCTCTGGATTTTGGATGTTTGTGAGACATCATGTGGAAAAGAATGGGCAGGATAAGGGATCATTTTAAGTCTTGATGCAACACAGACTATTCAGGTATGAAAAATCTCTCGCTTACACAAACACAAATGTATACTCAATGTATACACACACAAAAGCATACAAATGTGCACACAGACTACACACAAGCACATAAAAGGTATACACACACAAATACACATACAAGCATATAAATGTATACACACACAATCACAGACAAAAGCACACATACACAGATACTCACAGATCTCTCACACACAAAAGCACACAAACGTATACATGAACACAGACAAAAGCACACATACACAAACACAGATACTCACAGATCTCTCACACACACACACAGACACGAAAGCACACAAATGTGTGCACACACTCACAAAATCACACAAACACAGATACACACACACCCACACACATATATACAGGTAAAATTCCATGACACTATCACCATGATGTTTTTTGCAGAAAGCCTTCTTCAGGACTAAAAACCTATCGCTGCAATAGATTATCCTGTCATCAGTAACACATCTCTTAACCTCTCTTTCATTCAAGACCAGGCTTGATTTTCTTTTTAATCCCTTTTCTTCAAAATCGTCCAAAACTGTATGACTCCCCACCTGACTGATGAATGAATTTATATATTTAGATGCTGCACACACAAACTGAGCGAACTGATTTCCATGTAGTTACTCATTCGGCTATATCGATGCCACCCTCGCAATCCCATTCTCTCTCCATCCCCTCCCCAAAAATCCCTCTCCGACTCACTGTGCATGACACTGGAGCTATTATATAAGACTACCATAAAATCAAATATTCAGAAATCAAATACTCTTAGTCCCAAAAAAAAAGACAGGGAAAGAGGAGCATACGACATCCTGATATAAGAATCCCATCAACTGCAGCACATTAAATCCACTCGAGCATCCGTGCTGTTGGTGTATTAGAAACCGCAGAGCTTTGATCACACTCATAAAAAGCAATCCGGCTTCATTACACACCGACAGGGTTATAACACACACCGTGACACAGCACATAAAGCCCTGCATGCACACATGCAGGCAGTCATGGATCAGAGCAATGGAGCAATCAGACCACTGGAGGAAAGCAGCAGGCAATAGAGTCGAGAACAAACAAAAGGATACAGAGCCAAAGTAAACCCACTTTGCCTGTGTACACAGACGCATCAATAATCAACCGATCTCACAGCCGTGCTATCGAAGCCATCATTCATTAAGGACTCGGGGTGAATCACACAAGTCCTCGTCTCCGGCAATCACACGGGGGCCACCATTCATCCACGTGATTTAGCATGATACTCAACAATCGCTGCGTTTGTGTAAAATAACCCAGTGATCGTTTCTGTTAATATACTTAACCATAAATCCAGGAAATTTATGCTTTACTGTTGATTATTTAAACTTCAATCCCCCCCCCCAATACTCATCCAGCCAATGACTGTACGCCATACATTAATCATGAGCTTATTAGCCAATTACTTCCGGTTTATCATCCAATCTAGTATTGGTAAAGACTGATCATCTCAATGAAACGTTTTATATTTTAATTCTGAATAATTAGAAAAGTATGTAGAATATAACTGGCGAACAAAGAGATCGAATTCTTTTTAGGCAAAAATGGCATAACGGTAATATAAAGAGTTATAGTCATTTCTATGCACTGATGCATTAGTTTCCTCAGCTTTAAACTCTTTAGAAAAGCATTTTTAAAAGCTTCTTACCAGATACTTTCACTTTAAATTGAGTAACATTCCGATGAATTATCCACTTAGGCATAATATCTATTCGGACTAGAAATTCAGACTCAAACTCTTCCAATGAATTCAGGCAGATTGAACTCTTTCACCGTGGTAGAGCTGGTGAAAGCTCTGCATTCATACATAGCGCTACAGTATTGGCACGTCACCAAGACACATTGGTAATTAATGGACCAGTGCATTTCTGATGGCAATCTATAACTGAAAGAACAGGCATTGGTAATTAACAGACTGCTACATTTGTGCTTTCATGGAAGAGCAAGCCTGTAAAATATCAGTAGAAATAATTCAGATGTACAGGCCAAGGCTGAAAGTACTGAGCTAGCACTGTCTTTTATGCTGTTAATATTTTATTGATTTAACCTAAATTCAAGTGAAGTAATCCCAGAGCAGGTAATTTGTAGAGATGAAACAGCTAACATTGCGTCTTATCTTCCTTGCACAGGTCTGTGGATAAATAAATCTATCATGCCAAGTCCAGGACTGCTGTGCATATCCAGAATAAAGGATCTACCACTGGAACAGAAAAAATGCACTGGAACCAAACGAGCATCTTCCTGTCTTATAAGCCCTTGGTCTTTCCTCTGGTTAGGCCTAGTGAATTACATCCTGTTGGGCTGCTGTCCAGGTGTGTTTGCTGGAGAGACTTGGGGCATGGTCTCGATCTGCCCCTTCCACTGTGTGTGTCGGAACCTATCAGAGTCTTTAAGCACGCTTTGTGTAAATAAAGGACTGCTCTTTGTCCCACCCAATATTGACCGACGCACTGTGGAGCTCCATCTTGCAGACAACTACATCCTGGAGGTCGGTGGGCCCGACTTTGCCAACATGACGGGATTAGTGGATCTGACCCTGTCTCGGAACACTATCCATGCCCTGCGCCCACTGGCTTTTGGAGATCTGGAAAGCCTACGGTCACTTCACCTGGACACTAACCGGTTGACTGTGGTGGGACCTCAGGATCTAACAGGACTTCTCAACCTTCAGCATCTCTTTATAAACAACAACCAGCTTACAGATGTCTCAGCTGATGCCTTTGATGACTTCCTGCTAACCCTGGAAGACCTGGATCTGTCCTACAACAACCTTCGCAGGGTTCCCTGGGAAGCCATTCAGAACATGGCCAGCTTAAGCACACTCAACTTGGACCACAACCTCATAGACCAGATTGCTGAGGGCTCATTCAGTGAACTCTACAAGCTCTCTCGTCTGGATATGACCTCAAACAGGCTCCAGACACTTCCCCCTGATCCCTTGTTCTCTCGCTCACAAATTGGGGTAATCAGCCCCACACCCTACAATGCCATCATCAGTCTGAATTTTGGTGGAAACCCTCTGCACTGTAACTGCGAGCTGCTGTGGCTGCGGAGGCTGATCCGTGAGGACGATATGGAGACCTGTGCCACACCGGCACACCTTGCTGGACGTTACTTCTGGTCAATCCCAGAGGAAGAGTTCATATGTGAGCCTCCACTAATCACCCGCAACACCAACAAGCTGTGGGTCCTAGAGGGGCAGAGGGCCATGCTTAAGTGCCGTGCTATTGGTGACCCTGAGCCAGTCATCCACTGGGTATCTCCAGACGACCGAATTGTGGCCAACTCCAGCCGTATACACTCGTATTACAACGGAACGCTGGATTTTCTGGTAACCCGTGCCAGAGATGATGGAGCTTATACCTGCATCGCCATCAATGCAGCTGGGGAGTCCACTGCCCAGGTGGAGTTGAAAATCATCCCACTGCCACACCGAGGAAATGGAACAGTCCCGCTTATTAACCCCAGAGACCCTGGTGCCTCCGATATGAGTCGTGGTAGGGGAGGGGCTGTAGGAGGGATGGTAACAGTGAGGAATACGACTGGAGGTGAAGGCGAGGATGAAGCAAGCAGTAGTAGCACTGCACCTGAGCGACTGGTGGAAGTTCAGGAAGTGACGTCTAACTCTGCTCAGGTGCACTGGATTATGGGTAGAACTGCAATGCCTTACTTAGTGTGGATGTACCAGATTCAGTACAATAGCACAGCTGATGATGCCCTTGTGTACAGGTAAGAGCATATTCGTAGCTAAACTCAGTGTTGCAAAAAAAATTTCACAGGATATTCAAGTTAACGCTGCACGCTGAAAAGAAACGAGTAAGAGGAGTAATAAGAATCGAGTCGATTGGTTTCAGAAAGAGAATATTCTCACTAGAGAATATTTATAGACTAAAGGTGGGAAAATAGAGTGGGAAAAGGCAGGTAGGTAAGAATGAACTCTTTAAAAGAGCACAAATTAGAGTTTAGAATTGTGCCACAACCTATCAGGGTGACTGAAATGGATCTAAATAGAGGAAGAAAGGAAAGAGAGGGCAGTGAGATGAGTCAGGGCACGGCAGGGAAACAGGGCTGTGGTAACCTTTTATGTTAGAGCTGTTCGCAAAAGGTAGAGAGATTGTCTTAGTAATTCTACACAACAAGTTACTTCCAAGGTCAGAAACCATCCCTGACAGTGTGCTTGCTGCATCCCTACCAGAGGCATGAAATGAGCTCAATCCCTGTCTCAATTTTCTTCATTTATTCTTTGGCTCAGCCAGCCCTAACCCCCTCACGGTATCTCTCAGTTTCCATCTCATCATACTCAAAAACACCGTTAGGGTGGACAAAATAAACCAAACTGCATTTGAACCACATACAGTCACATCGGCATGCACGATACCCACACCGGTGCCTGCAATACAACGGAGATGTATGAAAATACTTAAACAGCATGCATAACAAGACAATATATTTGAAATAAATTTGCCATTACAAGGCACTATGACATAATGGTTGAAAATGGAACTACTACTCGAGCAATATGCACTTGGTGTCCTATAATGGGAATCAATAATGCACACGGAGAGGGAGGGTTGCCAAGTCTATGTGACAAAGAAAAGAATATATGGAGAGGCGGGCCGAACGCAGAAAGAAAGTAGAAGTGAGGTGAAATAAATCTCAGAGGTTTCTCATTTTCCATCAGTTGCTCAGTGATGAAAGGATGTGGGAGGGCAGAACAATAGCACACATATAATAGGTTGCTAATACTTATCAACATGCAAATATTTTCAGTCTAAGCACCCAAAACCACTATGAGCAAGCAAAAAGCATTAATAATGACACTATCTGCATTTAATACACAAAACATGCCCAGTAGAGGCCCATTATATCTGATATTTGCCTGTGCTACAAAGGCAATGGATGTAAATGAATGTAAAAACACACGACATATTACTGAAAGCATCCACTCAGGCTTCATAGAAAGATATAGCAATTATGATCCTCTAACGGATTATGATATACTCCTTCAAATATGAATATGAAGCGTCGCTGCAAAAACAATACAAGCATTCTTCCGGATGATCCCTTTTATCCCAGGATGACATTTTTCTCTGCTTATGGGTGTGGCTTCTTCCAGGATGCCAATATCTCCATCCACACAGCACAAGGGAAAAGTAAAGGTTTGATGAGTATGAATGATGTAATCATGTGCAATGGTCTTCAGTCACCAGATCTCGATGCAATCGAACACTTACAGGACTGACTATTACGCCGAATTCACACCAGGAGCATTGCTTTAAGCTTTGCGTAACGACCTCAGTTCATCCAAATCAGACAGCTTTCAGACGCATTTCCTTAAGCATCACTGGAAGGGGAAAAAACATCAGGGTATGTTTGATTCGAGTCCGTTTTAATCTCTAGCATTCGATTATCGGTTATGAGTGAGTGAATACACTTCTGGCAATTTTTTTTTTTATTTAGGTTTAAGAGATGTGTTTAATAAATCAGTGGAATAAGCCTAGTTTGAGAGCTACTAAATCCCGCACGGTCAAGCTGATCGAACTCTGCCATTTACTAATTGCACTCACCTGTAGCTCATTACCTTCCTTAGTTTCTTGTATAAACGTCCCCACAATCCACCCTGCCCCGGTTTGTAACTCAAATTGATTCACGTACAAAAAGAGAAAATCTGCTTGATACTCCTACGTAAAAGGGACACTGGAGTTTACACTTCACTCACATACCCCCAGAGAGGGGGAAAAATCTCAGGATGGAGTTTGACGCGCCTCTGACGCAGCCAGTATAGATTGCGACGAAACTGATCGAGGTCTCGACACGATACTTGACGTGACTCTCCCAGTGTGAATTGGCCAATTGAGGGAATATCTTTTGGAAGAAAGCCATTCCTCCCCTCGTACTGTTCTATGCATTCCCATAAGAACAGACCTACAAAAACACAAACGCAATGAAGCATGACTTTGCATATAAACACTGAATTTTATTCAATGATCATACAATCCTTCTTTCCAGGGATCAAAGGAAGAGCAGCGAATGCAATTAATTTAACAAAAGCAGTTTGGAATTGCTAGGGAAGGAGGGACGAAAAGTGGAGAGCGCAGTCTGAAGCCGGTATAGAGCAGATTAAAAATTGCTCAAGGCTTTTATGCAATAGCTGAAAATTACCTCCCAATGGCAAATGCCTGATTCTTGTTTAGTCTCACAGACCATATTCTTAATGGCATTGTAAAGCTACTGATGGAGTGGTGCATTAAAGAGCTTTACATTAAGGTTTTAGCAGGATCCAGAGAAGATGAGCATTTCGAAATGGCGATTAATGCAGGAGAGAGAAGCCTAGAGAACACCGGTTCAGCTAAAATGTATTGGTGCTTGTAATGCTACCTGTCTTTTCAGGCAGCTATGATTTCCTTTGAATTTCATCAATTTCACATTGTTGCACTATACTGACTACTCTAGTAACCACTAGCTTTCTCAGGCAAGCTCCACTCATCATTAACACACACTTATATTGTTGTTTAATATTTAATTCATTTTGGGTTGGCAAGGTAATTCCTAATTCTCTGACACATTTATAAATATATATATTTTAAACATCCATAATATCTCTCTCTCTCTTTCTCTCTCTCTCTCTCTTCATTCATTCTTTGCAGAATTCTGCCACCTACAAGTAATAGTTTCATGCTGAAAAACCTGGTCTCCGGTGCAGACTACAGCTTGTGCGTTTTGGCCATTTTTGACGACAGCATCTCCACCATGGCCACCACGAAAGTGTTAGGTTGCACCCAGTTCAGCACAAAAGAGGATTATCCCGAATGCCGCTCTCTGCAGGCTCACTTCCTCGGTGGCACGCTGACAGTGATGGTAGGTGGGGTGGTGGTGGTGACACTGCTGGTCTTCACCGTGGCTATGATGATGCGACACCGAGTGTGTGGAGGTTGTCAAGACCACGTCGGGCTGTCAGGCGAGTTCCTGCCAGCCAAAGGGGTGGATGTTTACGCCCAGACGAACGGAAATAACAGCATGATGATGGTGGCTTTGCCAAACAGGTTGCTGGCGCAGCAAACGAGAGCGGTCCAGGCCAAATCCAAGCATAAGGAGCACATGCTGGTCAAACTGAGCAACGAGCCTCATTGCAGTCAGGCCGCAGACATGGACCTGGTGAGGCAGAAACCCAATGCCTGTTTCACACCAGAGAGTGATAAAGTGACTTTCTACTACTCCCCAGCCAAAAGCGCACGCACCTTGCCGCACACGTCACACAAAGCTATGACGCATGACTGCAAGCTGAAGCTGCGAAGGTCTCTAGACAGAGAAAAAGACAAGGTGCAAGGTGTAAAGCAATCTTTAGTCTCGCTGGCCCTCGCTCAGACAGGGCAGGTGGGAGAGGAAAGGAGTTCAAATTGGCCTGGTGAGAGATGTGTTCTAGGGGCCAAGCGCAGCTGCTCTTTCGATGCAGGTGACATCACCACCACCACATGTTACAGCTACGCCAAGTGGCTGAGCGTCAACTGGACCCGCCGCAGTCAATCGCTGCACAGCATGCTGGTCCACTGCGCGTCCACAACCAGCACGTCCAGCACAGCGAGCGAGCAGTATAACCACGTACTGGTGCATGGATATCTGCACACTTACGCCTCCAACAACTCAAACTCCAACTCAAATTCAAACTGTAGCATGGACGCCAATCCTGGAGACCTGGAGGAAAGCATGGTGTAGTGACTGAAAAGCAAAACTGGTGATAAAGATTAAAGCTGGTGGAAAATCATGTTCAGCATGTGCCAAGCTAATAAATGTGCCACTCAAAACACAGAAAAAGTAGATGTTTTCATACAATGGAAGCAAGTAAAGAAAAAGGTTTTTTGGGTTTTTTTTTTTAAATTAAAATAAATAAATAAAATGCTATCAGGAAAGAATGGTGTAATAAGGAGTTCTATACATTACACAAAGCCTTTTTTTTTTTTTTTTCGGAGGGTGTCATTTTTAATCTCAGAGCCCAAATCGAATTAAATGAAAAAAAAGAAGGAAAAAAAAAAAAAGAGGACAGAGAAGGTGGAAAAATGAGATTCAAGGAAATGTTTTGTTGAGGCACTAAGTATATAGGATTAAAACCTGGAGCTTCTGTTTTTGAAGAGATTAATTAATTAATGCAGTATTTAATAAATCAGCTTTTACCAGTGCAACCGCCTCTGATGAAAAAAAAAAAAAAAAAAAAATCAAAAATACTAAATCATAAAGCACATTCCACAGTCAGGAGGAGGGTTGTGAATGAATATTTTAATTTCTTTTATTATGTCAATACTGAATTTTTTTGGGAAATGCAGTATTCTAACTACGAACACTCAAAAAGGACGTGTTTCTTTATTTATCTACCATGATGCAGTAGCTCCACAGGTCTGACTTCCAACCCGAGTGTTTCCATCTGCTCTTTTTCTTCTTCAGAATAATAAAACAACCAAAAAAAAAAAAAGCATTACAACAAACTGACATTCTGAATTCCTGAAAAAGTTTCGATTTTTGGAAGGAAAGAAAAAAAAAAAATATTGGGATCTCATATGAATATTTGACAGCTGCTTATTGTTCCAACAGTACATTTTCGGAGTACATTTCACATTTGTTAATGTGCCAACAATTACACCGCTGGCTAATTTGTTTAGCAGAATTCACGCTGACACAGATTTAATAATCTACATAGTAATAAAAGTCTTAAGATCTCAAAGAGGAGTAGAAAAAAGACAAACAGTGCGAAGCTTCATAGCGTTGGACACGAAGACTTCGCAATATTTTAGGTACAGTTATGAAGTCTGTGTGCCTTCGTTTTGTCTGATCGTCAGTTGTGATAAAACTGTGCATGTCATTTTCCACCCGTAAGATATAGTGCAAGAGAGGGGGGGCTGTTCCAACATGTGGTCCAACATTCGCCACTTTGAACGCCAGTGTAACCTGGACACGAGGCTGAAGTTGAGATACTGTATGTGTAATGCTTCCCCATGTCTGTGTGAATTCCCTCATGGTTGTCTAGCTTTTCCTGAGTGTGGCCTGGGTATCCTCGGGGCGGTCAGAGATTCCTGAGAGTTCTCTGGGATTCCGCAGGGTTCTCTGTTGTTTTTTCCCCCTCAGAGTCCTCTAGTTTCCTCCCACTTCCCAAAAACATGTTATCAGTAAAATGGCAAGACAAAATGGCCCCTAGGTTTGAACATGTGTGAGAATGTGAATTGCAAGGTGCCTTGCCCCTAGTATTCCTGTCATAGTCTCTGGGACCAGGATAAAGCAAATGAATGAAGAAATGCAATAAATAAATAAATAAAAAGTTGTCACTGATTGTGAATCTGGTCAGTGATGCATGCTTTTACACGGCCCATATTGCAATTCCAGCATAGGCATTTCTTCTCCTGGAATACTAAACCCATCAATTCGTGCTATAATTGCGATGGGTCTAAAATTCTGCTACATGCAGTGCGTTATGAATGCTTGTATCGCCTCCCAAAGTGTTTGCTGCAAATTCTTTATTGGTGCTAAAACTGACCAGCTAGGGAAGCACAAATGTCAAAGTGAAAGAACAAATGCCTCGTTAAAAGTCCACATATAGATGCTTCAGTCATCACTCATGGCTTTATTGCCAAGTCTTTGTTATTTCCAGCCATATTTCTCCACTCCCACTGTTGGGCAGATAAAGAATATGGTTTCTGACAGAAAAAGGCAGACCAACAGTGGGATTGTCTGTGGCATAGAAAGAAAAAAGGGACTGAGAAAGGCTTAGAGATGGATAGCATGAACAAGGGAGGGAGGAATAAAGGTTGGTGTGTGGAATAGTAATGGAATGATGTAGTAATGCTGCAGGAGGCTTTGACTGTAACCAGGTTAGATGCATCTTTATAGCTTAGATAGTGTGTGGTGCATACAATGTTTCTGAGGGCGAGAGGCAAGTCTATCCAATGCCTACAGGATGTAGTGTGAACAATTATGATTAAATAATAAATCAGATACCCACATGACAACAAAAGGTCAAAACAAAAAGATGTGAAACAGGAAAGTGCATCAGGTGATCTTGGGTTCAAATCCTGACATCTGTAGCCGGGAGCCAAGAGTGCAAATTTGGCCATGCTCTCTGCTTCGAAGGAATGACGTACTCTTTTCAACGTCAATCAACATGACCCTTCTGAATCGCGGCCATCCACGAGGTCAGATAGGTAGAAGAGGTCAGATAGTGCTTTCGTCCACACAGCCCTGTAAAGCAGCAATTGGAAAAAAGACATTTGGCTGGTTTCATGGGTCTCAAACGTTTGCCACCAATCAGAGGGGGTGAAGGCTGTCATGTGATGGGGAAGAGCTGGCTGGTGGGTGGAAAATGGCAGGTGACCAATGTGGGGAAGAAAAATGGATGGTAAATTCAATAGATATTAATTAATGTAACAGGACGAAGTGTTCCTGGAGATCTTGTAGAAACGGTTAAATCTTTATATCACGCAAGTCTATTTCGAAAGTGCCGTGGACTGGAAAGTGTGAAAGCAAGCAGGAAAGTAAGCCTGAGATGCAGTGTAAATCACATCAATCTGCTGTCAATCATATACAAGTATTGGTGTGTATTTTGAAGAGTGACGTTGAAATGAAAACTAAACTCCGCCAAAATTTCAAACTCTACCTTTAAGCCCCGCTGATAGACATGTGAGTGGATCACGTATGCAGGACGACAGGCACCAGCTATGCAGACAGAGACAGTTTGTTCTCTCTCTCTCTCTCTCTCTCTGGCTGTGAGAATTCTGCTGCAGCTGCACCCAATGTAGCTCCCTCTCCTTTTCTGGCTATTGACATGACTCTAGCTAGCTCTTCAAACACACCCTCAGCAAACCAGTCTCAGCTTCAACATCTCCAACTGTGCTTTCTGTTTCAATCTCCAGACCTGCTCCATATTCTGGCTCCCACACAAACTACACTAGCGAGAGAATACTTCCTTCCACTGACACGCATTGTTCATGAAATGACACCGAGCACAAAAGGCTCGACTTGCGCCTTTCGGATGTCACTCTACACGCTCTATAGAGGACAGCTACACACACCACACCTCTGAGAAAAGATAAAGATCTAATGTGCTGCTCTTTGGTACTCTGTAGACTCAGGTGTGGAGCATGCTGAGCTAATTGGGACACCTGGAGCACATTGTTCAGCTGAGATTAATGTAAGGTCCAGAATTTAAAAAAGAAAAAAAAAAAAAAAGAACCTTGTAAAACAGTAGATAGGGCTCTTGTCCTGTCCATGTCCCTGTCTCACATCCCTTACCTTCTTCGCATGTTTCAGTCCTACTGAAGGAGAAGGACAGGCTGAATGGATGTGTTTAGACGTCTCTCAGGCAGAAGGATCATGATGTACCCATTCTGCCTCCAATTTAAGCTGAGTGAAAGAAGCGAGGAGGTGAGGTGTACAGAAGAGGAATACAAGAGCGCCTTAAGAAGCAAATCACGTCCATATCGTAAGCCTTCCCCAGTCGGACGAGAATTACCAGATAACCTCTGCTTGATCTTTTGACTACTTGTTTTCATACCTCTCCTCTTATCTCGGAGGTTAGTTGGGTCAGCCTCCTCCTACCAGGACAAGTGTTTGCAACCCAACGATGTTATCATTTCCCACGACCTCTTTTTCCTTTCAAACACCAAAGTGAAACAGGACGGTGTAGATCTCTTAGTCAGGGGGCTGCATAAGCCTTTGCGAAGGCTCATATCACAATACTGATAAAAGCTTCCAGCTGACAGAAGATACTATTGACCGCACAGACCGCAGGGCAGGGAGATGAGAGAACACCGCCGCCCCAGAACCGATGCTAAAATCAATGCAATAGAAAGTTAAAGCGTACGCCCACATTCGTATGAGCTGTACGCCAGCAATAATGCCCAAACGGACCCCAAATCTGTGTCCGTCTGTTTTCCAGGAAAGAGATATATCGATTGAGTAGCACCGCCTTGTTTAATGAGGTCAGTCTGAATGAAGAGAGGCTCAGTGTTACACTCAGCTATGCTCAGCAGGAAGCTAACAGGCACCAGAAAACAGCAGCAATGCAGACGAGCACAACCTTGCACCTCCATGGAACATTTATTATCTAAAAAGTGAGTATTTGACACTCGAGGGCTGCAATGGGAGCAGAAACAGAGGAAAAGGCCACAATATGACTGCTATGGGACCAATTCCTCTTATAGCAGAAAAATCCAAACTTCCCTAGGGCAATAAGAAGGCATATTTAAGTCTGCTTCTTTATTCAATTTTACATATTCACTCCAGAGGATGATTGGGTTAGTTTTCCGCATCCATTTTCTTTTTTTTTTTTTTTGTAGATGATGATCTATCTCAGCCCCTTTTCCATCACTGTATGAAACCTCTGCTATTGCAGATATTCCATTCCTATAGTTTACATTTAAATCCAATATGGCCTCTGGGCACACAGCATGGTTCACTTTCCTGACAGTGATGTGCAACACCTTGGTATCATGCAATAACAGCTTCCCTCTTGGACAGCAGGAAAATCTGGGAAAAGGTAAAAGCGGAGAGAAAGAACAAGCGCGTATCAGAGCGAGAGCAAGCAGAAACGTGAGACGAATGCTGCAGCAGTAAGCGGCTCAGGCGTGGAATCCCTCAGATCCGTGAACGTGCAGCCAACATCGCTTGAGCCTTTGAAGCAGGCAAAACTGCACCAAAGATAAGAACATGAGAGGAAATATTCATGCCTTTATTAAAGTGCTTATCACTTTTCATCAGGGAGCTGTGAGGAGTCAAAGCTCTCAGTCTCTCTTGTACTCTTTTTTTTATGGAGGGTGGACTACTTTGGGGATTTCAAAAGTCTCTTGCTGAAAATCCAAACCTTAACACCCATCCCCAACCTCCTCTAGTCTCCTTTGATAGTCAGCCACACATATTTAGAATCGTTTAGTCATGAATTTTGTCTTCAAATCTCAAAATCCTTCAGGTAGGACAGAACTACATGTGTTCCTGCACATCGAGGTGCGTTACTCTCGAAGCACATGGGTGACTGCACGGCTCGTTCCGTTCCCGAAATGTTCCTGCCACAATTTGAGATATTGCGATCTTTTCACAGCACAGCAGTCCTACGGTATGTAATACAAGAGCAACTGGAGAAGACTACACTTTGGGTCAAAAATGTCATCGAATGTGTGATGGTCTGTGTACACGCACTGAGAGATTTGAAACCAAAACTGCAGAAAGGTTGTAAATGAGAAAGTGAGGAAACCACAGTGAGGCAACTGTGAGAGAAGCTACAGAGACATAGGACGAGACTTTACTAATGGATAAATAGCAGTGAACATAATGCTATATACCTACATATGAGGGAAAAAAATCTAATACAGCGGAAGCTTGGCAGACGAATGCCCTCCCTTATGAATTTTCGTCTTAAGAATGAAGGTTTTGCATCGGCATATGAATCATTTTCAGCATACGAACGGAGCAAACCAAACGCCAGCCAAGTTGCGAGTACGTCCGTGAGCCGTTCAAAACTAGCGAAGCCGTTCAAGCGAAGCTAACTGAAGCAAGTTTATGAATTTTACAAAAAAAAATTTCAGTCAGAAAGAGCTGTTTGGAAAAAGTCAACCCGCGATAACAATGCTGCCTTCGGTTCAAAAGCTAGGTGATTTTTCGGGCGTTCTTTTGTTGACAGATCGGCGGCGTGGGTGGTCTGTTCTATTTTTAGCCCAAGCTTGGTGGCACAACTTCCTGTGAGGAGCCTTGACATGGAATGCTTGGCTTGGGTCAGTTCTTTGTAAGCAGCCATACAGTTTACATACGCTTCGTATTGGTCATATTTTTGGGCGGCTGGAACGGATTATCTGCATTTACGTTATTTCTTACGGGACAATTCGTTTCGCAATACACATTCTCACCTTAAGAACTCACCTCAGAACGAATCCAATTCGTATGCCGAGGTTCCACTTTAAAATAAAAGAAGGAAAGACTGATATCCATCTCAAGCCTAGATTGAAAGGGCACTGATTATTATTTAGTAGTTGTAGTAGTACTACTACACCTTAACACTTGCATTGTTGCACAGCTTGCAAATACTGCACACACCCACACCTCTGCACATGGACTAATCTTATAAACAGATTACACAATCTTCTACAGTCTCACACTAACTCCTAATGGCACTTTATATTCAGCTGTACTGTTGTGTCTCAGATTTCACTCTTTTCAAACGTATCACAATTTCACTCCATCTTCATCTCCATTAAACATTGCTCACAACCCCTTTGCTCGCTACACTGACCTCTCTTCACTTGCATTAATCCATGTCTACAGACTCCCTGACATACGGCACTGTTTTCCATGCCTTATATTTCATTTGCACCGTTGAGACACACTTAAGGCTACTTGCTGTTTTGCTAACTGTGTTAAGTAACTCTCTTTGCTAACAGGCAGAAGTACTAAGTGGTTATGACGGTGGATTACTGTGCGAGTTCAAGCTGAATATGCTGGGCCTTTTGAGCAAAGTCCTTAACCTTCAACTGCTCAGCTTGCACAAATGAGAAATGTTTTTCTGGATAAGAGCATCACAATTCAAAAAACAAACAAGCTAATCGGTGTGGTATTTTTATGCTAAAGATATCCTTAATTCAGAGAATAATAAAAACAGATTTCTTCTGTCTGTTTAGAGCTATAATTAGCTAATGATAGTCTTCTTCTTCCGGCTATTCCCTACAGGGTTCGCCACAGCGAATCATCTCTCTCCACCTATCCCTATCTTCTGCATCCTCAACACTTGCACCCACTAGCTTCATATCCTCATTAATTCCATCCATATACCTCCTCTTTGGCCTTCCTCTTTACCTCCTGCCTGGCAGCTCCATGTCCAACATTCTCCTACCAATATACTCACTCTCCCACCTCTGAACATGTCCAAACCATCTTAATCTGGCCTCCCTAACTTTGTCCCCCAAACGTCCAACATGAGCTGTCCCTCTGATGTACTCGTTCCTAATCCTGTCCAATCTTGTCACTCCCAAAGAGAACCTCAACATCTTCATCTCTTCTACCTCTAGCTCTGACTCCTGTCTCTTCCTCAGTGACACGGTCTCTAAACCCTACAGCATGGCCGGTCTCACCACTGTCCTGTACACCTTCCCCTTGATTCTCGCTGATTCACACAGAACTCCCGACACCTTTCTCCACCCATTATAATTAGCTAATGATAATAAATTTGTAATTCTAGCATACTTCTTAATTAGCAGCCCGATGTTTCACATTTTTTGTGATTTGCTAGTTTACAAACATTGCTTAAATGGGGTTGTCTGATTGGGGTCCTGCTCTATCTGTCCCATTTGTTTAATTCCTCTCCCTCTGAGCTACCCGTCTAACCTCCTGCCTATTCCCTGAACAGCAAAACCTCGTCTGTGATGCTAACCCAGCACGGTCTGCTCATTATTCCTCAGAGGATTGCGTGGGACTTAACTCGGCCCTGGTATTTGAACAGCTGGCTCAATCTCGAGGTACTAAGTAAATTGGGTTAATAATAAAAAAAAATTTACACATGATCAATTCAAGCACTCTGGAGCAGGGGTAGATGCCTCTTGTGCTTGGAAAGTAAACAAGTAAATAAGAAAAAGATGGACGCTGGTTTAGGGTAAGAAAAGAAGGTACACATGACATTACCATCATTTTTTATGTACATCCGTGACACAGCAGGAATTTTAGCGCCGTCTCAACAGGAAAGAAGAATTTCTCGATCTC
Organism: Hemibagrus guttatus; assembly: GCA_033459395.1. Classification (NCBI taxonomy): domain Eukaryota; kingdom Metazoa; phylum Chordata; class Actinopteri; order Siluriformes; family Bagridae; genus Hemibagrus; species Hemibagrus guttatus. The sequence goes on along the minus strand of JAUCMX010000014.1, from coordinate 20,554,644 downwards.
TTGAGACACGATAAGGAAACGAACCCAAGAGATTTGGACCAATTCTACGATGCGAGTTGTTTTGTCTGGGGGTAATACTGTTATTCTCTCAGTGTGCCTGTAGGTGGCACTGTCATTTATAACGAGGTGATGTTCTCATCTAATAAAAGCCAGAAGCAGATGTCTGCTGTGTCCCAAAAAGTATTTATTACATCATTGTGGGTCTGTTACCAATAACACAGGTGTCCAAAGTTTCTTCATTTCCCCCATCACACCATTAATTCTTTGTCTGACACAAAAATGGAAAAAATTCTTATAACAATAACCATGGTTTTCATCTCATCTTGTCATTATATCCTCTAATTAAATGGGTATACAGAGAAGAAAAATAAAGTACAGACCAGAGAACACTGGTATCTACACCGATCAGACATAACATTGTGATCAGTGACAGGTGAAGTGAATAACACTGTTTCCCCCATCATGGCACCTGTTAGTGGGTGGGATATATTAGGCAGCAAGTGAACATTTTGTCCTCAAAGTTGATGTGTAAGAAGCAGGAAAAATGGGCAAGCGTAAGGATTTGGGCGAATTTGACAAAGGGCCAAATTGTGATGGCTGGACCACTGGATCAGAGCATCTCCAAAACTGCAGCTCTTGTGGGGTGTTCCCGGTCTGCAGTGGTCAGTATCTATCAAAAGTGGTCCAAGGAAGGAACAGTGGTGAACCGGCGACAGGGTCATTGATGCACATAGGGAGCGAAGCCTGGCCCGTGTGATCCGATCCAACAGACGAGCTAATGTTGCTCAAATTGCTGAAGTTAATGATGGTTCTGATAGAAAGGCATCAGAATACTCAGTGCATGAGGAGTCAGGGCTGCAAAAGGGGGACCAACACAATATTAAGCAGGTGGTCATAATGTTATGCCTGGTCAGTGTATGTAACAAACGGTTAGCTTGCTTTGCTGCTTTTTCTAACAAAACCTAGCAAAAAATAAATAAATTTCATGCTGTTCATTTTTGTTAAACTATTTAGCTTTAAAGCTTGAGATTTTGGCACTTCGTGTTCCTGACCGAATCTGAAGAAAACCACTCGAGAATACACCACCAGCAGCGACAGCAGCATCGGTTTCAAGGTGCGGAATATTAGCGATGTTAACGAGTAATTTTAGCACCATGTTAGCACTCAGGTAAACAAGAGTGCTATGAAGAATTTCACAATCAAATTGCAGTGCTATCTTCTCTGCGATTTCCCAGCTGCCAGTCATCCTTGAATAATTTGCACATTAGACCATGACGGGTTCAAGCCGTGAGATCACAAGCCGCATTTCTCTCATAGCTGCCACAGTTCATTAACGCCATGCGGAAAACACTAACGACAGCAGCAACAATGGAGTTGCTTCAAGGTCTGATTTGCTTTTCATTCAGCATTTGGTTTTATGTGAAGAGACGTAAGCCAGCCAGATCTTCCGCAGTACTTCCTTCGAGTACTGAGAATGTTATCAGGCACTGCGGTTGAAGATTGCTGTGCTCTATAGTCGAGTAGAAACGTAACCAAGACAGGTTGTGTTTATTCCTCTAGATCTCATAACGAGTTGATACTTAAGCACTTTAATATTAAAACTCAAGTATTATTCTATATCACTGTTTTTTCAGTGCAGGGAGAATGTGCATTAGGGGACTGATCTCGGTCATTATTTAAAACGGTCAGGTTGTGGTGCATAAGGGCCTGCAGCTGTATTTAGTACACTACTGCCTGTTACAACACAGCACCCAACTCAGCGGGCTCGGCGCTCATGGTGGGAGATAAACAATGCACTGAGATGTGAGCAGAACATCAGATAAAGAGGGACAGTGGAAAGAAGAAAGTGTCAGAAGCCTGACAGTGAGTGTGTGTGTGTGTGGTCAGAATAGACTTCTCATCCTGCAATAAACTGGAAGGGGTCTGAGCTTTTTCACCCTATGGTTGACTGAGCAAGGGAAGAAAGGTGTGTGTGTACACAGAGTAAAGATGATCAAGAAAGACCTAGACAGAGAGAATGTGATATGGTGGCAAAACTCAAGGTCCATAATAAAGTGGAACATTAAAAGGTTCTCTGACTGTCTTCAACACTTCGACACTCAGCTATACCATAACAGCTGCTCTCACTCAACTACTCACACACACCCTCACCCACTTACTCTCACACACACACCCTCAACCCCCTTTAACAAAGGCTGCATTCAGTCCATTTTCAGCCAGATTCACTAAACACAGGACACACAAAGCCCCACAACCTATTTATGAGAGCGTACTGATCCCACACAAACATTACACAAACACAACATATTTAATTCCAGCTGATTGAGGGGAAAACATGACCTAAAAAAGCCCGCTGATCTCCTCATCCCTCCTCAACACTTCAGCAGAAATAGCTGTAGCGTGCAATCACTGCATTCAATTTATAGCCATCACTCGGCCGTCTGGTAAATGTAGAACACGTTCATCTCTGTGTGTGTGTGTGTGTGTGTGTGTGTGTGTGTGTGTGTGTGTGTGTGTGTGTGTGTGTGTGTGTGTGTGTGTGTAGACTACAGACTAGTGTGACTCATTCCTTATAATTAGACTCAAGTTCTGAACTCCCACATCTTCAAAGCAGTGAAATTTCAGCTCTGCTTCGGAATGCAGGACAGGGGAAACAGTATAATGTGACATGACCATCCCCTTTTTAGAAAAGACAGGTTTCCTAACTAGCTGCCTAAGCATGACATCTTGCACACAGAACTCTACACTATTCACTTTTAATCACTCGGCGTCCATCATTTTCCCTCTGCGTCCTGTCACTCTGTCCCCTCCCTGACCCGTCTTTGGAGACAAGCTGCCACGTTGGGCCGCGAATCTTCTCTTGACTAAGGCATTAGTGCCGTAAAACGTCTTTAACCGTTATACACTAAACACGCGTGGCATTCTCAGAGCTGCCGCTTCAGCGCTTTTGCCTCAGCTGAGGGACTGCGCTTTAATAGTCTTGCTGAACTCCAGTGCTTCCTGCTTTATTGCCACAGAACCACGAGGGGAATTTAGGTTACCTGAATGACCTTTAAAGCCGAGTGTTGGGTTCTTACCTTGACCCCGCGCACGCGGAACTCTGCAAGGGCCCGGTTCATTTTGGCAGCGGCAGCAGGAAGGTCCTTACCGCTGGCAATGACTTTAACCAGGAGTGAATCATAGTGTGGGGAGATCACGGCGCCCTGGAAAGCTGAGGCGCTGTCTAACCGAATGCCCATCCCTTCACCGCTGCGAAAAACCTGCAAAGACAGACAGAGATTTAATTAACATTACTTACAGAGCCTTTACACCATTTCATGCGTGTTCTTTTTCAGAGCACCAGGAGTAGTAGTAGTAGTAGTAGTAGTAGTAGTATTCTGGGATTTTGTGGAATTGAACACACCACCACTGGTCTTCATACACAAATAAAGAAATAATGCTGGGTCTGATTTCTTTCTAGCCCAGACTGGAGATGCATGCAGTGACCTTCATGTCAAACCTCCTACTTTCTGTGTGCATACTGTTCAGCATCATCAGTGATTAAGAAGACATGTGAAATACAGTCGTTGGTGATATTGAACACTAACAAAATGAGTTATTTAGCAATATTTTCTTCCAAAATGCACCCGTTCATCACGTCCATAGATGAAAATGTTGACACCAAGCCGGAAGCACACAATTGTCTAGAACGTCTTCGTATGCTATAGCATGAACATTTCCCTTCACTGGAACTGAGACCAAAAACTTGTCCCAGCATGGCTGTGCCCCTGAGCACAAAGTATTCTTAGTAGTAATAGTCCATGAGCACACGGTTCAGCAATGAAAATGTTCATGAAATGCAGGAGAAAATTATGTCCTGTACGGAGGCCTGATGAACCGAAACGCAGACCACACAATTGGCTTCCTGATCTCACTAACACTCTTGTAGCTGAATGAACACAAATCCCCAAAGCCAAATTGGAAGTTATTATAACAGAAAAGAAGACAGTTTATGGAATTTTGGAATATCCATGGAGATATCAAATCATACCTAGCCTATATGGGTGTGACGGTCAGGTGTCCATAAACATGGCTACATCCCACACAACATACTTGCTCTAGTGTTCTGCACAAACTACCGAAGTAACTAATTTGACTAAGCAGTTGTCTTATAAAGCAAAGGATTCGGGTGCTATAGGAATTGACCAATCGATGGTGAGCACTATTGTTGGATTTTTCCATACGTACCTGTCCAGTACTCTGGGCAAGTAGTCCAGCAAAAATAGGAACCAAATTCAAGACAGGTGTGTAATAAAGGTACAGTCAAAGAAAAGAATTAATGAAGAAGTGTGTGATCGTCGATTTATCACAACAGTCTGTTCTGTACTTGCTATTACTATTATTATGAGGAAATTATATTAAAGAATCTATTAGAAATCAGTCAGGTCTAAAGCCATAGGTTATACATTTTACTAGGTACGCTTTCATTTTTAAAGGGGCTGTGCCAATAAATTGCCAGTTTCTTGAGATTTCTGACTGGGCCTTTACAAAAATCAAACAGAACAGAGAGTACTTTTCTGACCTGATGTTACACTTTATTTCAGGGGGAAAAAAGAAGAAGAAGAAAGAAAAAAAAAAAGAAAAAAGAAAAAAAAAAAAAAAAACAGCCCCACACTGAACCATCGTCCAAGTGCGGTCATCATTTACTGTTGCAGTCGTGCTCTTTCAACCCTGGTAGAGAATCGAGACATTAGAGTTCTGCTAGTGATGTGCAAGAGAAAAAGTGATAGAGAGAGAGAGAGAGACGGAATGTGAGAAATAGAGGAGGAGAGAAAACAGGAAGAGGAATGAGAACAAAACAAAAGAACGATATAACTTTAGCGTATGGATAGAGTCGTTAGGCCTGCGCAAGTGTTTTCGCTTTTATTAACAGATGAGAGATTACAGTTACTTCGCTATGCCCTCAGGCTACTTAAATCCTACAACAAACTGACACGCAGTTAATCCTATAGATTTAAGCTTAAGCTTAAAATTGCTTACCTATTTACATGACAACAGACTTGATTAGAGTGAATCTAAAAAATAGAATTATCTTTAAAAAGCTTTGAGTGCATTTACTTAAGTTTACTTTAATATCATTCACATGCACCTTGCTAGCAGACTCGGGAGTTAATACAGGAGTGTGTGCAGGAATAAGCGCATTTTAATAATAATAATAATAATAATAATAATAATAATAATAATAATAATAATAATTCTTACAGAATAAGTTCATTTTTGATAACAGTCTTACATAATTTAATATTTAATTATTGAGAGGAAATCAGCCAGAAGCTTTAAAACCAGACAGTATCTGAGTACAGAGTAATATAGTTACTCCGTCCAGGGTGTATCCTGCCTTGATGCCCAATGACGCCCAAGACAGGCACAGGCTCCCCGTGACCCGAGAATAGATGGGATAAGCGGTAGACAATGTTTAAACACTGACCTTTAGGTAGAACCTAGGGTTAGGGTTTAGTCACATATAGGAACAAAAGTCATTTTAGGAACTGATTAATCTTCCGACTGGCAGACAGAGCCTGTGGTCTGAATTCTGGTATTCGGTTCATTGATACCACACCAAAAAAATCAAAATCAGCTGTAGTCAAATGAGTAGACCATACAGCAGACCGTAGATCCCAAAATGCAGGGGCTCAAAGCCCACGGCTCAGATCCAGCCCGCTGCTTTGTACCGCAGCCAACACTGGTGTATGGAATAAAAGAAAAACATTTTAATCTAAATGTAGCACTGTATTATTAAACGCTTTCCTCCGACTCTGTGGCGTGCTGACCAGAGCTCCTCCCACTTTGAGAAAGAGTCATTTCATCGGTCATTATGTTCTGGTTAGAGGTAAGCGATTCCCCGTAAATATTAGCATGTAATAAGAAACCATCTAAAAATCACTGGAACCAGAATATAAACAGTTTCAGAAAGTCTGTCTCTCTCTTGCTTTTTTTTTTTGGTCCCTGGAACAAAACGATACTGACTAAGTATTTCTCTATGTTACATGTAATTACACTGTAATACAGCGGAATAGAAAAAATAAGACTGGAACAAAAAATAATCTGTATATTTATGTTCACTGTGATTGCATGCAAGTATCATTATTATAGAAACACTTTGCTCTACAGCTACACACCGCATAAGGACAACAACCTGACGACATCCCGGCTGAGCTTAGAACAGATATGAACTTGGGAAAAACAAAATAAGTTTAGTTTATAGCCCTTCAGCGTCTCACAAAACCCGCCGGACGGAAATCGAGTTTGACGTCTCCGCCATAGATGTAGCGTACACTCGGCTCGGGATTTCATAAAGAAGCATCACAAAATGAATCACACCGGAAGGCTCGGGTTCTGTAGATTTAATGTCAAACCTGATGAATATTGATATTTCAAAACAGCTTTAGACTTAAAAAGTGTACCTGTGAACTCGTCACTCATGATAATAGCATCAGGTTGGTACAACCCAACTCGTACCTTTGCAACGAGGTCAAATATGACTGATGGCTCCAAGAACCAACAATTCTGTGGGATGAAGCAAGCAAAACAAGCTTTTCACGCCAACTTCATGGTTTTCTTTGCGTTCGAAGTAGCTTTCCAAAAGCTTTGAACACCACCTTGCTTTTTTTCCCCCCCCAATTTAAAGGGATTTTTAAAAAAAAAAAAAAAAAAAAAAGAAGAGAAAAAGAAAAAAGACGACGACTAGCTGGCATTCATAGCTTCCCAATGGCTGTGCTTTGCTGTGGTCATTATCTCATAAATGCCTTTCATAGGAGAACTCGAAAGGAGGATTTTTTTTTAATGCAAGATCAGAGAAAAACCGAAAGCATGCCGAGCTCCATGTGAATCACACATTCTTTTTTCCCCCCCCAATCGGTCGCTCCGTATCATCTCCCTGTGTAGCATGGATGCAGAGGGAGATTAAGGTAGCCTGTGGCTACTCCTCCACAACCAGCAAGAGTGCACTATAGAAAGACACAATGTTCCAGGAGCAGTGTTAACCCCTCCTTATCGAGCAACTGCTGTCTACTCAGGGAGAAATCTGGGTCCCGAACACAATGCAATTACAAAATCCACCTGCAGCGTGGAGTGGAAAGAGAGGCCCTCGGGATGGCAACAAACCTGCTTTCCAATCCTGATAATGAGCGTGAATGGGAATAAAATGGAGAATGGGAAGTTTCGATGGGGTTTAAGTTTTAAGCACGGATCCGACCGGAGCTTCTTTTAAGCGAGCATGTTGCAACCTACAGCAACACAGTCAATCGGAGAAACACGGATATTCGTATTGAACATGACATTCAGCCAAAAAAAAAAAAAAAGGGAATGTGAGACAGCTATGACTATCTAGTCATCACACCTGCTCAAACAAAGCCTTATAAATAAATGTTATGGTTTGAAATTTTTAGTGTGATACCCGAGTCAAAAAATATCACGGAGTAGCAGATCAGCAGCGACAATGACGGCCGTGTAGAAAGGTTTACGAAGACAAGCAATTGGTAAAAGAAAAGGATTCATGTAATGTAGGAAAAATATACTGTGTTGTCTACACAAGAGACTTATTTTCACTTAATTTCATTGTATTTATTTGCCAGGGAAATGGAATGACCACGCTGAAGTAGTCCGAGTATTGATCTGCTTGTTTCTATTTGGTTGAGGAGGCACAATATTAAAAAAAACCCTTAACTGTGAAGCAGAACCTGATGCAGAAAAAGGTAACGCGACACTCAGGATGTCTTCTGAGTACTACTTTCTTTATATCTACGGTTTATCCACACTCAGCTGGACATTTCTAACATAATACACCATGTCACAAGAGGTGTGTCATCACAGAACGCTTCAGGGACATGACGGCGAGTTTTCACTGCTTCAGCGGCCTGCGCAGTCCCCGAAACTCAACCCTATGGAGAATCACTGGGACATTGAAAAATACAATTTTCACAGGAAGAGATCTCTCTCTCTCTCTCTCTATAAGACAGACAGACAGACAGACAGACAGACAGACAGACAGCAGTGCAATTTGACAAATTCTCTAGGTGTTATTCACAGCAAACACTTTATTGTAGTGTCCACCAGAGGAACAATGTGAAGCACCCAATAGTGCTGTAGAATTAACCTGGAATGCGCTCGTTATGTCCAGTATCTTCGAGGACGGATGCCTAAGCAAAATGTATGCTATTCAAACACGAAAAACAAAAATTATGAAATTATGCAGGCCTGGGGCAACAACAGCAGCAAAAAAAAAAAAGAGGAAAAATCTATTTTAGCCAGAGAGAAAGAAAGCCATCAGGTCTGTCTAAGGAGCACAGAGTGTGTGCATGTGTGTGTCGAGTGACATTTCCACATGATGGTGAGTAATGCCGGAGGCCTCAGCTCATCAGCGACTGTGTGCGTCTGTTCTCCATCTGGAGAAAGGACCAATTAAAGGTGTGAAGGGTCTTGCTCGTAACATACCAAAGCTCCAATGGTCACACAGACATGCACTATTTGCCATGATCTTTGTGTGTCCAAACCTCCCACGGTCACTACGGCAACTCAGAAATGCAGACTGCCCATGTGGCCTTTTTTCTTCCTCTTTTCTCTCCTTAGCCTTAAATACCGCATCGATCGTCCTCCATCACTCCCTCCCATCCCCGCTGGCCCTGCCTTCGTCTCCTCTGACTAAAGATCGTTTCCTCCTCCAGACATAATGTGGTATTGAAAACAAAACTACAAAGCCCTTAAAATTGATCAAGTGCCACCTGTGTATACAAAGACGACGAAACGCTAAACATCGCCGCATGTTTTGTCTGACTCTTCGCTCGTGTATATGAATAAACCCGAAGACGAGCCTGAGCAGGTATTTCCTGACAAATCACAGTGATGAAAAATACATGACGTTGCCTAACCAACATTCAGGTTTGCAGCAGTCATACTCTGGAGGACGACAGAACAAGCTAGACACCCGATTAGCGCCTCTCGAGCGCATTAAGATCGTGACCTCCACCTCGTCTGAGTGCTGACTCACGAAATCTGCTTTGAACCGCTGCTTCGTGCTGACTGTCAGGGTTTCATTTCACACTTAAGCTGGAGGATTAGCTGGATTTAATTCTAGAAATACAGAAGAGTTGAATAGCCTGTGAACTTGGATTTTAGACGAAAAATAAAACCAATAAGGAATAATTAAATACGAGTCCTTGGCTGGCAACTAAAGCAGGAACTTTCGAACTCTTTAATTATGAGGCACCATTATACATAGTCCAAAATTGAAGTGGCCTGGACTTAAATCAGTTTCAAAAACTCGGGTTCATTTATGAGCATTTATCTAAAAGACCAAATGGATTCCACATTCAAACAAACACTAGGAACTTTTATTAGGAACGCCAATACATCTACATATTCATGAAAATCTAAATCAGCCAATCATGTGGCAGCAGCACAACATATAAGATCATGTAGATACACAACAACAATGATGACAATAATGATCTCCGTGAAAAAAAAATTAAGTTAACAAAACCTACAATAACTCAAATGACCAGTTTTTACATCCGTGATGAGCAGAAAAGCATCTGAGGATGCACAACACATAGAACTTGAAGAAAGCGAGCTATAAACACAGAAGACCATATCAGGTTCCTCTCCTGTCAGCCAAGAACAGGAATCTGAGGCCATCATGGGCATCTGAGGCCATCATTCTCACCAAAACTGAACAGGTCAGAAAAACATCGCCTACGAAACTCATTACCAAAAACTTCTTTTCTGTAAATGTGGTTTCACTAGGAATTTAGTGAATATTTAGAATATACGTCTTGAATGTAAACAAAATACTCCATAGCAAGTGGAGAAAAGTATTCAGCTTGTTGCTAATACGATGACCTATCAGTTCCCCAAGAGCTCTTGGTTGCACAATTCCCAGAGACTATAAACTGTTGTAGAAAGGACATTATTTACATCATCTACTGTCCAGTGTCATCCAAATGAGGATGAGGTTCCCTTCTGAGCCTAGTTCCTTCTCAAGGTTTCTTCCTCACATCATCTCAGGAAGTTTTTCCTCACTAATATCAACTCAGGCTTCAGGGATAAATAGCAACTTAACTTTAAAAACATTAGAACTTTTTCTATGTTTCTATACTTCTGAAAAGCTGCTTTGAGACAATGTCCATTGTTAAAGGTGCTATATAAATTAAATGGAACTGATAGCTAAGGAATCCCGGTGTACGTATTCACATACATATTTTAAAGCCTACTGCTCTAGAGTGCTGAGGTCAGAAATAAAACCAAATCTGAGGGACAAAGCAACTGCATAGAGAGATGCTACAGAAACATACACATTAAACACCAAGATGTACAAGAAACCAGACAACTCAGCTAATGTTAATATCATCGATGTTGTCAGTGACTATAATTTTTCCATCATCTAGATAGATGCATCATTTTCCTTTGGTGGAGCTCAGCAAATTGTCAATTTGCATCACCAAAAGCTTTTGCTAACTGCTAATGTTTTCATTTCCAAAGCCTGAGCATGTGGTAGGTCATGAAGTTTATTCAGAAACTATTAACTGTGTGTGTGTGTGTGCGTGCGTTCTTTTCTGATAGGCTGGCACAAACACAACTTTAACTAATGTACTAGGGTCTAAACTAATTGTCCATGGGGAAGCTTTTAATAATAATAATAATAATAATAATAATAATAATAATAATATAGTGTACCACAGAAAATTTCATCAAGTCCACGTGGAAGATCAGATGGTTCATGTAAAGATGGTTTTTAAGTAAAGCATAAAAAGATCTTATTTTAGGAATAATAGCATCTTAAAGCAAGAGATAAACCAGTTAAAGTCAAAGTTAAGCCAGTATTAGGTTCATCCTAAAGGACACTTATTACGATGCATCTCTAATCCTCTTTTTCTATCTGGAGTTAATTTTTTTAACGGTTTTAGGAATGGTTATTCTTTTATAGCAATTCTAGTTGACATGATTAATGAATAAGATACGACATTTCTGTAATAATAAACTGTCTCTGGATTTATTAGTAGTAGTATTTTTTTTTTTGTTACTTATCATTCGGAGCTCTATATGAAAAGGACAGTTTTGCTGTAAGAAGAGAGCAGGATAAATTATTCATTTATTTTTTTGGTCTATAAATGGCAAGAGGACAAGATCTAAGTGACTTTGAAAGAAGGTTCATTATCTGAGACGAATGAGGGACGCTTCAGTCACGTTCTGCTCGACGGGCTGCGTTTCAATATGAACCGTGACTAATGTGACATCTGCATTTTGATCTACGGGAAAGACAACAGGACATAGAAATGGTGGGAAATATTAGATGACGGCAGGGCGAAAGTATCGAGTCGGAAGGTGTGCGTTTATTTTCTAGGAGAGCGTAGCATTGACAGCAATTCCAGCGGTAACACAAATGACAGGTTGGAGCTCTAATGTGTTATAATTTCTCTAGAAACGGCTCACGCACAGAGGGGTTTGCGTGGCAGATGCTAATCTAAGACTAATAATAAATGAAGACTATTTAACAAAAAATAGACATCCTCGTTGATGTGATGAAGCTTTATGTTAAGAGAGCTTTATTTAGCATTTCTGTGCATGAGATCATAAGTAACATCTGTCAATGCGTCTCACAGATGTTTCGTAACATTATATGTAACTATAAGCAGTTAACTGTGCAATGTTCACAATTCATTAGTACATTAAAAAAGTGTCAGTCTCGGCAAACTGCTGCGGTATAAGTGGAATTACATAACTTAAGGTGTGTTATTCCTAACTGGATGACCATGATGCTCAGGTTTAGCATGATGTATTCTGCTGTTCTTCAGGTGACTGAGAATACAGCAATATTTAGGAAGAATTAGGAAGAGTCTTGTGTAATTAATTTTGTCCAAAAAAATATGGGAAATTGTTGCTTTATGTTCATATAGGCATTAGCAATACTGTAAAAGAGTGTTTACAGAGATTGAGAAGACACTTATGTAATACGACAGGGTCAGCTTGGGATGAGGAATAGACATGGAATCTGTGGTGACAGGACAGAAATGGTGTTATAAATAACAGAGAAAGTGTTTTGCCCACATGCAGCTCTTCAGTGCCCAGATACAGTCCACCACATTCCGGCTCGGTTTATATTTTCTTCTAGGTACATCTACTAAGCCGCGGTTGGAAGAAACACTATATTAGCCAGAATTATGTGGACATCTATGTGCTTTGTTGAAGGTCCCATGCCAGAGTTGAGCTCATCTTTCGTGCTGCAACAGCCTCCAGTCTTTTGGGAAGGCTTTTCTGCAGGGGTCTCCAACCTATTTTTTTTTTTTTTTTTTTTTTTTTTTTTTTTAAATCTGAGAGCTACTTTGACAAAATTAGTGACCAAGAGCAACTCATGTTATATTATTAGTAAAAAAGGATTTACATAGCTTATTGCCATAAACCAAACCAGCTGAATAAGCTATTATTTTGTGAAAAAATCAGTTATTGTCCGATTTTGTTCATTCACATTGATTCTGTTAATCAGCAAATTCTTACTTCCCATGCCACATCCCCTGATGGCCTCAGCAAGACAGACTTTTCGTAAAAAAAAAAAAAAAAAAAGGGAACACCTTTGATACTGAAGGCAATATTACTTTTGAAATCAGAGACCTGAAGTTGTATTGGACTTAGTAATTAAATAATAGTATTTTTATGGCATTCATATCCAACTGAAATGGGGAATATTAAACAGTACTTTACTTTGAAACACCAACTGCACTAATAAGAAATGTCTACAGCACACTCATCCTGTTTCTTCCTGCAGCAGAATAGATTCATTCACCGGTTTTACTTTGGCAGCATTGTAGCTTCACTCATAACGCTGTCGAATCCACAGCAGCTTCCAAGTTGAATGGATCTCCATGGGATTTTTTTTTTACCCTTTATCCAAACTACCTCAATTTGTGCTTATAGATGTAAATAAATTTAACGCTTCCATGTACGGTCTTGGTGCTAGCTGTCCAAGGAGTCCGGAAAGGGGCGGAGTTTATCGAGTCAATTTGATTTTATCAATTTGTACATACACTATATAGCCAAAGGTTTTGGGACAGCCCTCCAAAACATTGAATTCAGGTGTTGGGCTCGGCCCCTTTGTTCCAGTAAACGGAACATTTTGGACGTTTTCATGATCCCAACTTTGTCGGAATAGTTTTCTTTTTGTTCCAACATGACTGCGCACCAGTGCACAATGTCTATAAAGACATGGAGGAGCGAGTTTGGTGTGGAGGAACTTGACCGGCCTGCACAGTGTCCTGACCTCAACCCCATAGAACACCTTTGGGATGAATTAGACCAGAGACTGCGAGCCAGGCCTTCTCGTCCAACATCAGTGCCTGACCTCACAAATGCGTTTCTAGAGGAATGGTCAAAAATTCCCATAAACACACCCCTAAACTTTGTGGAAAGCCTTCCCAGAAGAGTTGAAGTTGTTATAGTTGTAAAGGGTTAGCCAACTCCATATTACATTCATGTGCATGTAAAGGCAGACGTTTTGGCCTGGCTTGCAGTCTCCGCTCCAATTCATCCGAAAGATGATTAATCCATCCATCTTTATGGACCTTGCTTTGTGCACTGGTGTGCAGTCATGTTGGAACAGGAAGGGGTCATCCCCAAACTGCTCCCACAAAGTTTTCTTGGTATGCTGAAGCATTAAGAGTTCCTTTCACTGGAACTAAGGGGCCGAGCCCAACCCCTGAAAAACAAACACTTGAATTCAATGATTTGGAGGGGTGTCCCAAAACTTTTCACAATATAGTGTATTCTATAAACCTTTAAGCGAGCTATTTAGAAGTGGATCTGACGTGTTGGAGATCCCTGCTTTACGGTATATTTTTGAAGGATAGGGGTTGGGATGTGTGTTCATTCAGCCACAAGAGTACATGCAATGGTTTCCAGTTTATTCCAAAGTGGTATTCAATGGGGTTGAGTCAGAGTCTGGGCTCTGTGTAGGACACTCGAGTTCTTCCGATCCAACCTTGGTAAAAAAACCTCATCTTTATGGAATTGGCTTTGGGCATTTTCATGCTAGAAGTGAAGGGAAATCTTAACACTACAGCAAAAGACTATTTCAAGTCTATTGTGTGCATCAAACTTTGCAGAAGAACCTTTGGGCAAAAAATTTTCATCTTGCATCCTAATATAAGTTCTGAGTGCCAGGTCTTTCCCCAAATTCACAATGATATCTTCTCCATCCTCTCTCAAGCCAAGATATAATGAAATATTAAATTAATCACAACTTACTATTACTTAGAAACCAATTATATAAATGTGGCTATGATACACAAATTAAAATGATTGCTGGATTCAGCAATAGTTAGGCACCTTGTAAAAATCGAAAAGCAAAAATGCTTCACTGGTCTCTAACTGCAGTGTCACAGCTCACAGGAGCCGGAGTCGCTAATAAGCATTTTGACATCGACTCATCATTTCAGTCTGCTTTTATGAGCCCTTATATAATTCAGTATCCATTTTCACTTGCTGCAGAATAAACAGATGTAAAGCAGGTAGACTGAAAAGTTTTCCTAAAACAGCTTTTAGGCATTATGGCTAGGATCTTTCTATAATCCTCTATTCCTTTCTAGTCTTGAATTTAGTTACTGTTATTCTGTGATATAACTGTGTGCAAAATAGGATCTTGGCTGTAATCGTCATGGTTACTATACAGAGAAGAATACAGAGTAAGGCTGTTTCTGTAATAGAGTAAGGCTGTTTCTGTGGCTCTTGGCTACTGATCCACAAACCTGCATGTGTTTGTGATATAGGAGGAAACTGGAGAACCCCCCCCTAAAAACCAAGGCATACATGGGGAGAACATGTACGTTTCACAATGAACCCAGCGCTCATTACTCAACCCAAAAACCCTGGAGCAGAACGAACGAATGGACAGCAGAAATAAAGTTAGAAGGGCAGAAAGAAAGAAAAAGAACAAGCGAGAGAGAGAACGACAGGGCGAAAGCGAGAGAGAGAACGACAGGGCGAAAGCGAGAGAGAGAACGACAGGGCGAAAGCGAGAGAGAGAACGACAGGGCGAAAGCGAGAGAGAGAACGACAGGGCGAAAGCGAGAGAGAGAACGACAGGGCGAAAGCGAGAGAGAGAACGACAGGGCGAAAGCGAGAGAGAGAACGACAGGGCGAAAGCGAGAGAGAGAACGACAGGGCGAAAGCGAGAGAGAGAACGACAGGGCGAAAGCGAGAGAGAGAACGACAGGGCGAAAGCGAGAGAGAGAACGACAGGGCGAAAGCGAGAGCGAGAACGACAGGGCGAAGCGAGAGCGAGAACGACAGGGCGAAAGCGAGAGCGACAGGGCGAGAGAGAGAACGACAGGGCGAGAGAGAGAACGACAGGCGAGAGAGAGAACGACAGGGCGAGAGAGAGAACGACGGAAGCGCGACGAGAGAGAACGACAGAGCGAGAGAACACGACCGCGCGAAAGCGCGCGAGAGAGAACGACCGCGCGAAAGCGCGCGAGAGAGAACGACCGCGCGAAAGCGCGCGAGAGAGAACGACCGCGCGAAAGCGCGCGAGAGAGAACGACGCGCGAAAGCGCGCGAGAGAGAACGACCGCGCGAAAGCGCGAGAGAGAGAACGATCCGAGCGAAAGCGAGAGAGAGAGAACGACAGAAACAATGCAGAAGAATAATAAAAGGAGGAGAAAAAGCAGAAAGAGTAGGAAAAGGAATCAGAGAAAAAGAAGCAGAAAGATGAGGAGAAGGAAGAAGACATGGAAGAGAACCAAGCCAAGAAATAAAAGAGGAAGAAGTCATGAAGCAGGAAAAAGAAAAGGAAGGAAAAAAAAAAAAAAAAAAAAAAAAAAAAAAAAAAAAAAAATAAAAAAAAAAAGAGGAGAAGCAGGAGGAGGAGGAGGAACAACACCACCACAGTCATTACCTTTCAAGTGGTGCAATTTTCCAACACAAAGATCCTTCCTGGTCCATAATGGAAACATTTATGGGGATTTTTAAAAAAATATTTTTTGGGTTCTCGTGGCACCGAATCAAAGGCAAAATCCATCCATCACAAAGTTCTTTAGGAAACCAAAAATAACAATTCTTCTGTCATCACTTTAAAAAGCCCATTTCTGCCACCATTAATTTTAAGAGCGTACCTGCTCTGCCCAGTCCTACTGTAGCATTATTATAATGGATTTTTACTTCCCTGTTAAACTGCTCATGGACTGGAATTTAACATTTCATTAAATTACGTTTTCCTTCATTCACCGTTCTTATAGTCACACCTCTAAGTTTTTAGCCGAATTGAAAATTTATCAATACAGCCGCTGTGTATTTGTCACCAATTTATTTATATGCATGGAAACCATTGAGAAAAAAAAAAAAAAGAAAGAGACTTTCCCATTTCAGCATGCATCCAAAATGTGAGTTTGTCCATACACACAATCGTTACACACAATCCCATGACAGGCACTTAGCTTGCCTTTCCATCAGAGCTGAAAAATTGGCCTGTGAATTCCTCCCAGCTTTCACAGATCGAACAAAATCACAGTGACATGGCAGCAACCCAACCCAGCTGCTCCAGCCAAGCAATTAGACCATCAGGGGAAGACACCATCGCTGACTTATTCTGTTCTTCACCATCTATCCCTCCATCGTCCCTCTATCGAGCAATTATCAAACACAAGTCTGCTCAGTCGACATGATAACGTCAAGAACACTGCAGTAAAAGAAACATCAGAAAAGGCAGATGCACACTCTTCTGTCTGACAATTTTATGAAGCCATTCATGAAATAATAAGTAAGCCAACACATACACACTATATAAAAACACTCACAGTGCATTGTTTGTTTTTTATTTTTATTAATTTAATGCCAGCTCATGCCACAGATGCTGGATCGGATTGAAATCTGGAGAATGTGGAAGACAAGTCAACACCTTGAACTCTTGGCTTTTAATCTATTCCTGAAATTTTTTTGCAATGTGGCAGGGTGTATTATCCTGCTGAAAGCACCCACTGCCATTAGGGACTACTGTTGCCATGGTAAAATGACGCACACGCTCCCAGTTGTCCACATGATTCAAAAGAAAACATGATTCATCAGACCAGACCACCTTGCAGTTCTGATGCTCACGTACACCTTGTAGACGTACACTTAGACGGCATGGTCACACTGACCGTTCTGCAGCTACTCAGCGTCATACACAGGTTATGATGCACTGTGTGTTTTCACCTTTCTGAAATTCTTTCTTGGCATATCCCATACTTGGAGGGTTGTGGTCAGGGCGCAGGGTCAGCCATGATGCAGTGCCGCGGGCGGTGTTTTGAGCGCCATGCTCAAGAGCCCAACTAGGGCAGCTTGGCAGTCTGTTAGCTTCCAATCAACAACCCAGAGCCTTAACCATTTGAGCTAACACCACCCCCTTGAGCCACCGATCCATTCAATGGAATCCATGCATGGTGCACTTTGCAGCCACTCAGATTCATACACAGGAACTTGTAATGCACTGTGTTCTGACATCTTCCCATCATAGCCAGCATTAGGTTTTTCAGCAATTTGTGCTACAGTACATCTTCTGTGGGATCTGATCAGACAGATTAGCCTTTACTCCTCATGTGCATCAATGAGCCCTTTTGACCCCGTCTCTGGCTGTCCTTTTTTTGACCACTAGGTACTAACCGATGCATACCAGGAACTCCCCACAAGACCTGTTGTTTTTGAAGATGCTGCTCTGACAGTCGTCTAGCCATCATAGTTCTCAAAGCCAAAATTGTCGGATCTTTACGCTTACCCATTTTTTTCTTGCTTCCAACACACCAACTTTGAAAGCTGACCGTTCCCTTGCTTCCTACTAAACCCTACCCCTTAACAGGTGCTACTTTAACAAGATAATCAATGTTATACACGTCCCCTATCAGTGGTTTTAACGTTTTGGCTTATAGCTTATACTCAAGGTTTCAGTGTCAATATCAAAAAATCATCACTAAGCCAAACAAAGTACCTAGGAAGAATTGTTCTAGCTGACTGGGTAAGTGGGAAGCCAGTTAAACCTTTTAAATTGACACATGCTACATGCTAAGTGAGCGCCCTCGGGTTTTTCAAAAAGACATTGCAATTTTTAAGCAGAGATTACGGCATAATGACTAGAGACTCGGGCGAGTCATACAGGTTATGGACCATGTCCCAGATTGGCAGTGAATCCTGCAGCAAATCATCAGCTCCTTCATAAAATGTTTAATTACGCACCAAAAATTAAGTACTGCCCAAAGCATTCGTCGTTGCAGGTCCGGTGTGCGAAGCCCTACTTAGTTTTAATAAAGCGTTCCACATGATCGCTGTAAAAAATTCCGGTAGGAAAATTGTTTTCAGCTGATCGTATACTTCTATACCTCAGCACTGCTGATCTCTCAATC